>CM075005.1:5404525-5448842 GCA_037576675.1 Pangasius sanitwongsei | reverse complement strand
AAGTCTACACTTCGATCACATCTTGATTATTTTATTTCAAATCCATTGTGGTGGTGTATAAAGGCAAAATCACAAAATCTCTGTCATTGTCCAAATACTTTCGGATGTAACTGTGTATGTATATATATATAATGATCACTACTATTTGGGAGCAATTTGAGAAATCACACACTGCACCTTTAAAAGAAAACTTTTCACATTAAAGGAATTAGGAAACTGTTAGCCAAAGTGAAACGTTCATGAAAGAAGTAAAAAAAAAAAATTCAACTCTGAATTTCATTATAAAACAGATCTCGATTGCCATTAAAGATCACATGTTCATTATAAAGACTGATATGCAAGTCATTCAGCGTGGATTTTACTTTTAAGGTAGAACTAACAGAAATAAAATGGCTTAAAAGAATAAAATTGAGGTGATAAAATCATCCGACTGAGACAGAAAAAGACGAGAGTGGATCTATAACGAGTCAAAACACAGAAAGACACAAAAAAGAATGGATAGGAGGGAAAGAAATGGCAAAAGAAAAGGAAAAGCAGCATATTAGTGAAGGAGAGAAGAGCATGGATTATACAGAAGAGGACGGGGCCTTCTAAACACTCGATCTGAATCGTGCTGCATCACTGCGACTGGGCTACAGAGGAAGCCTGTCATGTCGTGGCCTTTATTTCATGGTGCGTTATGGGAGCTGTTCGCTTTAATCACTGGAGCCTCGGTGCCTGGGGTCAACAGCAGCACTGTGACGGGAATTACAATTAGTGCAAGAGCCTTGACTGCACGACTCAAGCAATTCTTCTTCTTCTTTTTTTTTTTTTTTTTTTTTTTAGAGCAAAAGCCTACCTGCAAAAAAGCCAACATGGTTCAATTTGACATGTACAAGTAGCTTTATTTAAGTCTAACCTTTAATACACACAGACAGCAGAGAGAGAGAGAGAGAGAGAGAGACAAACACATGCAGAGAGAGCGGGAGAGAGTGACAAACACACTGAAATTGTCCTTTGAGAGATGGAGGTTGTTTTAAACCGCTTTATATAATAACTATCTTCCCTAATGGCACTCAAGCTCTGTTCTATCATGCTCTGTTGTCATGCTGCAGAATTACTGCACTAATAGTGTGTTAGCTCAGATAGTGGGCTGTGATTATTACCCACTGAAACACTATCAAAGACAGTGAAGGTTTTCACATCACTTCTTCATTAATCGATTTCAATTTATTTATTTATTTATTTATTTATTTCCAAAGTGACATCAGGAACAAGACACTACTCTAATGAAACCATTAGCTTTGAAAATAAGGGCTAGAATAATCTTATAAAACACACACATACAACCATACACAGAGGGGAGATTAAAGCGTGTGGGTGGATATGGCGCGCCGCTGTCGACATCAACAAAAGAGTAGACAGGGAGAGCCAGCATTACACACTGATGCAGGAGAGAAGGGGAAAATGGAGCAAAAAGGAAGATGAAGAACAAGCCATAATGTCCCATAACTGCCTGAATTAATAAACCATTTATTAATATTGATCTTCTGAAAGGCTGTCTCACCACCCAACCATCACATGACGAGTTATGATTCCAAAAAAAAGGAGCATTAAACAAATCTCTGTGTTGCTACAGGCTTAACAACATCATGCCATTCTGATTAGCAGTGGCTGAGAAAGAGAATATGCATCGAGCTCAGTGGAGGAAGTTTAGCCACTTAGGAAGAAACCACTCAGAAATCATTAAACCACTACTAGAGCACCGATGCTATTTCAGACTGAAGTGTTGTAGTTCCAACTGAGATTTAAAGTCTGAAGGCATGCATCAAATCCCCCCACATTCCCTTCAACCACCATCCCTCAAGATAGAAGGAAGCCTTGCATCAAGACTCTTCTCTGGGTTTCAGCTTATTTGACCCTGACCTATTTGTACTAGCATGAGAATATTTTTTTTCCCTATAAATGTTAAATGTTGTTTGGTACATAAAATCGGCTGATGTCAACCCTATAAAGTCCCAGCTTATTATTTCTTAAGCATATAATTCAATACCTACTATGAGTTATTCATTAACCAGCGTAAAACTAATAGGCAAGGTAGTTGAAGCTGAAGGTAGTTGGTAGTTTCTTGTATCCTCACACATTTTCTTGTTAGTTTTTGTTGTACTTACTGAATAATTCATAGTATTTTAATGAATGAATGAATAAATAAATATTAAAACCTCTACATGGTTAAACATCAAATATGTATATATTTCAGAGGTGGAAAATGCTTGAGGAATTGTACTTTATTACTATACTTGAGTATTATTTTGGCTATTCTTATTTTATTTGAGTATTATTGAAATTAAATACTTAAGTACTATTCCTTAATTAGATTCGCAAGGAAAAAAAAAACATACTTTTTACTCCTTAGATTTGTATTTAGAACTTCAAATTACAAATCATCTTATAATTCTCAAATTTCTCTTATTTCATCCATAGTTCATTTGATGTATATTTCAGTTTAAAGCATCCAATCAAATTCATCAAGAATTGTAGCAATTTGTTATCTGCTGTGAGTTTTCTTCACGAGTTTCCTGATTTATTTTTTAATACCTGATTATATTTAAGAGTAAACATTTGGCTGGACTCTTCCATTTTTACTCGAGTAAGAATTTGACACATTATTTATACTTAAAGGTGCAATAATGCATTTTTGTAGATTTTTAGTTGAGAAAACCCGTTTGGAAAACTGACTTCCAGTCTGGAATACTTGTTTGTGTTTGGATGTGTTTCCTGTCACTCATTTTATAGACATTCTATGGTCCACCGTGGATCCTGGGGGTGGAGCTCCATGAACATGGGTCATTCAAATGTTGAACCCACCTAACTGTTAGAGACCTAATCTTGGGGGGGAAAAAAAAAAAAAAAAAAAGACTAATCTTAGCTAATGCACCTTTAAGTATAATTTCTGAGTTTATAATTTACGATTTTTCCACCCCGATATCTGTGAAAACAATTCAAATCAGTTTGGCTCTAATGCTTACAATTGTCATTTCATACAAACTGCTTCGCACTGTCTTAGAGTCAGGCTGACTTAAGCTTATGACACAGTCACTGCCTTTCAAAGAATTAAATCTGCTACAAATGAGCGAGTATTGTGCGATCAATGAAAAGTCACAGATATTCAGCGGGATCGGACAAAAGCTGTAGAAGATGCGTTAAAGGATGAAATCTGGGTATGAACCACTAATTGGGTATTCGGGACACAAGAGACAGGCCGGAAAGAGAGAAGACTAATAAGCACATGGGAACTGTTGCCTAGCAAAGGGTCAGACATGGGAGATGTGGTCGAGGAATGTGTGTGTGTATGTATGTTAATGATCCAGCATTTAAAGCTAGCAAAAGTGCATGCTCATCAGCCAATACCGATTAGCCTTGACAGAATTGTGTGTGTGTGTGTATGTGTGTGTGGATGAGGGGTGGTGCACAGTATGTTGTAAATGTGTGGGTTCCATACATGAATCTTATAAAAATTATTTTCCTGAACTTATCTTGATGCAAGTCCTCACAGGTAGATTCAGGAGAGAGAAAGGAGAGCTTAAAAAAAAAAAACAACTTCTCACACGCTATAAAATGAGCATCCAGCTCCGAACAGGGGCTCCACTCAACCAGAACCACTTATTTATGTTCATCAAAGGACATTAGGGATAATTCACAGTATGTGGAGTTACAATCACTCTTAACCCATCACTACTTTAATGCTGGTGCTTCTGCTGCCTACCTTCCACCGAAAAATTGCCTGTGGCATCTCTCACTACTTAAGAATTCCTTAAAACTCCCAGGCTACGGTATTTAAAAAAAAAAAAAAAAAAAAAAAAAATGAAAAAAGTTTCTGTTATTGAACTGGAAATTGGTGCTCAAAGAGAATGCAAGCATATAGTCAATTTTGTCAGGATGTGCACAACTGCAGCAACATCTCCACAGTATAGCACACAATTTGATTAATGTTGTTTTTGATCTCAGTCATGTTTTGTTTTCCTCCATTTCCTCTTCAGTTTGGTCACCTGCCAATTCCCACCCACCAGCCAGCTCTCCTATCATACAACATCTACCAGTTAGGGAGGGTGAAGGCTGACATTGTTCCTCCAAGACACGTGAAGCCAACCAACTGCGCATCTTTTTAAACTGCTGCTCATGCTGCATCACAGGGCAGTGGAACATGCTCAGAGAAAAGCGCTATCCACCCTTTTCCGCATACATGAGCGCACAGATTTCCATGATCTTCGGGGACAGAGTGAGCATGCATTCCCTCCCGTTCAGAGAGCTCGGCCAACTTTTCTCCCTTGGCTCCTTGACCAGTCATAATTTTTTTATAGCTGTTTTTTTTTTCTTGTTTTGACAAGTCAGAATATTTATTAAGTTGCTGCTGAGTGGCTAAAAGATGCTATATTGATTGGGCACAGGAACGTGGCTACTTATGAGAAATATATCGAGATTATGATTTAAAAGTGCAAGTTGCAAAGTCTAAAAAAGCTTTTAAACTTATACTATTTCAAAGACTGGTATTGGCAAAAAAAAAAATTGCCAGAATCTGGATCTGGATCTATACTTTTAGGCTTCTGTTTGAAATTTGGCCTCTGGTCTGGAAAGTAACTCCAGCCCTAGTCTAATAAATTATTGGTCAGATCTGCCCTTTTTCATCAGAAGGCAACTCATGAGGCATGTGCAGTATCAGGGAAAGGATCTTTGTCTTAAGGAATACACGATCAAAAACCGACATCATGACATCTTCCCACCTACTCGCACATGGCATTGTTAAGGTGAATTCTGCACTGGAGTTTAATTTTCCTTCTGTTTATAACTGGTGCTGGTTGCATGCTTGCTGCAGTCACCTGACTCTGGAATGATGAAATCTGACCACTTATTTCCAGTCTTCGTCCTGCTCTGCTCTGATTTTCACTTTAAGATGCCATGGAGCTGAGTGCACATTTAAAATCATGCTCTTCTCAAACAATACGAGCAGAAGACAGAGAGAGAACGGAGAGAAAGGAAAGGTTGTTGGAGGCTTCGGGTGTCTGGCGGACAGACGTGCTCTTTGAAGTGTTAAACAGGCTTGAATAATTTAGCGTGGGCTAAGTATAGCTCTTAAACATCCATTTCCATCCTTGAAGCAGCCTCCCTGCAGGAAGCACAGGCCATATCAGTCTGTCAATGCCTCATTTATTTTCCCTCTTGTCTTCAGCCTTTCTCTCTTTCCACCCTAGATCTCTCTGCATTCTCTCTACTTCTGGCTACTTGGTCTTCTTCGTTCTGTCAGTCTTCGCATGTCCACCCCTCTCCTCTCAGGTCTGGTGGATATCTGCATATGTGGGTGTATTCTCCAGAGCAGTGTTGTGCTAGCTGGATGATGACATACCTGTGTCGGTCCTCCTGTATGTACAGCCTAAGGAGCTGGATGGGGATGCTGAAGGACAAAGTGCACTCAGCCATCTGCTCCCTCACCAGCATCCACTTGCTGTCCGTCGTCTGAAACTTGTACACTTTACACACCGGGTTCTTAAACACTGCAACAGAGAAATACAGCAGGTTCAGCTCAGATATTTCAGCTGGTTTTGTGGACATGGTGTGCTGTAAATATGAAGCTCAGTCTCTTCGATCATTTTCTTCAGCATAAACATGTTAACACTGGCTATACTTTATATTTATATTTTTTTGCAGCGCTACCCTTCCAATTTGTTCTAAAACCTCACTAAATCTAAACACTGTGATACGTGTTGTGTACTGTGCTTTGTATAACCACACATTCTAATATATTTTTGTCTTGTACCGCAACTCTGTTAAATTCTCAATTCTGATTGGACAGAAAGTGTTAATTTTCTAACAGCAGCTCTGGCAGTATTAATGTGCTAATTCTAATGCATAATTTTTGTATGATGAAATTTTCTGTGACGAGGTCCATTTAACATTTAAGGAAGGAGTCTCCAGTGTCCAGCACTTTCTAACAGTCAGAGGTAAAGCTGTAGCTTTAAGTTTTCCACCACAAGAAAGTGGATAGAGGAGTTTACACTTTCCATTTTCTCAGTAACAAGCTGCATTTTCTGTCTTACTGTCTTCTCAAACATGAAATATAATGTGACCAATAAGTGCGGTTGCTGAGGCAGTTAAGGTTTATGTGGGACTTAAATTAAGCTCTGTATATGTATAATTTGTTCTTTAAGATATGAGATACTTTTTGCAGAGGGAACATAGCTTAAAGTAAATGGTGAAATGCTTCAATTTTGGTGTGACGGTACCAAAAACCCTCAGGATTTTTTATTTTTTTTATTTTTGGTATCACTGTAACTGTATCATAATTTACATTTTGGAAAGTTTGAACAGCTCTGGCTGCAGTTCTGAATTTGAATTACAGTGTCACATATATATTTTTAGACATGTTTCTTGACTGCCTCTAGACTTCCGTTATACGTTTCGAGTGAACATGTTTCTGTACAGCTAAACATGTTGAGATTCTTGTTAGCGGTAATGGCACATAAACTACAAAAGCCATAGATAGACATTCGTTTAAAACATGACCATTGTGCAGTGCAGTGGTGCTGAAAGCCTGGAGCCGCAGTCCGGCTCTGAATGAAAACATGTGTGAGGTGTGAGAAAGAGGGACAGATGAATAGACAGAGTGATGACCGTCGTCAGATTTGAGGAGAGAGAAGTCTCTCATGCGCTACTACATTTCTCCGAGTGCAGGATTAACCCCTGAACCCCACCATCCTCTCAGTGTGCTAATCCCACAACCAATCAGATGGAAACGTGAGCTCCACCAGCAGAAATGACTTGCTTGTGTTGCAATACCATGGCAGCTCGTGTGTGTGTGTGTGTGTGTGTGTGTGTGTGGCTGGGAGAGGTAATGAATAATGTGTATGTGTGTGTTGGATGTGCTGGCTAAATTGCGTTAGTCGATCTCAGGCAGGCAGCAGGGAGCTCAGTGTTTTGACGGGAGCAGCTGGGCGCCTGAAACACACACCCTCCTGATGGTGGCTAATTGCCCTAGCCCGACGACGCCACAATGACACACTGACAGCGATGGATGTAGCAATAAATGTGCGTGCTCTCACTTTCACACACAGAAGCAAAAGTAAGCACACTAACATAGCTCACACTCTGCAGGTATTACTCCCTCTTACAGAAACTTAACTGAAGCCAGTTTCTTTCTTTTTCCTTTTTTTGTGTCGTCTTCTCTCACTCCCACTTTCTGTTATTCCTTTCAGCAGATGTATTTCTCTCTGAATTTTTCTTAATGTCTAGGATGCAGTGGTCTCTCTCTCTCTCTCTTTTTTTTTTTTTCAACTGACCGCAGAAGTAGTTGATTGAGCAGTCTTTCCTGGCTTTATCCTTACCTTGCTCTTTAAAATTCACCCTTCATTTGCTTCTTATCCATAAAGCTGGGCCCAGTTGTGGCTCTTCCTCTGATTTTGAGTTAATGAATGCTGACAGTGGGGATCTTTACTGCTTGATGTTTCGTCAATAGTCCAAAGGCGGCAAAGCGTTTAGAAGAGTTTCGAAAATATCTTCAACTGACGCAGAACAAAGTCTAAATTTAATATCTGGATGTTCCACATGAATAGTCCCACCAAGCTTGATTAAAACAAAATACACCCAGTGGTGCATGACTATTACAGACTAAATAAACAGGCAGATTTGCGAGTTCAAGCTCTGATTTAATTTACCATTTCAAAGCTGTGTGCAAGTGTAAATTGAATGCAAAGTGAACTGCTAGTGAATATGTGTTGGGGAGAAAAAAAATATATAAAAATGACTCTCTAGAGGGGTATAACACGGAGTACTTTAGGATTTTATTTTGCCTCCAATACACCCGTTTCTTCTCCTCACTACATGATCAAGCTCTTCATTAGGTGTGTATGCACAGTGGGGTGTAAGGGTGGCCATGAGTTTATTTGGCAACCTCATTCAATAAAAGTTACAGTCCAGTAAACATTGCACAGGGGCGTTGGAGCTTCTTATGCTAAACTAGAGCTGTTTGCATTCAAGAATATGCAGTGAAAAGCATAAACTCTAATAAATTTGGACTTTATACAGCACAGCACAAGTTGTCGAACATTAGCAAAAAGCATGTTTTCCCTTACAACTGCAGTGAAAATAATTAGCATGTTCTGACAAGACTTGAATACAGTCCTTCACCACACTTACGTATGTGTGATGCTTGCAGGGCTGAGAGAGCAGCTGGGCCAATAGGCAATATGGCAATTCCAAATTAAGCCTTAAAATAAGTTTGATGTACTACAAAAATTACAAAAATTAATTAAAACTGAAAAGGAGGGGGGTAATATGACTAACATCAAATCAGCTACTTTCAGAATTGTTATAAAAACATATGGGGACAAAAAGATTTTAAAAAGGCTTAGACTATATATATATATATATATATATATATATATATACATACACACACACACACACACACACACACAAATGGCTACACATTTTAATATTTGACAAACTTCAAATATTCATACATGCATCCGTAAGTAGAAGTGAACTGTGGCTTACCTGCATTCATCAGTGGCCCGTTATCCTTGTCGTTTGTGGTCCCATGAGGCTCACACACCAGAGTGCACTGTGGGTAAAAACAGCAATTACTCCTAGAACACTGAGCTCAACATTGAATCGCACTCTAAAGTGATCTCCAATCTTCCATGCGTGGCATGGCATCGAGTGGTTGACATGAACACGTATTCAATTAAGTTTACACGGCCTCTTGAGCGCACTGAACACACAACATGTCATTCTGTCACAGGCTCAGAGTGATGCCTGTGTTCATGCACTGAAATAAATCACACATACTCATTTTCAGCAGAAAATAATTGGCTGCTGTTTAAAAAAAAATGCTATAACATTTTTTTTTCCGGGAGGACGTTTGTCAAGGCTGCTATGATGATCATCGTTTTTCTTTACTTGCGGATCCTTTATAGAGGTCTTATCAGACAGAGGGCTGTTGACAGGAGTCCATGTGGCTTTCTGTCCCTCACTCCCGGAGAAAAACAGAACTGTTCTCGCACAGAATCAGATCAACCTTTAGTAGAATTTTGCCCGTGGGCCACTTGAGCTCCACCTCTTCAATCGCAGTCACTTCGCATAACAGCTCTGTAGCTGCTTTTTGGATTTTGAGGGATGACTTTTCCCTTCTGATCATGTCACGCAGTGATCTCGGATTGGCTACAGAAAGCACACAGCCACTTCTCACTGGCTCATCAGTTCAAAATGAAACTTTACAATCAGTGATGCTTAACTGAGTGGGAGAGAGTAACCGTCGCCCTCAGCTATGCAGCAATGTGTGTGTGTGTCAGAGAGAGAGAGAGAGAAAGAAAGAGAGAGAGAGAGAAAGAGTCCCTGGTTTTGAAAAAGAGTAGGCATGACCCAAAAAATTCCCCTGAATGACTCACAGATCCAGCTCAACCACAAATAAAACAAAACTGCAAATGCTTCTCGTTCAGGGACAGATATAATGCATGTCTACAGGGTTTACTATCTCAGAATATCTAATCTATTTATTTATTTAATATTTAATATACTTAAATCAAAATCTATATCTTCATATATCTGGATATCTGTATCACTGCGTTTTGACAGTGTACACTGTTAAAAGCGCTATATAAATAAATTTGAATTGAATTGAATTAATAAACTCATATAAGCTGCAGTGTGTTTCTTATTCGCACATGCTGAGGAAGACAGAAAGAAACATGGCTTCTCTGACAGAATCTTCCTCACACACCCTAACACACATGCACAGACACAGAGCTCACCTATACACACACAGGTCTTTTCACACTAGAAGGCCAATGCGCAAACACAATGTGCACATTTTCTGTAGCAGACCTGAAAATCAAATCCAGCATGAGATAAATGAGGTGTGCCCGAGTAGGGGAAACACCAAATAGTGTCTTCATTTGACAGCCTGGCAGACCTACAGAGACATCATCTCTCCCCCACAGTGTGTGTATATGTGTCTGTATGCCTAACCAGGCTTGTTCGCTTTATATACATCTGTGTTTCTGTTTATTTTCCTCCCTATATGAGTACCAGGTACTCTACTACCAATACTATTCTATTACTGCTCAGTCTATTGAAAGTATAAATATAGTAATAGAATACATTCAAATATGAACTGGTTTCACCTCCTACAGCTTCACTTCGCTTGCACTGCTCATGAAAGATTTTTCACCATTCTGTACTTCTACTATTATTACTCATGTACACTATACATATACACTCAGCGCCCACTTTACGAGTGCTATGTCGCACCCCTTTTTTTGCCCTCAGAACAGCCTCAATTCTTCATGGTATGGATTCCACAAGGTGTTAGAGACATTCCTTTGAGATTCTGATCCACGTTTACATGACTGCATCACATAATTGCTGCAGGTTTGTCAGCTGCACATTCATGCTGCGAATCTCCCTGCAAATTTCTACCTAAGCTGCTCTATTGGATTCAGATCTGGCAACTGGGGAGGACTTTGAAGTACACTGAACTCATCGTCATGTTCATGGAACCAGTTGGGGGTGACTTTGTGACATGCCACATTATCACGCTGGAAGCACATTATCATGCTGGAAGCCATTATAAGATGGGAAAATTGTGGCCATAAAGAGAATCACATGGTCAGGAACAATAGTCAGACTGGCTGTGGCATTCAAACGATGCTCAATTGGTATTAAAGAGCCCAGAAAGCTTTCCCCACATCATTACACCTCCACCACCAGCCTGAACTTTTGACACAAGGCAGTGTCAAAAGTTGGGTCTATGGATTCATGCTGCTGATGCCAAATTCTCACCCTACCATCTGCACGTTGCAGCAGAAATCAATATTCAGACCACTTTTGACACTTTTCCAATCTTCAACTGTCCAGTTTTGGTGATCCTGTGCCCACTGTAACCTCAGATTCCTATTCTTGGCTGACAGGAGTGGAACCTGGCTGTTTCAAGATTCAATTTGTTGTGCTTTTCTGCTCACCATGGTTGTAAAGAGTGGTTATTTGAGTTACCGTAGCCTTCTTGTCAGCTCGAACCAGTCTGGCCATTCTCCTCCAACCTCTCTCATTGACAGTTTCTGTCCACAGAACTGCCGCACACGATATGTTTTTATATGTATAGAGATCAGTGCGATCCGCAATTTGTGAAATACTCAAACTCAACGACCATGCCATGGTCATAGTCACTGAGATCACATTTTTCCTCATTCTGATGTTTGATGTGAACATTAACTGAAGCTCTTGACCTGTATCTACATTCTGCGCTGTTGCCATATGATTGGCTGATTGGAACATTGCATGAATGAGCAGGTGTGCAGGTGTTTCTATTAAAGGAGTTGCTCAGTGTATCCACATACACTGTAGGATAAATTATTTAATTTGGCAATAATATCATCCTGCACAACAGAAACAGGCACAGAAGCACACACATCCTTTCCCTGTTGCACAGCCCACATTTGCATATCAGAACAAGTCAAGCTCTTATAATTTATAACCTAGCTCAGATTTTCCAGGAAACTCTTTAGCTCTCTCACAGCTTCTGCACTGAAATAGCTTCCCATTTCAAGGCACAGTATAATCACACAACGTAAATTCTCAAAGATAAATAATAAATACATACAACTTTGTTTTTAGTACGCAGCAAACCCATAGTGCGGCTGAATAGAGCTCTGCAAAGATGATAACCTTTCTCCTGTTTCACTCAGTCTTCCATCCTCTTCACAGCAGATTAACACTGATACACACAGCACGTTCTTACGCATGCACACACTTACACACACACACACACACAGGTTTGTAAAGCGCTTGCTTAATCTTAGTGGCTCTTGAGCTGCTGACACATAGATAATCTGGTCCATATTAGCACCAGCCCAATCCTCTGCATTTAGCATAATGGCTTCTGTGTGTGTGAGTGTGTTACCTTCTGGTGTGTGTCAGTGGCAATGTGGTCCACACCTCCATCCTCAATCTCTCCCATCTTCAGGCGAGACACCACCACTGTCCCCACAGCTGCCGAATCATCTGCCGTCCTGATAAAACACAAAAGAACTACCTAAATTGTGTGTGCGCTGGGGTTTGCACCACCTCTGACCATGTCCATATCCGAAAGCATTCCCTTTGACAGAATTCCGATTGCTGTTTTCCTCATATTAGAGACTAATAAGTTATCTAATCCTCTGCAGTGAAGGGGGAATCCGTGTCTCAGAGGTGGGTTGCTGGAAATGAGGAAAAATGAACTGCAGCCATGGAAGCAAACAGAGTCCAATTACTCTGATTGATTGGCTTTAAATGGTCTGCACCTTTACAGGAGCTAATTAAGCTGTGTACTGCTTGTGCCGAAGCTACTGGATTTCCTTAGATAATACCAGGCTTTCAGAGGAAGTGTGATAGAGTGTTGTAAGGGTAGAAACTCGTTAGGATAAAGTGTGATGGCTCTTGTGATTGCTTTAGTCATTAAGCCCATACGTATCATTAAACATATTGTCGTGAGAAATTGGTGAAGATTAAATCACTCGCAGACATTTAGCTCTGTACTTTATTTCTCAACCTAACGGGACCTCACATATAAATGAAAAGCTACAACTGCAGTGAGGACACATTTGAGCCAAGTCCCAAGCTTTACTATACAGTATGTGCTCACTACAATGAATATCAAGTTTATATTAATGCGCTTATTCTAATATGTTATTGTTTCTCTAGTAACAACTCATTCACAGGAACTTGTATGCTTTACATAGTCTAATCCTAATAATAAACTGATTAAAAACACGCTGTTATTTAACAAAGGAAAAAAAAAAACATAATTGTTGATATGGTGAAGTTTTCTGTGAAGAGATGTTTATTTAACATTGACGGAAGGAGTCTTCAGTGTCGACGCTTTGTACAAGTCAGCGGTTAGAAACGGACACTGATGAAAGACTAGGAGATAACACAAATCAAACAGGAAAACGGTACTTTAGTCTTTAACTTCTACAGCTTGGACCAACAAGGTAGCTATGTGTAATAACCTTATTAATAGATCAATAATACAGTGTTTAAAAACCAGAGAAATGCCACTGATACACCCATACCAGCACCAGACACACCACCATGTACGTTTCAGTGCTGTGCTTAAAAAAAAAAAAAAAAAAAAAAAAAAAAAAAAAAAATCCATCACACAACATGGAGATCCTTTTCCTTTGATGGGAAGAGGGGCTGAGAAATCTTCCGTAACAAAAACGCATCCCTGAGCATGTTGTTTGCACATGATTTTCTTTTTTCTTTTTTTTTTTTAAATTGTTGTCACTTATATAATTAATTCAAACTCCTAAACACGGTGTTAATTACTATCAGATCTTATGGACTAACAGCTGATTAGTTTACTCCTCTATGCGTTATATGATATTGACTTGATATATATATTTTTAAAAATATTATTAATTATTACTTCATGCAATTTCTGCAAGAACTTTATCCTGATTCAGGGTAGATCCCCGGATCGCTGGGCATGAGGAGAACACACCCTGGATGGGACGCAAGTCTACTGCAAGGCACCATACACATCCACATTCACTATTCACTGTTAACTAGAAGCAATTCAGTGTAGCCTGTACACACCTACAGCAAGTTTTTACAAGGAAACCGAAGAGCCAGGAGAAAACCCACACAGACACGGAGAGAACATGTGAAGCTCCACACAGACAGTAACCAGAGCTCAGGACTGAATTCAGGATGCTGGAGTTGTGAGGCAGCAATGCTACACACTTGAAATACATAAGTGAGGAATAATAAAATCTAATCTGAGTAATATAGTTTGACAAAAAGTTTTGGAGTCTGTTATTTATTTATGTTTTTTGCTTTGCTTTGTCTTGTCATAATGCAGCGCAATAACCGTTCTATAAATGGGCAGCATTTCTCAGACTCGCCAGTGCAGGGAGGACAGCAATGGTGCTTTAAAAGGAGATAAAAAGGTACAATGTGGCTTTATCCATCTCCACTAGTCCCATAGGGAGAGCAAAGTGGCTGACAGATTGAAAGCAGCAGATATCATCCTGCATCCATCCCTCAACAGGACACACAGAAGAGGACTTGAACACTTCCATTCATCCAACTTCTAACACTCCTCACTACAGTCCTGTTGGTCTTGACTTTGAGAAAACGTCCTCTACTACACCTCCTCAGTGAGAGTCTGGTGGGGGCTGGAGATTGCTATAGATCACATTTTACACTCGTCACAGACTCATAGACTGCAGGATGCCACCAGATCTTGGGACTGCAGTTGTGCCACAATTGAAATCTCATGTGAAAGCCTCAGGCAACGGCAGCTGCTGGCTTGTTAAGATAACCGATATGTGTCTTTGAAAGTTCGGGATGAAGAAAGCAGTACTGGATGGTGGAAACGGAAATACAGGAGTACATAGATGTCCTTCCACTTTCTACCCTTCATCCTCCACGTCTTTTAGAGAGACAGAGGTACTAATTAAGGATGTGTGCTTTTTGTTTAGAATGATTAACGCAGGCCTGACCCAGAGAATGCAGACAGTTGTGATTGACCTTAAATTAACTTTGCAGCTCAGTTGAGTTGCGCTCCTCCTCTGCTCGGCGCTTGAGGCAGATTGCCTGCCTGCACGCTTCCCCAGCACAAATCTAATTGGCCCTGGGCCTCTTTATGACAAGAGTTAATCAGAGAGCTTTGTTAAAGTGACAAAAAGAATGAGAGCTTGGCGCGACTCGTGAATAATTCGGGAAACAGTTACTTAGTAGACAAGTGGTTGGTGTCAAGGAGCTTTTTTCTGCACAACTTCACACCATTGTTTTAGGAAGCCTTTGTGCATTCACTCTGATGTGTTTACCTCCTTTAGTGAGGTTCATCTGGAAGCACATAAACAAAGCAACCACACTCAGGTGCGGAATAAAACACCTGACCATGGCAGCAATCGCTAAATTGACTCAACTCAAGTGCAAAAAGAAATTGCAGGATTAAAATTATTGTTTGCAGGCAGCATTGTTTGACATGTGAGCTGATAAACTGCTATTTGAGATAGCAAAAGTGTCAGAAGACAGATCACAGGTGCTGCAAAATTACAGTTCATTCTCGATATATGGACTACAAAATAAATCCTTTTTTTTTTTTTTTTTTAAGCCAGTACTGTCTCCATGTTTTCCATACTTGTTAATTTCCATAATCTCTGCAACTGTTACTTAGGGCTAAAGGATAGAAGGTAAAATTGCTCGTTATCTCATGATTATCAATCACAATCTGTCAATTTACAAACAAATATTTTAGGCTGCAGTTTATACAAATAAACAGGTTTTGATGCACACTGGTCATAATATTTCTATATTCCTTGAAGAGCATACTAACCTGTATGAATCAGTCAAATTAACTCTCTCGTTTAAAATGCTGTCTGAACATAATTAGACACAATTAGACAAATGAATGTGATGCCGCAATGTAAAACAGCCAAATATTAAAAAAAAAAAAAAAAAAAAAAAATCACCATTCCAACATGTGTGGAAAGCAGAGATTGAAAAACGCCAAATTATCACAAAAAAATAATTAAAAATAAAAAATAAAATTATCAAAACACCAAACAAAAACCAATTTGTCAGAGGATGCTATGTTTGGTCTGACACGTAAAACATATAAATGGAAGCACATGATTTAATTAAAAAAAAAAAAAAGTCAACTTTAGCTCAGCTCACCAGTATTACAGTTGATTATTTTTTTTTATTATTATTAAAATATGATCCCAAAATTAACTGTGCAGCTCTACTGTGTCACAAAAATATATGTAAAGTGCCACATTGTGTTATTTTTGCTCAGAGACCCAGGTGTTGTGGAATGAAACATCAGACTTTTTTCATTTTGTTCCATAGGAACATTAGTTTTGAAGATTGAACCCCGTTCATATGAAAAAGCTGAAATATTCTTGTCCAGCGTAGCATGAAAATAGACCTGGGCAGGTGTTAGAAGGACAGACATAACCTACACACACACACACACACACACACACAGAGTGTATAAGGCTTTTACACTGCTGCTGGCATGTGACAGAAATCTGACAAGGATGCTCTGAAGATGGAGTCTGAGACTGCAGCATGTGATGGAAGTCAGGTCCATAAATCACCCCTCCACCTTTAAGACTGCATCCGTTACTATGAAGGACCTGCAGGTTTTGCTCAAATCCGTCAGTTCATGTAGCTATAGAAATATACTAAAAAAGAAATACTAAAAAAAAAGAATGAAAGGGAAAAAAAATATGCTTAGCTCAGGTAGAACCTAAGATATCAGCATATGGATATCAAAGAAATGCCAACACAGCAATTTTTTTTTTCTATCTATCTACTTTCTTCATAAGACATCCACCATTTTTGGGTGATATAAGAAGATATAAGATATAAGAAGCTTTTTTAGGGCTTTTAAAGTAAAGAGTTCTGCATCAAACCTCTCATGACTTCCTTGAAAGTCCAGCCTTCAACCTAACGAAACTTCTAACTTGAGTCATGACGAAATTACACCTCGGAGTCGTGTACAGGGTCTCAAGGCTGAGCTTACATATTAACTCCTGAATTGCAGATGACCGAAGCACTGGCCACTGCTGACACAAGACTAAATATAAACCTGTGCTGCTGGAAAGCCAAGGGTTGACCAAATACATAAACACCATCTTGTTCACACGTATACAGAGTCTGAGCAGTAGAGATGGTAGGTACAGAAGTGGACCTGTACAGAAGTCGCCCATTCATGTTCATTATGGTCACACACTGGGGAAAAAAAAAGAACTTGACCTTTAGTAAATTGTACACTATTCGATTTTGCTTGTCTTTTTAATTTAAATATGTCTTTGGTTCAACTAATTAATCATATGCAATTGTAAAATACTTATATATATGAGTGTATTTCAATTAAAGTCAGTTATGAACAAAGTCTGCATCGCCTGACGTTCCGAATGGACATGCACATGTCCTCGCAATGTCCTTCCTTTTTGCCCTGGACGAGAGTGGACATTTTCTCCACCGGTAGTACTCCAGCACCCCCTCTTCATGCTGTCAGTATCCATTAAACCTGAATTTAACATCCATTTTAATTTCAACAGACAACAAAGGTCAAATACAGATTGTGAAAATCAGAAGAATAACCGCTAAGTACAATAATAGTGTCAGCACAGCCAATGCATTTTAAACAAATCCTGTTGACTGCCAGTGTATACAGGTGTGGAGGCGGGGTTAAATTGTACCACAGCCAACCACATGAGGGTATACGAAAGATTTTGGCAGCACTTTTTTTTAAACTGATGTCACTTTTTTAATATCATACAGCCTGTCAGTGTGTCATCCACTCACACCATACACATCTGAGAAGAAGCAACTTATTAAGGATCTAAAGCTACATCTGGAGTTCTGTAAAACTGCTTTGTGACGATGTCTGCTGATAAAAAAATAAACGTATAAAATAAAATTGATCTGAAGATTAATGCCGCTTTCAACTTAACTCGGAAGTGGGAAGTCTGAACGTGTAATTACGTCATTTCTGACCTCCATGTGTTTGAGCTACAAAGTGGGAAATACATGGACACTTCCATATTTGTCTTGGGGATATATATACATTTACCTCCTCTAACCAGCAACCTGTATAGTTAATGTTTTAGACAAGCGAACATGTCTGCATGTTGATTGATCTAAAGCAAATACTAGTACATACAGTGTAACACATTTAAAGGTAAGGAGTGCTACTTTGATTACTGTTGATGCTAGAAGCAGCTATATTGATATGACATCATGTGCTGGACTCAGTGTTGAGGAGAACTTCTCGGCTTTCTGAGGAGGAATTCAGAGATTTCCTCGATTTTTCCTAGTCTGAGGTCAGAAATTCCTAGTTACAAGCTGTAGTTGAATGCAGCAGAACGAACCAAAGCTATCAGTACTGCATCATCTCCAGGATGTTATGCATGGTACTTAAATACATTCATTGGTTAAATATCAACTAACTTCATCAGTCTTTTTTACCCCCTGACTTTGTTTCTAGAGACTTTTCCTTTATTATTTTTTGAGCATGACAATCAGAATACGTATTTTAATCTGGAACACAGCACTAAAAAGCTATTAAAAACCTCAAAAGGTAGTGTTGTCACTAAATGATGTTGTTTTATGGTAAATGGCCATAACTAGGTGTCTATAGCTATGGCTTTCACCAAAAAAAAAAAAAAAATTGTGTAAATTCATGCTAAAAACAGATGCATTTGGAGTCTGAGAAAATTCCCAGGACTTAGAGGGTTGAATATGCACGCACACACACACACACACACACACACACACATTCAACTGTGTATTAGATTTTGATTCATAAAACTAGGTTGAAGTGCCAGCCATTTAAAAAAAAACAACAAAAAAAAAAACGCAAATAACCTTAGACTCATTTACCATGCCAAGGGCAGGCTGGGAAACTATCCAGTTCACTAAAATCACAATGGGATGACCAACAAAACAGGAACAACTTGTTTTTTGTTGTTTTGTGAAGGAAAGCCAAAACGGCATGACAAAGATGTATGGAGGGATAGACACATATACACTTCTTAATTAAAAAAACAAAAAAAAACAAAATCGTTTTTTTTTTTCTTTTGTATTCTCACTCCTACTCTTCCCATCCCGAGAAAAGAATCGGACAATTCTAACGCGTTTTAGAGTTTAAATTGTATAGCAGAATTAGACATTGACTTTGCTGCGAGTGGAAGACAGACACACAGGGCGGTGTGGTTATTTTAAAGAAAGGGCAGGCATTTGTTGAGGGGGAAGCATATTCTTATTTGTATCAATCTTATTTGATTCAATCTTTATTGATTCTTAAATGATTCTGCATCGATGGACAGATCTCAATCATCAGATTTTTTTTCCAAAGGAAATAAAACAAATACAATGTGTATGATTGTACAAGTCATGATTAAAACACAATAGAAACAGAATGCCTAGACTGCCTGGGTGGTTAAATGTAAAAGTTTGTGTGTGCATTGTGCATCGTATGAAATAAAACAACAAAAAGACCTGGACCTGGGGCATGCTTTTTGCAAGTTCTGTACCAGCAAGATAAAGTATTTCAGGCATACAACAAACATGCACACATTTCCATCTAGAGGTGGAAGAAAAATGGTCCTCTGCCATTCCTGCTCAACAGAGAACCCTTGAGCAAGTGATAAAACATCCGCACAATTCAGAAAAAAGGAAAAAGTGGATTACCGGGTCAAATGCAAGTTTGCATCCCTACACTGTTGTTGAAACCCCATGCTTTCACTCAGTGATGCACATGCTGGAGGTAGCACATTTTATTTTATAAATTAAAAGCAAAAGGTGGTCACATAGTCAAAAAAAAAAAAAATGCATCAAGACTTTCAGCACCTTCCGAATTGTTATTTCAGCTTTTATTTATACCACCACCTGTCAAAGGTTTGGCGAAATCTTTCCTTTTCGTTGTAATTTTCGGAATAATATTTGATTTTAAGGTCCCCAACCACACTTCAAAGCTATACTAAAGATGTTTGGGGTAGGCACAATGAAGGCGACCCGAACCTAACCTAATTTCTATCCACCGCATCTGTAGTATATTTCTGTACTGAACACATTTCCTTGCACTGAGAAACAAATGCTAAACCTGTTTACTCAAATCTCACTCACGATGGAAGCATAAAGGCATAATATTAAAAAAAAAAACAAACATGATGTAACATGATATAACATCACATAATAGAAATTTAAAACTTACAATGCTATTAGAATGAGACCGGAAAGCTCATCGAAGCTGTTCTAATATCATTTTATCCAGCCTTCTGACACAGGAGCATTACGGTGAATGTAAAATTCAGTTATTTACACTTTTCCAGAAGAAAACATGCTCCATCAGTACCAGTACAAAGTTCCATCTCTGAAAAAATAACTTACTGTTAGCTGTATAGCTGTATATATATATTAAGATGTATAGCTTGATTTATAAATACCTTTGGCTGAATTCATTGGATTCATTAAAACTTTCTACAGAAATACGTTTTATATAATTGTTAATTGTCAGGATTCAGAACATTCATTAGATAATTTAATAAACAGATTTTCTTTTATTTACTCAGTAACATATTCAAGTCACCAGCAAATGCATTTTTATATTAAACACATATTAAACACTTAAGGCTCAAGGACAGAAATGTGTCGTAATTTTTGCCTGTTGTAATTCCACACACTGCACAGGTGATTTAAACTTGCGAATTCCTTTAACACTTTTTAAGAAATCTGTTGCAGACTGAATGTTTGCTGCTTATATGATGAAAGTGTGATGATGGAAGTTTCTTTTCCCCCTAATGAACATGCAGCTGTCAGAGTAAACCTGTGTTCTGCAATGTGTTCAGTTAGCTGGCTTTAAAAATTGTTCATTTATTTTGCAAACTGAGGCGTCCCTGAACGGCTGCTATGATGGCGGTGTGTGATGGGTGTGCACTACATACCATCCAAAAGTAGAGCTCAGGGATTCTGTAGTGAAAAAGACATTAGCGCTTTCCTCCTCCCCATATCTGTCTAACCTGTTTCTTCTGTCTCCCTTCATCTTTCAGACCTGCTCCCTCGCTCTTTCCCAGACCTCTCAGTGGGGCAATGACGTGAAGGCGCTCCATACGTCTCTGTCCGCCTGCTGGCGAGACTGGCTCTCATTTTGCCCTAGATAAAAGCCGGACAGGGCCAAATATAGCAAACGTATTATTGAGGACAAATGTTATGATAAGTCCATGATGGTGGTGAAATGTACACCAGTATAGGAGCAAGGAACTGTTCTGCCTCTTTTTACCGCTTTTTCCTCATGACTAGGCAAAAAAATTGCATCTTACGTTTTTTTTTAAAATTTTTTTTAGTGTGACTCAATCATTGCCACATCACCGCAGGCTCTGTTAAAAAAACATGGATGCTGTGGATTGCCAAGAGACGAGTGAGACAGATGGAGGCTTTGGATGAATTCCTGGATTTTCTAAACACACATACACGCAGCCACACACAGGCTCTAGATGACTTCTTAGCCACTGCCTATTTTCACACACACCCATATGACATTGCTGAGCCTCCACTGCAGTCAGAACCCGTGTAGTGTGTGGGCGATAGGGCAGAGGTCTTCTTGCTCATTAAGCATGATTAAGAAGAGGACACGAGCTGGACTTCTGAAACAGCTTTCTCAGCTGCTTTGCTTTGCTCTCTGATCCTGTCTTCATCTATTTGTGCTTGACGATAGGGGTTGCACCGACCTGTGTCCTCTGACATTAGATTCAAAGTGAGTGAGAAGTCAATAAGACTAATCAAATGGCCTGTCAAGCATCTGATAGCTCTTTAATTGAAGGTGAGGTGCTCACTAAATGAACTGCCCACAAGGGTGCTTATGATAATAGAACAAGTGTCTGCCATGCGTCTGGGCTGAGTAGTCTACCTGTAAGGTCAAGCGAAGTGTTGTCCATGATTCAACACCCCCGAGTCCACAATCAGCTGGTTACCAAGACCTTTATGATTGAGTTGTCTGGGTTAGAAGATTAAAAGCATTAAAAGTGTCAGAATGACATGAATTATAGTACCCTTTTCAGCTTTTAATGCCAGGAATGAAAAGAGGCACTGTGAATACAAAATGTCTAATCACAAACTACTACTACTACTGCTAATAGTGGATTATTTCCTATAACAGCTCATTCTGAAGTGATTTATTCCTCTTAAGCCTAGTTCACACCGCACCGACAGACGCCGACCAACGCCATCAGATACGTTTGTCAGGTTTTGTCAGATCAGTGTGTTAACCCTGTTGGTGTCTGTTGGCGTTGGTCGGCGTTTTTTTTTTTTCACCAACCGAACATGTTCAATCAGCATTTGTTGAGTCGAGGAATGTCTGAGCAGTGTGCTACGATTTTCTAACAAACTCTGACGTAATCTGACCTGGGCATGAACCATTGCCATGACGATGAGGCAAGCGTCCCTGAAAACTCCACAGAAACAAAAGCCTGTGCGCGAAAGTGCTAGGAGTGTTGATGCGCGTAAAATGGCAGATTTCTGGAAGAATCAGAGAGACCGAAGCTTTATGAGCTTTTTTTTTTTTTTTTCAAATAAAGCACGAAGATGGAGTGGAAACTGACATATTCTTATCAAAAAAAGGTAATTATGCATTGATGTGTTATTTAAATGAAATTGTTTATTTTGACCCCCCAGTTTGCAAACCAAGCAAAGTTTTGAAAGATCCGCACATTATCTGTCTGCAATTTAAGTAAGTGCGCTGTCTCTCACGTCACATCAACCAAGGCTTCACCCACAACCTCTTTTGTTTCGCTCTTTATCTTTTCGGGCAAAGAATCACACAAAGACACTAGTAATAGTAAAATTTTGATTGTGGTAAAAGGATCATCTGACTGTCTGTAAAGAAAACTTTGTTGGTGTCTGTTGGGGCAGAGTTGTGTTTCCCAAAATAAATCCAATGGCCAACTTTTAAAAGTTGGTGGTTGTCGGCGTTGGTTGGCGTCTGTCGGTACAGTGTGAGCTAGGCTTTATAATGCAGCTAATTTGCCAATGATTGCAACTTTCATTGATTAAACAATGACATCATGTACTTTTTTATTCATGCATAATTACGTTTAATGTTGTAGAACATCCGCAAAATACAGGTTAGTTCCTGTTATCACTTGCACAAACCACAAAACTTTCCTATGGCTGAAAACTTAAAGTTATATCTTTATAGCATTTACCACTGACTGTTACAAAGCACTTTTGAACTAGAGACTCCATCCATAAATGATAAATAAATATATCCTTACTAAAAAATTTCACGGTATCAACAATTATAGGCAATTCTTAATATGAACCTGTGATTTGCTTTGCAGCCAGAACTACTGCCAGAGCTGCTGTTACTGAAAATTATTCAACACCTTCTGACCAATCAGATTCCAGAAATCACCTACGCTGTGGTATGAGCAGACTTAATGAAGTCATCATTATAGTTTTCTAGGTGTGCTGACCATGTCTTCAGTTTCAAGAACAATGCAGCAATACAGTAATGTCAGTATCCTGTTACTCATTTTGTGCCACAAGTTCAAGTTCAAGTTCAAGTGGAGTTTATTGTCATTTCAGCCATATACAAGTACATAGTGAAACGAAACAACGTTTCTCCAGGACCAAGGTGCTACATAAGACGACACAGAACAACACAGAACTACAAGGGACTACATAATTTATACACAAGGACAGGACTTTGTCCGACACACACACACAATAAAATACAGCATATCAGGGATATGACAAATTCCGATGCTGATCCAGTGTTTCAGGCCAAAATCAGATTAGTGTATTTTTATCTGGAGTATTATACAGAACCAGATTCACTCTCTGATCACTGGTGGATTAAGATGAACAAATAAACAAGCTTAGATGCCAGTCCAACTCATACCTGGTGCAGAACCAAAAATAAGCTGCTTGCAGTTATCTCTGTGGCAGGTGTATTTGCATGCATGCGCACACACACACACACACACACGTTAAAATACTTCACTCTTTCAGCTCTTCTCTTTTTTTTCCCTATTAGCCATCATTCTATGTGAATATAAGTAGTCCTCTCTCACTTTCTGTCTCCCTCTGTCAGCATCAGGGCTCTGAATTTCTCAGCTAAATTGCTTTTTGGAAAGGTCTTTTATTTTCATAAAGCATCATAACATGTTGCATGCTGTGTTCGAGATCCATGCAGCCAGTGGATGCATTCAAAAGACGAGCTCCGATCGCTTACAATAAAAATAAAAGAAGCAGGTGCAAACAGGGGGCCGGTCACAAACCCCGAGCCTAATTCAACACAAAGTAAATCCCGTATTATTATGCAAAACTGACAGACAGACAGGCTGTTGGGAATATTACAATATAACTTGGAGGTAGCTTGATAGCTAGAAGGAAGGCTAGTTGTGCAAGCTCTAATAGAGTTTAGTGGGGGTAGCATTTTTAAAGAACTCCCCACACTGGAAACATCCTCAGCAGAAGCAGTTTGGTGGGAACGTGGAATGTTTTTACACTTCATCAATCCAGGCTTCCGTTATCACGTAATTGACACAGCAAAACCTTCAGTGATAAATTAACACTTTCAAATAAGGCTGGTGTGATTAAACAGTGTGCGCTGGAGACTAGTTTGGCAATGTAATTAAATTCGACACTGCCTCTGCTGTGTGATTTAGTTAATTTGATGTTGAAAATCTTTCACCAAGCTCTCCTTCGTTAATAAGACGAAATGTGCACTGTTTGCCTAACATCATTGCTATTGAGTTCTAACTCATTAGTGATGTTTTTGAGTTGTAGATTTGGACATAAATTTGACTTTCAAAATGATTTGCAGGTTTTTCACACTTGGCCTAAATACTTGAATCTGTTTAGCTTTGACATTTAAAAAAAACAACAAAAAAAAAACTTTATCTCAACGATAATCAATTGCTCCAGTGAAGCCATCCACTTATCCTACACAGGGTCACAGTGGAGCCTGGAGCCTACCCCAGGGTACTTGAGGAACAAGGCACAACAAATCACACACACACTACAGACAATTTGGAAATGCCAATCAGTCTACAAAGCACGCCTTTGGACAGGGTGAGGAAACCGGAGAACCCGGGGGAGAGCCCCGAAGCACAGGGAGAACATGCAAAATCCGTGCACACGCAGGTGTAACTGAACCCCCAACCCTGGAGGTACAAGGCAAACATGCTAACCACTAAGCCACTATGCCCCCCTGCTCTAGGGAAGCCTTTGAGCTAAAGCTGCCTGCACATACATATACAGAAATCTACAAAAAAAAAAAAAAAAAGTTTTTATGGCTTCTTTGTTCCAGATCAGTAAGGAGCTCCAGCTCCTCTGCTGACCATAAAAACCCACCATCACGATACTTGAAACAGGAAGTAAAGTGACAAGTTGAATCAATCATGTTAGTCAGCATGCACTGCTGAGAGCTCAGCTTCCACACCTGCTGCGGTTCACGCCATGGTTTAGTGGAAGCCTCAGACTACCGTTTACAGGAGGACTAGAGATCAGTTCTCTGGACCGCTCCTGGGCTCAAACAGTCCACAAACAGTTTTCACACTCCAACAAACATGCTGAACTCTCGAGACAAACAGGCCAGAGTCTGGGAAAAAAAAACTCAATTTTGAAAATCTATGACCTGAGGCTCGAACTGGACTTACATGCTTACGGGACTTAGACTTTTTTTTTAGGCTTGAAAGGTTCATTGAATTTCACATGCTCTTGTGCAAATAGGCCAAGGCATAGGAGATTAAGATAACTGCTTCTTCAGCATTAAGGTGGGATTAATGATTTTTAAGTCCATATATTTTTTGGTAATATTTGATCAAGTTCTCTTCACATTCCAGCAGCTTTAATAAAGGTAGTGCTCAGATGAGAAACTCCAGTCTCTGTGGCGCTTTGTAAATGGAAGAAAGACAAATGATGTGGACTAGCTACATCAACCAATTAGGACAAGGCGGCGTGTACACTTGCCTGTTAATCATGTTGCCTGTCTTTTCAGTACGCTCTAACTCTCGTCTTAGCATTCATGCATCGTTGGAAGGAACACTGATATGAGGCCCTGGATCAGAAAAGGATCTTTAGACTGATGCCACAGAAGAACCATTTTTGCGTTGAATGTCTAACTCCAAGCTCACCAGGCTGTGAGGTTGTTTTCTGCACCTTGTCCTGTCTTTTGCACTGGGTCTGATTTGTTAATATGTGTCGAATGTCTAATTCTGTCTATTTATTATTTTTACATAATGCCTTTCCCCTCTATCGCTCATTCCATCCATCTATCTCTTTTCTTCCCTAAAGAAACTTTCAGTCCATGATTCTTTAACCACTTTTAGTTGTCGCTACAATAATTATTTCCCACCACAAGGATCCTTAAGTATCTTTGGTATCCTTTGGTCTGGTATCAATGTAAAGAACCAATTCTGGCACTTGTGTTTGAAGAGTGTATTTTAAAAATGATGTGTTATAACAGCTTCAGTATATAGCTAGTAATGCAGCATATACAGCATATACAGCATAGTAGTGCAGCAGGTAGGATTGCCACTTCACAGCTCCAAGTAACTTGATCCTGAACGCAGATTACTGTCTATGTGGAGTGTCTCATGCTCTCCCCGTGCCAGTGTGGTTTTCCGTCCACCTCCCAAAACATACATTTGCCCTCTAGGTGTGAATGAGTGTGTGAATGTGCGAGGACGGGATCCTGGATTAGACTGGTCTCCCATGCAGCATGGCTTGCACCGAGTGTTCCTGGTATAGGCTCTGGATCCACCATGAGCCTGACCAGGATAAAGTGCTTCCTGAAGATGAATAATGAACAAATACAGCTGATATGATATACTGTCTATATGATCACACATGTACATATCTCTACATATCTCTCTTACCGAAACATCTAACTATTTCTGAAAATGTAAAGTTAATATTGAGGTAAACTTGTGTTCATAATGCAGCAAAGTATATTGTATGCAATATGTAACATGCATATGTAATATGCAATATTGAGTTAGGGGAAGCTTCATTACTGAAAATCTAATCTAAACATAATGCGTTATAAATATATTAAAATACATTTCTGGGATATAAAGTTTTTTTAAGACAACATTATACAGTATGTTCAATAGGAAGAGAAGCACAACACAGGGCAAACACGGTACACAGACTGGATAACAGCTCTAGGCACACATTGTGTGTCCCTGCGTCTCTATTTAAAGCCACAAACCGCCATGGCTGTGACTCAGCGACTCGGCGACACAACCGGAAAGTGTAATTATTATTTTTTAATGTGAGCATAACGGTGACAAACTGTGTGCTTTTGGCTGGTGGTGAAGCAGGCGGACCGTGGTGGTCTGTAATTACAGATGGTTGTCTGATGACGGTGCCAAACACTGGTGACAGGCACAGGAGAGAAAGAGAGAGAGAGAGAGAGAGATTGATAGAAAAAATGAGATTAGAGGAGCAGGAGGAGGAAAGCCACAGCTGCTATCACAACTGATTCCAGTGTTTTTCTGTTATAATTGCATTGGAAGTGACCACGTACACGTGCGCACGCACGCACACGCACACGCACACACGCACACACACACAGTCACCATGTTAATCTTAATTGGGAGAACTGTGTTCACTACATGGAAAATGTTCAGTTGCTTTGCCATAGTGCTGATGCCAGACATATTCAAACTGCTCACTGGAACATTTGTGAAGGCACACACACACACACACACACAGACAAAACACCTATAAATAGCTCTACCTAATTGTGTTCATGTGTGTTTATGGATTTCATGTGTTATATGCTGTCTAGACAGAATACACAGAGAGTACTATTAGACAAACAGCACTACTACTATTAATACTCTACACACAACTTACTGCTAAACCCTAGGGCTGAGGAAGTGCTGGCCAAGATCATGGTAACACAATAAATGCAAGAATAAAGTGTTGCGCTTCAGCTCAGTGCTTTCATGCTATGGGTAAGTACATATAACACACAGATGTCTGTAATGACCATCATATTTACCAGTGTATATGATAAAAATGACCACTGATAAGAATTATCAGTGTACATGATAAAAAGATTTATAGGTAGAAAGAGATGATGTGCTCCTCCTGTGCTCAGTGGCAGTACAAGCTCGAATAAAGTCCATATGTGCTTCCTTGGGCCTAAACTGCACAACATAGCATAAATATTAGATTTCCACAGCAAGCAGTGGAATATAGACTCATAACAATGATAATAACAATGAACCAACATGCCAGTGAAATGTTTCAGACAAATAAAACAAGCGAATTCTTACAATGACTCGATTTATCTGAAACGGTTAAAGTTCAGATTAATTACAAGTGTCTGAGAGTGTAAGAAAGACACCGTATACAGCAAATAAAGCCTCGTTTGTTTGAATTTTCACAAATATGTCATGAGATCATGAGGCTCTGATTAATAAAGGGCTAAAAAATTGGCTAACCTTTATACCCAACACAATACCCCTAACCTGTTCTTAACCCTCATAACCTACAAAATAACTAAATAAAAAATAAAAATCGATATCCATCTTCATAATCATTAAACCTTGCACCACATGTTCTCAACCTTGCTCCTGGAGTCTTGCAAATGTAGTGTTTTCTCTGCTCTAATACAAATGATTCAATTAATCAGTTAATTACCAGCATTTCTTGACTTGAAGTGGGTGTGTTAGAGCAGGGAATACACTAAAATATGCAGAACTGCAGGTTCTCCAGGTCCAGGGTTAGGAATCTGTGCTTTATACAGGTGAACATACCCTGATGTTAGCAAAGCTACATGAACCAGGCTGTCTGCTCTCGCTCTCTCTCTCTCTCTCTCTCTCTATATATATATATATATATATATATAATGACCATGTTTACTCCTGTAACTGTGACTACTATACTCTGTGTTCAGGCTTACTGAATTTTGAAAAGTGACTCATCGTAAAAACAATCCTCTATCACAGTAACTCTGATAAGCTCTGGGTGTGATCCATCAAACCAACGTAATGCAGCTGGGCCTTGGTGTAAATACACACCCTGTTGTAAAGTCATAGCTGAGTGCTATATAAGAGGATCTACAGAGCTGGTCATTCATGCGGTTATGCCATCACGCAATATATAGTCCATGTCTGCATGAGGCCAACTCTACACATTGGCCTCTACTACTTTAAATACTCTGTACCAGCGAGGCAGTAAAAAAATAGATGGAGTTTTATAGCTGTGGTTTTGTCAGCACCGTGAGGCTGCTTGTTCAACATTTGTGCATGAGTATGAGTGAGTATGAGCTTCCTTACTGAGTGTGATGTTTTTGGCCATTATCAGTCGCATGCAGACTGCGCCAAACAAGTTCCTGAACAGCGCTACAGGCAACAGACCAAGCTGCATGCATTATGCAACTTCCCTTTTAAAAAAAAAGCCGATCATGAAAAACAAAAGTCCACAATGCAGTGTGAACATTTATAATTCGCCGACATGCCATGTAATGCAAATATTCATACACAGCAATTAGCTTATACATGGTTGTGTGACATGGTGAGAAAATTGCCTTCATTCATACCACAGCTCGTTTACTACGAGATGAAATCAGTGTTTATCTTTCATGAGAATCTTTTTTCTCCTGAGCCTCACACCAACTTTGCTCTCTATCAACTTCTACACAGTGTGTTGCATTTCGGCATCTGGAGTTACTCATTCTGTCAAAAGCGACTTAACACCGGACTCGGTTCTGAAGAGGTTTTAGACGCCTCACACACAGCAGATCGTTTTCTACCCAGCATTTCAATCCACAAGAGCTCTGTAGGACACGTATAAAATGCGAGCCCATGCACCCTGTCGCATTTGTAATACACTAAAGTAAAGTAAAACACTTCCTGTTTGAGGAAGGTAATCAGAATGAACACAAATATGTGGTGTATTCACTGTTAAACTGTCTTATGTCATGTTTTAAGTGAACTCTGAACTGTCCTCATGCCTCCTGTTTCACAGACACTGTGGATTTCACAATCCTATGCCTGGGATTTTGTTTTCTTTATTAAAATTAAATACACTACCACACCAGATGAAATGCATGCGGTATGGACCGGAGAAATCCAGAATTTTGGAAAGGGCGATCCTCTATCAGAGTAACTCAGAGTGATCGATCAAAATAATGCAAGCTGAGACAGGACATGGAATTTTTTTTTTTTTTTTTGGTAACTATGCAGAGGTGTGGGCGCTGATAGCACAGAGCAGGTGTTTTTTGAAAACAGGCTGGCGGTAGAAATACTAAGAAATATAAATATACACTCACCTATATGACTCAACCATGGGAGGCTACAAAGGCAATCGGATGACATCTATGTGTCTCACTGGCATTACAAAAAACAGTTATACTCTCCCTTCTGTTGCCTCTCTTTATTAATCTCTTTATAAATCTTTTCCTTTGTTTGTCCCATAAAACCGCCAACATACACATCGATTTTCAATTCCTCAGGCAACACTTCAGACCCAGACGCAGCCATTTTCTATAAAACTTACTTTGACCCTGTCCTTGAGTACAGAGACAATAGGAGAATACAGTTACATGACTCAAAAAGCAATGAAGCGAGTAAAAATGATACTTCATCACGGGGAAAGTGAGGCCCTATCTTCATTCTTGTGGCACTACACAGCCTTTACCTGACATAAATTTTCAGTAATACTGCTCCAAAAATGTCGGGTAGTAGTGTAATACAGGTCATTTCCAATTCTTTCTTTTATTTAGTTTTTTTTTTTTTACAAGTTTGTGTGGGATGTATGAAATGATTTAAATTTGACACATGCAATCTAAAGAGTGTGTTTAAGGCTGGCTAAAATTTTAATTCATAACTGAATATTTAACTGCACATGTGCAAAATAGTTTGCCTTATATAAGCTGTTTGCTCCACAGTGCTACTCATTCTTACACACTTAAAGCTCCTAATGTGACATCTTGAGAATCCTGTACAGAGCTAAAATCTCTCTAAAAGACATTTGTTGACCTTTTTCAAATCTTAAGTCCTGGCAAACACAGCCAAGTCACACACGAGCTCCAGACAGGGAAGGTCAAGCAGACGGGGTGTGTTATCAGAGCTGTAATTTCAACTTGGCAACAGAGTGTGTGTGGTGCCTGCATGAGGCCTGGCTGAGGGACGAAGGATTTGAAATGGCTGTTGATGCGAGTCATTGATATCGACAAGCCGGGCTGTTAGCATTCCGCATGCTAGCTGGTGAAAGTCAATGGGATTAGTTTCATTAGATCTCACTTGTGGCAGCCTTCTCCACTGACAACTGCTGCTAATCCCCCCCCGATCCAAGACCACCATCTATTCCTATAACATACAGTATATACATCTCTCTCTCTCTCTCTCTCTCTCTGAGCTAACAATACGTCAGTAACTATAATGGTTCATTTTAAAGATGTGGTCTGTTTTTAGGCTTGTAACAATCATACAAAGACAGCTTAGAAAATAACTAACAAAATTAACATGCAATGTACCTGTATATTTCCAGTTTCTTCATTCCAGGCTTCTGTTTAATTTTTTCTGGCCCAGAAATCACATCACTGATGGCTGGTGGTGATAATTAGATAGCAGAGAAAATATAATATCTATCAATAGTTTGATAAAGAATTTAAAACTTTATCAGAGGTAACAATAAGTGGGTAGTAGTTTACATTAACACCCATATCTCCTGAAACCAATTAAATATTAAATATGTGGACATATATAGTGTGTATATACATGCATGTGTGCGTGTGTGCGCATGTGTGTGCAGTCCCTGTCTGCCAAAGGCTTTTCAAATGGCGGTCATTAAACACTTAAGCAGCTCTAGATCCACCCGCCTACAAGTCAGTGGCTCTGACAAACCCAGCTTATTAGAGTCAGTCCAGTGTCAAAGCTCCACAATCCCCTCTCCTCCCTCATGCTAGCATTAGCATAAGCCAGGCCCCATCTTCCCAGTGCAGCATGGCCTCAGACGCCCAGCTGATCTGCAGGGAGTGTGATATCAGTGCACGGATGAGCAGTTAGAGCTGACACACTGCTCTTCACCCTCCACAGGCAGGAAGACGACTGCGTTGGGCTCCGGCAGGATACGCCTGGACACGCAGAGAGGATAAGTGCATATATATGATCTGATGCGGTTTGCCTGCATGCATGTGATAATTTTTTCTCAAAGAGCGGACGAAAATGTGGCAATAGTGAGAATTTTGCCGCTTAGGAAAATCAGCTGAATAGTTTCAATATAAGCACATAGTATAACAGGATAGTGGTAGCGGATATAGCACTGCCTGATTCCGCCTGATACTCTGCTTCTGCTTGAGGTTTTCAGCACTTCTGACTCATTTTCTGCTGTTGTGAATGGTTCCACATGGATCACCTAAAGATCTGCACCTCCCCAAAACATTCGACGCCCAAATGTCCCCTTTGCTTCAGTGCATAATCTCACCTGGATACTGTAGATTTGTACCAAAGTCTTTCTGCTGTAATCATAAAGACTGTCCCGTGCTCATTCCAGGACGCTTATTCACAATCTGCTCAAACTATTGTTTGTCTTTGCTCTTCTACTCCTGTATATTGTAATGATTTATAATCCTACTATCTGGTGTCACCCAGAAGTGAATGGGTTCCCTTTTGAATTTAGTTCCTCTTAAATTGTTTTTCACTGCTGTTGTCAGTGGCTTGATCATTAGGGATCTAAATTTGGATCTGTATTTCTGTTTATTGTTAAAAGTGCCATACAGATAAAACGGAATTCAATATGATTTATGGAAGGCCAGTGGTAGCTTCTAGGCTAGTAGCCAGAAGGTTGTGAGATCCAATCCAAGGGCTACCAGAAAGCCACTTTAACCCTCAACCACCTTCCTATGTGCTTGAATTTGGGGAAAAAAGATGTAGGTCAGATAGGTCACTTTGTATATTTAGATCCATTGTTATGGATACTTTGTCTGCCCACTTCTACCCTGTCCATCAGTGAAAAAGAGCAACCATACGATCACTACCATATGACCAGAATCAGTCTAATAATAAACAGATTAAAATGTGTTATTATTTAACAAAGAAAGCATCTAAGTCTTGATGAGTCTTTTGTCAGGAGATGTTTATTTAACATTTCTGGAAGGAGTCTCCAGTGTTAACCCCTTTTTCTAACAGTCAGCAAGTTTTCCACCACGGGAAAGTCTTCAGATTGAAGGAATCTGATCTTTCCAGTTTCTGGGTAATATCACAAGATGCAATATTTTGTCTTATTAATTCGAGAGAGAGAGAGAGAGAGAGAGAGAGAGAGAGAGTCTGAGCGAATGTTAATAACTGCTATAATGTAAGTGATCCAGTGTTGTTATTGCACATAATATCAGTGCTATTGTAGTCCAAACAAAAGTGAATTAATGGAAATCACACCACAAGCAAGGACAAAGGGTAAACAAAGAATGTGTGCTGAGCTGATCCATGATAACTCACCATGTAAGATCAGAGCTGATGCATCAAGGCACATTTAAACACATTTAAAGCCTGATCAGATCAAGGCTGAACACACATACACACACGCAAAGAGAGAGAGAGAGAGAGCAGAGATAAGAACAAGAGATGCTGCAAAATAGATGGATCCAATGATACTTTAAACGAAATTCCTGGTTGTGTGAATGCAGCCTGTGGGTGTTTTCATTTTAACAACCTCAACCATGGATGAGTTAATATTCTGTCCGATTTTATTATAATTTATTGAGCAGACCATGATCTTTTGACTGATGCCAAGAAGAACCGATGAAGAGATGCATTAATGAGACAAACTCAAACGAAAAATGCCAAAATGGCAATTTGGAATATTATATTATTTGTTTAGTCTCTGGCATCTCATATTACAAATCCACACCTTTGTCCTCTCATAAGTCACTGAGAAAAACGTTCTATCTGTCACCTAAATGTCAAGCATGGTAAAGAAATTGGGCTGCACATACAAATATAATGATAGGTGAGCTCCAGCACAGTCGATCAGACTAGCACGGATTCACGGATTTTATCTGGTGACGGTCAAGGGTCAGAGCCGAGCTAACAGGCCATTAAACAATAGAAAGAAAAGCCAGTTTACCCACAACAGCAAGTTAGCATACACAGTGTGGCATAATTTGCGGTGGCGTAATTAGGGATGAGCTCCCAGGAGGCTCTAGCTCTTTGACAGCCAGCTGGGCTCCATAGGGCAATCAGGAGCTGCATAAACGGCTCACCTGTGGAGCTAAAGGCCCTGGGGATATGTGTGCTGGTGTGTGCAGCTGGCGGAACACACACAAACACACACCGCAAAGAAAAGCCGTGGACACACAATGAAACAAAAAAAAGCTTTGAACTTCTGAAATATGATGTTATTGATCTTCAAGGACTTTGGGAGCAGATGCTGTTTTTGTTTTCTTTCAGTTTTTCAAAAAGTGTGATTTGTATTTTCTACTCTACTTCATAAAAAACAAGTAGCTATTAAAATTTAAAAAGAACAGAATGCATCTGTAATACAGCTGCACAATATATCATTTGTTAATCGTTATGATAACATTGGGCTGAAGCCTACAATATGCAAATGATGTCTCAGGCATAAAATGGTTCTCAAAATGAGGTCTGGGGACCCAAAGGGGTCTATGAAGCACAACCAGGGGGTCCATTATTATTCATTTTTTAACAGAACTTGAAATCCCAACCCATAATTTTCAAAGTTTATTATACTTATTACTGAGTTTGAATTGAGTTTAACCCAAGCCTCAACAACTCACATCTCGGCTTCAGAGTGGCGCAACACAAAACACAAAAGAACTCATGATCTCCTGACTAAGACACGGCCATCCATGGCCAGGAACTAAGGGAACAACACTGGCTGTGCTTTCAGGTTGGGAGAGATAGAGAGGTTACTCTCCATGTAATCACAGTTATGCTAGCCAATCATGGCCATCTGTGAGCTCATATTTGTGGAAGGGGGCCCTGTGATGCTGCATGAGCAGCAGTTACGGAAAATGCAGAGGCTGGCTTCATGTATCTCAGAGGAAGCGTGTTTTTTCCCCACCCTATCTGTTTGATAGCTGTCGCGTGATGGGGGAGCGTTAGCTAGTGGGTGGGAATTGGCAAGACCAAATTGGGCAGAAAAAGGACGAAACATCCAGTGAGGTCCAGGGAATTTATTTGAATTGTGAGCTGTGAGCTTTTTGACAAGCTCGGAGGTTCTAGATAAGATTTCAGTGGCTGCTTTGGTAAATGCTGACGCCTCTACTTATTTATATACTTGGTCCTTTTAACCAAACAAGGCTATTATTTTATCCCATTTCTGTCATCATTACCAAATGGCAGCCTCTAAAAGCACTCCTAACCAACTTGGCTTATCCTGCTGTGTACATTTATCACCATCAATGAACAAAACACCCGAATACAACTGTAATGAGGCAAATGAGGAAGCTGTGCTTCAGTTCATTTCTAGCTTCTGTGTTTTTACGAGTGCGGCCGAGCTTCGGTTCTCCTGTCCCTGAAGACAGATTACTTACGTGGCTTAATGAATTCAGGATGCAGGTGGAATTTGGTTCCCACTGTGGCTTAGGATTTGGTGTAGACCCTGAGTAATTATTTTTCATAATTCCAGCATACATGTGCAAATGAGGAGCCGGTGGGTAGTGTATTAGGCACGTGAGGTGGTGAGAAAATAAGTATGGAAAAGCTTGTGTGCTCTGGAAATACATAAAATGCTTTGAGTCTGAAGAAATGAGCAAGTGTGTGTGTGTGTGTGTGTAGAGAGAGAGAGAAAGAGAGATTTGAAAGTAAATGCATGCCAAACTAACCTTGGAGCAGCATAAGAAAGTATACAGTGCGTGAATGCTCCACAGCCAGGCTGTAAATGTTAGCACCGATCGTTTCTCTCTCGCTCCGCGGCACTGTGTGCACACTACGGCATCCGCGCTGATAACATGAGTCCTAATTAATTGCTTTTTGCTTGTATCATAATACACTTACATGACTTGGGTATCATGTTATTTATGAGTTAATGTGGCTTGCTTGTTGATTTCAAATGAGGCGACTAATGACTGCAGACAACAGATTACAGAAACGCAATCAGTCAATAAGAGAGATAAAGAGTAAACACAAATATACTGAGTATGCACATACACATGTACACACAGCTAAATACGGCAGCATCAGCACTGTTAACATCTTTAATGGGTGTGTGCATGTGTGTGCTGGGAAATGCATTTTAGAGAACCACAATAGATACTGGATGGCTTTTACCACACCTACTTGTGCGAGTGTTTGTGAGCGTGAGTGCCAGAGTGAGAGAGAAGTAGCTTAAAAACTGCTGATATGAAGTGAGAAAGAAAAAAGTGTGCTATTTAGAGGAAAAATGGTGCTGCACACATTTACAGTAACTGTGTTTACATACAGCTAGGGCTAAATAATAATATATAATAATCTAAAATAATGGCTAAATAATAATCTGCAGTGATAATAATGAACAACACGGTGGTGGTATATGGGCCCGATGCAAAGCGGAGTTACTATTACCACCTCAAAATCCTGAAGTGCTTTATTCCTCTTATACTGCAGCTATTTTCACAAGACGATGACATTTTTTTAAAAATTTATTAAAGAACATACTGTTTATTCATTTATAGTTCCATTTAACATTAAAACAAATTAGTTCTTGTTAAATTATAGCAACTATAAACAGAAATTAATAAGACAAAAAGCATGTCTTTGTAAATCAGCAGAAGAATGCACACAATGTGAATGGTAGGCCTGTATTGCTTTCCAAGTATTCACATTTAAATCAAAATCTGCTTAAATCTGCAAAATGAGTGCTTAGTCACACTGAGTGGATTTTTTAAAACGTGAAATCCCACATTACACAGTTCAATACACCGCTCCATTTAGAGCTTGCGCTTTTTAATTTAATGCACAACGGTCAGCTGAAAATGATATCTAACTGCAGTGTTAGGTGAGCTAAAATGTAGTTGTGTAAGATACGAGTTAGGGAAAAAAAGCTAGAACAGGCAGATGGTGCTCCCTCTGACGTGATGACATAGCTAAACCTGGCGAGTTAGAGCTGGGAATAAGGATCCAACTGACCTCAGCCTGGATAACCTGAACTGGAAACAGAGCGCATTCATTTGTATTCATTTCACAGAATTCTAAAAACATATTCATTAACAGTCCACCCTTTCTGACACAGAGAACTGATTAACTTCTATTATCCTCAAGCAAATTGTGCTCCAGCTGTTGACAAGATGTACAAAACGTGCGGATTAAAAATGTACATAGGGTATGTGGAGAGCAGGAGACAACGGATGCAACGTTTCTCCCCTAATCAGTTGATAAAATAGTTAAACGATGTAGAAACACAACGATGCCACCACCTCACTGCTGGTTTAATGCTGTTAAACTAATAGCTTCACTGCTTGTAGCCATGCCTCTGCCTAGCCAGCTGGCTAACTTCAGCTAACCAATATTACATGTAATGATGTTTAATTAATTGAGGGAGATCAAAACATGATGAACTGTGCCGCCGTACGTGTTGCCTTTGATAATGCTCCAGTTGTGATGAAAATATACAGAGCAAATAAAATCCACAGACATTTTCTACTGCTGTAATACTAATACTGCATTTGAAACTGGATATCATCACAAGTCGAATTTTTTGCATAAGTTCTGTGCATTTGTATGAAGACGCACATTGACCAACAATGTTACACAGTATAAGAACACTGTTATAACAACGGAGAGACTGGACAGGGCTGATTGTCGTTCAACCAGTATTTTAAAGCAGATGGATGGGAGACATAAATTCCTTTGGTCACTTGCTATTTGATAAGAACACGTGAAGGCCATTTTGCTGAAACTTACACTCATTAAATGCAAGTGATATGACTGAACACAGAACTTTAGCTACTTTAGGACACATATACTTCTTACATACTAATGTTCACACTAACACACTGCTGCTATCTATCTACCTATCTATCTATCTATCTATCTATCTATCTATCTATCTATCTATCTATCTATCTATCTATCTATCTATCTATCTATCTACCTATCTATCTATCTATCTATCTATCTATCATCTGGATATAGATAGATATAAACAGACAGAGATAAAGAGAAAGAGACAGAAAAAAGAGCGAGAGAGAGAGAGAGAGGGTCAGACGCACAGAGAGATAGCAATACAGAGACACAGAGAGAGACACACACCCAGATAGAAAAAGACAGAGGCACAGAGAGAGGACACAGAGAGACACACATATAGAGACAGAGAGAGAGAAAGAGAGAGAGAGAGAGAGAGCAAGGGTGTGAGAGACAGGCAGTGAGACACAGAGAGAGACACACAGATAGAGAAAGCCTGATGCACAGAGAGAGAAGAGACAGAGAGACACACATATACAGAAGGAGAGAGAGAGAGAGAGAGAGAGAGAGAGAGACAAAAGAAAGTAAGCAAGAGAGAGAGATATGGAGAAAGAAATAGGAGAGAGAGAGGGAGAGGGGGGGCAGTGAGAGACAGAGAGAGAGTGAGTGAGTGAGAGAGAGAAAGATAAATAGAGAAAGACTGAGAGAGAAAGACAATCAGAGAAACAGAGAGACAGAAAGAGAAAGAGAGACAGGAAGAGAGCAAGAGAGACAGAGAGAAAGCTGAAGAAAGAGAGACAAAGGCAAATAGAGAAAGACAGACAGAGACAGAGAGGCACAAAGAGAGAAGAGACAGACACAGATAGAGAAAGAGAGAGAGAGAGAGAGACATTAAAGGAAATTGAAGAATCCATTAATCAGAATCAGTTCTGGGCGAAATGGAACAATCTAAACACAAAACACACCCAGGACACATCCATAAAAGACCCAACAATTTGGAAAACCTATTTTGAATCACTCTTTAAAGAAATCTCCCCACATAATCTAACAAAATATCAAATATTAACCCAAAATAAATGAGAAAAATTAGAAACCGTCATAAAAGATAATCAGAACCCACTTGACTACCAGATTACACAGGAAGAACTGGCTGAGGCCCTCAGGAACCTGAAAGGCAGGAAAGCATGTGGTCCTGACAGCATCAGGACAGAAATGCTAAAACACAGCACTGCTGAAATGCAGAGAGCTTTATTCAAACTGTTCGACCTGCTTCTCCAAGCTGGCTGTTTTCCTGACGTCTGGAACCGGGGGCTGATATCCCCGATTTATAAGAGTGGAGATAAATTAGACCCCAACAACTACCGGGGCATCTGTGTGAGCAGTAATCTGGGGAAGGTTTTCTGCTGTATCATCAACGCCCGGATCCAGGCCTTCCTTACCGAACACAGTGTCCTGAGTACGAGTCAGATCGGCTTTTTACCAAATCATCGCACTCCTGACCACATTTACACCCTACACACTCTAATCGAACAGCAGAAAAACAAAGCCAAAATATTTGCATGTTTTATAGACTTTAAAAAAGCATTTGACTCTATTTGGCACACAGGATTATTTGATCAAGTTTTAAAAAGTGGTGTAGGGGGTAAAGTCTATGACATTATCAAGTCTTTCTATCTGAACAATAAATGCAGCATAAAACTTGGCAATAAAAGGACAGAATGCTTCACTCAAGGGCGCGGGGTGAGACAGGGCTGCAGCTTGAGTCCAACTCTGTTCAATATTTATATCAATGAGTTAGCGGTGTTACTGGAACAATCTGCAGCCCCTGGACTCACGCTAAACAATACCGGAGTCAAATTCCTGCTCTACGCAGACGACCTGCTGCTGCTGTCTCCGACTGAACAAGGCTTACAGCAGCACCTGGACCTGCTGGAGCGGTACCGTCAGCACTGGGCCCTGACAGTCGACCTGGCCAAAACCAAAATTGTCATCGTCCAAAAGAAGGCCAGACTTCAGGAAAACAGACACCAGTTCACTCTAGGAAACACCGCCCTGGAGCACTCGCTACACTACGACTACCTCGGGCTGAAACTCAGTGCCTCAGGAAGCTTTGATCTGGGAGTGAACGCACTAAGAGAAAAAGCACGAAGAGCTCTTTATGCAATCAAGAATAAATTCTACAAAATAGACATCCCAATTAGAATCTGGTGTAAAATCTTTGACAGTGTTGTTGCGCCTATTGCGCTGTACGGATGTGAGGTTTGGGGTCCACTCAGTACACACGACTACACTAGATGGAAGAAACATCCCACAGAGTCCCTGCATGCAGAATTCTGTAGAAATATCCTAAAAGTTCAAAGAAAAACACCAACTAATGCATGCAGGGCAGAATTAGGCCGATTCCCACTGATTATACCCGTACAGAAAAGAGCTCTGAAATTCTGGAAACATCTTAAATCAAGTAACCAAAACACGCTACAGTATGAAGCACTGAAAACCCAAGAGCTCAGCCCTAAATCCAGTCCCCTCTGTCAGCTGGTCCTGAGACTCACTAACACACTCACCACTAACACACTTACTCCTAACACACAGCGGTCTCAGACCAGCAGTGCTCACCAAAGTCTAGTCAGAGTCACGCAAACTACTGAGCAGATGAGAAGAGCGTATCTGGAGCACTGGGACAGTCAGACCCAAACCCAGTTTAGATTACACTGCTATCGGGCCCTAAACAGAGAGTATGAACTGGCAGAGTATCTCTTCACCGTCAGAGATATAAAGCAGAGACACATCCTGACCAGGTACAGGCTGAGTGAGCACAGTCTCGCCGTGGAGAAGGGCCGACACAGGAGAACCTGGCTGCCCAGAGAACAGAGACTGTGTGCCCACTGTACGAGCGGTGAGGTCGAGACAGAGCTGCACTTCCTCCTCCACTGTGAGAAATATCAGCACCAGAGAAACATCTTCACCAAAAACATCACACACAACATTCCAAATTTCTGCAATTTAACAGATGAAGAAAAACGAAGAATCATTCTGGGAGAAGGAAACACTGCAGCCTTCGCTGCAAACTATGCATCGGAATGTGAGAGCCTGAGGGACAGCGCGACACCGAGTGTCCTACACACACCCTGAATACACACACCCTGAACACACACACCATATTCACACACTCAACTGTCAGGTTCTTGTTATTGTTTGCTTTATGTCTATATATATTTTACTGTTCCTGTTTATGATGTTTGTAATGTTTAAATATGTATATATATATATGTTTGGTTGTTTTTTTTTTTGGTATGAATTTTGGTTTAATCTACCTGCACTATCTGCTTTGGCAACAATGTGATTTATAACATTCATGCCAATAAAGCACTGATAAACTGAACTGAGAGAGAGAGAGAGAGAGAGAGAGAGAGAGAGAGAAAAGAAAGTGACCAACAGAGAGACAGAGAGAAAGAAATAAGAGAAACAGAGAGAGAGTGAGAGTGGCAGTGAGGGACAGAGAGAGATGGTGATACAGAGACACAGAGAAAGAGACAAAAACAGATAGATAAAGACAGGAAAAAAGACAAGGAGAGAGACAGGGAAAGACAGAAAGACAAAGAGAAAGAGAGACAGAAAGAGAGCAAGAGAGATATAGAGAGAAAGATGAAGAAAGAGAGAGAGAGAGAGACGAAAAATAAAGAAAGACAGATAGAGAGACAGAGAGAGAAAGAGAGAGAGAGAATAGACAGAGAGACAGATGGACAAAAGAGAAAGACAGACAGAGAGAGAGAGAGAAAAAAGAAAGTGAGAGACAAAAAGAAAGTGAGACACAGAGAGATAGCGATACAGAGACGCAGAGGAAGAGACACACACAGATAGACAGAGAAAGACAGAGACAAAAAGACAAAGAGACTGGAAGAGAGAAAGACAAAGAGAAAGAGAGACGGAAAGAGAGCAAGAGAGATATAGAGAGAAAGATGAAGAAAAAAGAGAGGGGGATGGAGAAAAATAGAGAAAGACAGAGAAAAACAGAGAGACACAGATAGAGAGATAGACAGAGAAAGAGAGAGAGAGAGAGAAAAAGAAAGTGAGAGACAGGAAGAGATATAGAGAGAAAGAGATAAAAGAAACGGAGAGAGCGAGAGACAGACAGACAGACAGAGAGAGAGAGAGCGGGAGAGAGGGAGGTCATTTGCACATACAGGGTTAAGGTTAATTCCAGGAACACACACTTCAGTGTGGCAGTAAACACACATAGCATGCAGGAGCCAGTTAGAAAACCAAACACTTTAGTGAAAACAGTCTGGAAAAAAAATCGAGACACGTTTGCACTAAAAAACAGTGGTATTTCTGGGTTTAGAAGACGCTGCTCTAAAAAGAGTGTCAGGAGAGAAAATAAAGCACCTGTAATTAATCTCCAGCAGGCCTTCATTAGCCTGCTTAATAACAGCACAGATTTGTAATGCTGCCCTTTAGGGATCAGACAAAAACACAGCACCGTCGCACAGGCCAGGAGAGTTTAATCAAACACCAAATGCAGCTTAGTTGTGTGTGGAAAAGTTCAACACAAGTCACACATCTCACTACTGACTAAGGGGCTCTTTCACATACGATTACCAACGATCTTTACATGCATCAGAGACCTATATGCCTTTCATTAAAACACACACAGTTCTGATGTGTTCATCCATTTTATTACATCCACCATCTCCATAAAAGCTCTTTAGAGCCTTGACTGTTGTTTTCAAGACAATACCTCAATCTACTGTAATCGACTGCAAGCACACATTTCCTCTAGATATGGAAGCTGCTGTGTCAAAGTTGAGCGTCACTTACAGAATGCTTTTCCTCTGCGAAGTTTAAAGATACTGCAATAAAACGCTTCCTTTTTTCCAACGAAGGTGTTTTGTCTGCCTATAAAAAGGGTTTTTTTCTTTCCTCAGGCGCTCCAAGGCTGAGAAAACGCCCATCAATCAGCGCTGATAGACGGGAAAGTTGTGTGTACAAACACGGCCCATCCCACCCAGCCAGTCATTACTCTGTATGTGTTTACTTAGAAATGACTTCGAACCGATCATTACATCTCTCTCCAAAAAAGAACAGCACAGAAAGCAGCTCACCCTGAAAGCTACAGTGTGCAAACAGTGTATACAACGCTGGATCTCAGCACTCAGCGTGAAACTGAAGCACTGACGCAGGGCGAGCCGGCCTGCAGCGGCTTTCATGTTGCACAAGAGGAACAGCAAAGACTGGTGCATAATAATACAATACACCAATGGGAACAGGAAACAAACAGCAAGTAAAACATGAAACGATGACCTGTGAGTTGAGGACAAAAGGAAAGTCCAACCCTTCCTCGGACTTGATAAAAACATACACACACACAGTCTCATGCAAGTGGCTGCTTAAGTGAATAGCGTTTCTCAAACACCGAGTGCAGAAGTATAGATCGGTACCATTTTCACAGCAAATAATTCCTTGGAAAATCTGTATTATGAAAGGAAAAAAAAAAAAAAAAAACATCACCAAGAAATAGGCTTTGTAACTGAATGCAGGTAAAAGCAACAATTGTTTTTTTTGTCATATGTGACATTTTTTTCCATTACAGAATCAATGTGAATGACCACTGAATCACATTGTAAATGGCATATGCATTTCCATTCTGATTCCCGCCTCTGCCCCGTGTGCGCGGCGTCTGCATGGTCTCCCCGTGCTTCGAGGGTTTCCTCCGGGTACCCCGGTTTCCTCCCCCAGTCCAAAGACATGCGTTGTAGGCTGATTGGCAATTTCAAACCGTCCGTAGTGTATGAAGGGGTGTGTGTGTGTGTGCATGCGATTGTGCCCTGCAATGAGTTGGTACCCCATCCAGGATGTTCCCCGCCTTGCTCCTCGAGTCCCCAGGGATAGGGTCCAGGCTCCCCTGCAACCCTATGTAGGTTACGCGGTATAGAAAATGGATGGATGGAATTCATCCGTCACTTTCATATTTGATACTGAAATCCAATACAGATCGGATATGAACAGTCAGATCAGAATTGATGTGACATTTTTACGGCTCCAACTTGACATGCACACATTCCTCTCACATGAACTCACAGACTGCTCATTAACTGCACGTTAACAACAAAAGTTATTTTAGGCTAGCAATTACAAGCGTTCAGTCCATTTTGGTTGTTAACTTCTAACTGGCTAAGTGTGTGGAGTGGTTTTCTTTTGTGCAGGCAGGTCAGTTGAGGATTGTAACCTGTTCAGGGTAGGAAAGTGTACAGCTACTTGAGTACCAGAAGTGCCATTTTAGGTACCAATAGGGATGCTTTTCACACGTAGATGCAGGGTAAAATAATTGTTTATGACAGAAACATGAGTATTATAATAACTTTTGCTTGGTTGAAAATGGAAAGATATTCACCTCGTCTTTGGCAGTACTGCCGAGACTTAGCTTCAAAGATGTGTCCAGAATTGTTGGAGACTCAGCAACAAACGATTCCAAGCTGAATAAAGGACATACATTCTTTGTAGAAGAAGCTATCAGAGTAAAGTAATGTTAAATGATGTTAGCAGTGATGAGGATTAGCTAGCTATGTAGTGAATTGACATTGCGTATGCATTACGTAACACATTTCAGTTCATTTTCATTAATTACATTACAAAAAGATGAAAAATTGTGGCTAGTTCAAAAAGTTTTTAAAAACCTTATCAAAAAAAAAAACCTTACTAAACTTAGCTAGCTGTATTTTGAGTTATTTGCCCCCATGAACTCTACTTGTGCTGATTTCAAGCTGTTTCTTTGATTCCACTGCAGTTCTCAGTGTTTCTATAACATTTCTCATAAATGGTGTTCGAGATAGAAATAGATCTGAGATAGAAAAATATCAGCGAGAATCAAGGGGAAGGTGTACAAGACAGTGGTGAGAGCGGCCATGCTGTATGGTTTAGAGACAGTG
>CM075005.1:5354042-5404425 GCA_037576675.1 Pangasius sanitwongsei | reverse complement strand
AAATGAGGATATGAAGCTAGTGGGTGCAAGTGTTGAGGATGCAGAAGATAGGGATAGGTGGAGAGTGATGATTCGCCATGGCGACCCCTGAAGGGAAAAGCCGAAAGAAGAAGAAGAAGAAGAAGGAGGTGTTCGACTCAGCCAGCGTTGTTGTAGTAGAATTAAAGTTACCTAGCAAAGGCGTATTTACTGTATTCCGCCTTAAAGACATTTTCCTCTGTCCAGACGGATAACTGAATATCTGCTCATTAACTCTTATTCAGACATTAAAATTAAACAGAAGGCACGGCTCTCGGTCAGAGTTCAGCAGTGTGAATGTTGACACAGTTGGTCTACCCTCCAGCTCTACAGAATGGATCCTGCATTGCTCTGGCAAAACATTTCAAGTGGCATCAGACATTTCTTCAAGTGACAGCACTGATATAGTCCATCTTTGCCTCTCAGATCCTCATAAATAATTATTGAGACACAATGCAACTGATCCCAGGTGAGTACTCTGAGCAGCTCTATATGGATCTAGGAGCCCTTGTATTGTGTGCTTTCTTTAGATAAAGTGTGCCATAACTGCAGACAGATCCATCTCTCTGGCTGATTTATCCATGAGATGAATCTACTGAGATATTGCATTCTTTCAAAGCCTTTTACATTGGGTTAGGAGTAATAGTTGACCAGTATGGGGTTTTAAATTTTCTGTTGAAATTGTATTAGTGTATTAGTAGTTTTATTATTTGTTAACTTTTATTACTGAAATGTAATTATTTACAAAAACCTGGATTAATCTTCTTTCAGTACTTAATTTAGAATACAGTTAAGTACTGAAATAAAATTAATCCAGGTTTATGTAAATAATAAAATATATCGTATTGTAAAATATATTGTAATAATAAAAAAATGTATTGTATTTTCTGATATTCAATTCAGTGTTACTCTACAGCACTTGGACATTTACGCAATAAAACTCTACAGAGATCCTGAAGTAGACGAGGCATGAATCAGGCCAACTGATTCACAAGAATCAAAAGAATCAATAAACATTAAAGTTTTTCCACAATGCTTTCTCGTATTGTTCAGCCTAAAATGTTGAATTCAGTGTGAGGTTGAACTGAACCGAATGCCACTGCAGACACATAAATGAGCCATCTTGTTAGCAGCCATATTGTGAATATTTTACTAAAATGAGATTGGTTTAGCTGAGTGAGTAAGCACAGAGGTGACGTTCACCAAACAGACCGACTTTATTGCATGTTTTATGAGCAATTAAATTGAAATTGTGAACTGTAAACACAATCTGGGTGGTTATTATTACTTTCTTCCCACAAAAATTATGCTGCCATATGGACAGAGTAATAATATGAACCTGTGAGCGGTAGGTGGTCGACATTGCGGGCTTTCGTTATGACTCAAAACGAGTATTTTAATCTACTTAAACAGGTGTTCTTTAAAAAAAAAAAGCTAATTACTATAGTGAGTAATAATGCCAATCTCTACTTGACACATCTGCACACTAACAAACAGTTGTGTGTACATTATCTGTATTTTATAAGCATGTTCTATGTAAAGGACCTTGTAATTAAAAATGCCAGTGCTAAAAACAAAACAAAACAACACAACTATTAACCTGAGATGTGTGTCTGATGTTGTATTGATCAAACTACTTAGGAGGGAAGAAAAGTTTGTTCCAGCATTTCTGGACCAAATTACAGTATCTTGCCTAAGATTTCAGTCAGTGGCTGTGGTTTAAAAAAAAAAAAAAAAAGAAGTAGTAGTCCTGAAACTGCTGCTCTTCAGCATTACATCATGATCTCTGGAGCCCAGGCTGAAACTTGTGGGACCAGAATCAGCTAAAGCACCTCTGGCTTTTTTACAGTTTCTCAAAGGAGGTGGTGGAGATTTTGATGTAGCTTGGGATTTCACTGCATTTGTAGTGCATATTTAAAGCTGGCGCTCGAACGTCACCTCTGAAGTTGATCCTTCGCTCTAGAGTAAGGCTGGTGGATTTGTACCACAGTGCTACTCCTGTGTTTTGGCGATGCTCATAAAATACATGCATGATTTCGGATTTCTGGAGAAGGCAAATACAAGACGAAGAGACTGACGTTATTAGTGAAAGTATACAGCCGTGGCTTTCAAGCGTGCAGAATATTTTCTCTGACGGAAAGAATGTGACTCATTGCTAGAGAGTAGTCGTCAAATCATGTCTGTGCTGGAAGTCTGCATTGATCTGAGTGAGACTGTGTCTCTACTGTCTGAGCACCAAGATGTCTGTAATGTGGTCAAGCAAAACTTTGTACTTAAAAACAAAAGTACAGAAAGTGCAAGAGCATTCCTGCGCGATATGACACTAGATTCAAAGGAACTACTGCTTTCTCTGTGTTGGCCTATATTGTTGTGACAGAAACTGAAAGAGAGAGAATCTAGGCCAAGCAATAACTTGAACAGTTCTTCCTCTTTAAGCACGTTAATGCGATTTTTAAATCTCCATTACAGATAATCAACAGTCACTGATGATAATACATAATGTAGGAAGCACGCTGCTCTATATAACTTATGGCATATGGCACATCTTGATATGAAAAATATGAAACAATGAAGATAAAAAATGGAATGTGCATCTATAGTGCACATTAATTTCACTTCATCTGACAAATTACACACACATTCATGGAAGACAGAGCTATTCGGTTGTATTCTATGACTTGGTTGTCAATTCTTCAGTTATCATACACTGTAAACAGTTACAGCTGCAATGGAGAGATGTCTGTTTTTTATTCTGTTATGTGGCAGAAGGAAAGAGATACGCAGAGTAGAGATCTGGTTTGTTTGAAGGAAATTCATAGGTGTAGGTCACTAAATAACAGTGCTGAATGAAACATTTTATATGTCACAACCCTGATTTAGTACCAAACATTTTTTTTTTCACAAATCACAGTCATCACCAGTAAGTATGCGTTTTGGCATCTGATTGGATATTGGCTGCAGGCCAAAGCTGCAGTAATTGCCCCAAATCCCCTCATCACTTGATTATGTGTAACACCAGTCATTGACTAAAATGCATCATTTGGTGCAATTGCCAGAGAAAACCAAAAGGGCCGAGTGTACTCAGTACCATACTGCAAATTGTATGGCAAACCATGAGTCAGGCTCAAGAATTACACAGAACCTTTGCACATGGGCTTAGCTACAATCCAGGAATGAACTGTATGAACTGCACACCAGTAGGCCGATATGCACGCACACACACACACACACACATACAGAATAGACTTTAATACAAAAGAAATAAAGTGTGCTGTTAAAGGAGTTGGGGGGTGGGGGACAGTGAGACAGGGCAGGAAGCAAAGTTAGTCTTGTGGTTAGTTGCAACTGATAACCCAATTCTCCAAGAAAACAGAATGTTAGATGTGAAAAACATTCAGGTATGCTGAAAACACTAAAGACCACACAAACTTACAGACACATGTTTTCGATGCGAGCCTGGCTGGCCATTTATTCTTCAGAGTTAAACGCAGCGGCGACTCTAGACTGGGGCCCAGGAAAACCAAAGGGGCCCTCATTATACTACAATGTGTATAATAGGATGAGACAACTAGAACTTGACTGTGAAAGTGTTAGGGTTATATTCTGCGTGCTAGCTGTAGTGCTTGATCAAGCTTACTGATTAGATAAGCCATCATCACGTCATGCAGACTACAACAGAACTTCTTTGGTAAAGTGTTGACAATTTGAGCAAAATGACAAAGTACACCAAGAAAGCTAGCTAAAAAAATTAACGTAGTGTGCTCCAAACCAAGCCCTATCTCCCACTGGTGGACTTGGGGGGAGACATGGTCGAAAAAATGCTGCAAGAATGCCCTCTAGGGTGCCCCTATTGGTAGGGGGTTGTGTGGGGGGGGGAAGCTTGTCCTCAAAGGTGCCACTACGTGCAGCAATACATGATGACATGCCCTCTAGGGTGCGCCTATGTGTGAGAAAACATGAAGATGTGCCCTCTAGGGTGCCCTTCCAGTGGAGAATATGTGATGCACTACTACCCTCTGTGGTGCCCCTACATGTGAGAAAACATGATGAAGTGTCCTCTAAGATGTCCTCCAGTATGTGAGGCACTGCCCTCTATGGTGCCTCTACCTGTGAGGAAAATATAAAGTGCCCTCTATGTTGTGGAGAAAATGAGATGTAGTGCCTTATAGGCGCCTCTAGATGCAAGAAAATGAGATGAAACACTCTCACTGTATCCTATGTGTGCCCTCTAGGGTGCCTCTATAGTAGAAAAAACAAGAGTTGATGCCCTCCAAGTGCCCCTGTGTTTTTTTGCAATCAGGCTGAGTCCACCCCTGCCAACTCTTAGCTAGCTGCTTGCTTACTAAAATGTTGTTGGGTTAGCATTACATCACTTTATGGCTTAGCCTACAGTTATCATCCACAACTTACCACAGTTCTGCTTCCCTTTTCCTTTACTTCTTCTTGTTTTCTCTTTTTTTCCTGGTTTCCAGACAGGTAGTGCTATACATTACCCAAGGCATGATTAGAGATCTGTCCTTTAGCAATCTCCCTCAAAACTCAAGACCTCAAGCAACTGCCTGCCTTGCCTGTACAGTAGCTACGTCTCTGGTTAAATGTGCCCTCAGATCTATGATGTCATTGGTTGTTATATTTTTTTTTCTTCAGCATTTTACTCCAAAATTGGTTTGAGGGTTAAAAAAAAGTTCTGATGGTTCCAGAGCCTATCCTGGGAAGACTGAGGCGGGAATAGACCCTGGATAAGTCACCAGTCCATAGCAGGGCACCACAAACACACACATTCACACACACATTCACACACACATTCACACACACATTCACACACACATTCACAGACACTTTCACAGACACATTCACAGACACATTCACAGACACACTCACAACTAGGGACAATTCAGAATTTCCAATCCTCCAATTCACCTATCAGCATGTTTTGTTTTTGGGAGAGGCGGGAGGAAATTGGAGAACCTAGAGGAACCCAGGAACCAAGTATGAAGCTGTGAAGTGTCAACGCTAACCAGTAGGTTTGCGTGTCATCCACCAGCCACACTGTATTTATATTCAAATGAGATGACTCAACCATGTTCATTGTAAAGAGAAAAGCAATTTAAGGAACAAACGTGAACATGCGCTTCAACTCAAATTGAACCTGGCTAATACACACAATGAAGGGAGGTGACCCTTTTTCTTACAAGAGCATATGAATTCCACGTCTCATTGTAAACATCTAACAAAAAGCCACCTTGTAGGATTTAACTCTACAATTCTACCAGTTCTAACATTCAGTAGGCGTCTCTGGAAAAGGCGGCGAGCAAAATAGCACCTCCGCCTCTCTCACTGTGAGAAATACTATTGCTTATGTTACAAGTAGGTACTTACAGACGCTAAGATGCTTTTCATTGGATCATGCTCGATGAATGTACAGACTAAGAGTGACGGAGGAAGAAAACTTTTCATTCTGAGCTGATCAGATGAACTGGCCTGCCACCCCTGCTTCCAGTCCTGTCTCACCATCTCACTCTTGATAAAAGGAAACTTTCAGAATGAGTGTGTGTTCCTTCCTGTCATCCTCCAGTTTAGGAGAAGTGGTAATGTCACGCTTCATAGTGGGTATAAGCGAAAGACAGACATAGATAAAGAGAGAAGGTCAGGGAAGTCAGGGCATACACATCTGTTTGGTGGTTACTGCCAATCACAATAGTGACGCTCATGAGTGAGGAGCCCCCTAAAGGGGAAACGAGACGGAGGGTGTCCAGGGTGGAGACGGAGAGTGTGTGAGAGAGGGAATAGCTTGGAATGGGTGGAGGAGAAGGAGACACAGAGACAGATTGGGAGTGATGTTATGAGAGCAGCATCTCTCTGTCTGTCTCTCGATGGATAATTATGTTGGAGGAGACGTTTGGGCACTGAAGCCTCCTCAACATCGGATCTGGGTAAAAATGAATGTTGAAATCTCATGTTAGCCTTATCTGTGAGTGTGTGTGTCATTGTGTTTCCTCTTCCTGGAAAGATGTCATTCTGAGAGATTTCATTTCCATATCTAAATTAGCCTTTGAAAAATGTCCTCTATCTATCAGTGTGTATGTATGTGATTTGTATAAAACATATTCACCAGTGTATTACCTTTAGTGAGCTCAAAAGCACATGGTTATTTTCAGTTTTCATTTGAAATTCAGTTTAGTTTTTTTTTTAAGTGTGCTTCTCTAACTAAATATGTCAAAGACATAAACAACATATATATATATATATATATATATATATATATATATAGAGAGAGAGAGAGAGAGAGAGAGAGAGAGAGAGAGAGAGACTGAATTAGAACTCCAGGCTTTGCATTTGCTCTATGAGGGGAAAAATAGAAGAAATAGATCTAGTTTTTGATTTTATAGGTGCACTTTTTGTGATATTAAAAGTGGTTCTCGTTTCTAAAAATAACATTTCAAATATCCTGTTAACGGTTGAGATAATGGCAACGGATCTGGATAGTTTCTTCTTTTTCTCATGCTTCCCTATGATTCTTCCGCACTGCAAATTAGTTCCCTCAACATCAAGTCTGCCTATTTTTCCTTAACAGGCAATACATGAAGCATTACATTAATAGACAGCAGATGACACAGAAACAATTTAGCATTTTCATTACAACTGTGATGAAACTGTCACCTCACAAGCAGGCGGTTAAAAAATATATAAATATAAACTGCTACTTTGATTTTAGAGCTTGCAATATACAGTAAGTATTGTATCAGTTTTTAGTTTGACTGCATTTTACCCGCTCATTTCCTCTTAGCATCAGGTGCTAAGAAGTTCTTGGCTTCCTCTCCTCCTCAGACAATCCTTTAATGTTCCCTAATTGATCGAGTCACTTTTGACATGTGGCTGACACACAAATCTCTTCAGCTGTCTACCCAGGTGTGTCTGCATTGTGACAGAGAATAATACGACATGCAAACATGGAGCATGTCACCGGGTCTCTGAAGGAACTCAAGTCATCTCTGTTTGCTTTGATCAAAGGCGCTTAGTTGACAAGCACTGCCTTCGGGGGACGTATAACGTATGACGCCAAAGTGCACTGTACGTAAATGATGAAAGAGGAGCGCGAGCGCAGCCAGAATCATGCTCAGGGAAGAATTCTTGGAGTGCAAGGTAGAAAGTTCCGCCTGTACATTATGCTTAGCTTGCGAAACTTAATTCACTTGAGATTTCTCAGCAACCTGTCATAATCATTGACCACGATCCTGTTGGAGGTACGGATAAAAACAAAAGCACTAGAAAATTCCAGGGTGCTTGGACTCACCTGAGGCTGAGAGAGAGCTGCTGGTCCTTGGACTTGAGGAGGTCGGCTACGGAAAAGCTAGCACTGCCCAGGAAACTGCTCTGTGGAACACAAAAGAAGAAAAAATGGGCCTAAGTACCAAACCACAGAATATACAAAGTGCATTATGCAAATATAATCCATTCTACAAATATCCTAAAAAGCATATGGCTTATGCAAACTATGCACTTTGCTTAGCAAATGAAAAAAACAGCATTTCACAGCATCAGTGAGTCTGCAGCACATTTCAACACTGCTTGCAAAAACCTCATGTTCTCCTCAGAGCAGAATGGAAGCGTAGTAGCTGGCGTAAGTACGGACAAAACGTGTGAACTAGTTTCTGCCTCCTGTTGGCCAGCGTTGTTTACAGTAGACATACAACAACATTTCTTAATTCATGTTCCATGGGGAGCTAATACTTCAGAAAAGCATGTAATGTTCAGTCGCACTACAGAGCCGCATGTCAGTTGATCATTTGGATGTGTGCGACTATGAAGATGGAAATGAAGATACCTGCTCATGTCTAAGGACATATATGATGACATATACAGTACATGACAGCTGAATCATTTGAAGATGGACATCTTAGAGCGACTTCACAATCCCAAACACACAAACCATGCCACAATCAAACTTTACCAAAATATTAAAAAAGAATAAAAAAAAAATCAAATACATGGACTTACTCACTGTTAGAGAGCACCTGCTGTTCAAGTCCTACCAAAATATACAATATTATGACCAAAGGTCAGACCGCATAAACAAAAAAATAGCACAAGCCCATATTTGGTAATGACATTTTCACCATTTTTGATTACAAATAACACATACCATGATGTGCTACATCAGCTTTAGCACAAAACATGTAATATATTTGAATTTAACATGAATATCAAATACTTTTAAAGGTCTTTGTCAAAACATATTAGTCATAAACGCTAAGTGAATAAAATGACAACGACCCCAGACCCTAGATTAGGTTACCCTGTACTCTTTTGCTAACTTGTGTTTCCATGCAAACCCAATTTGTTTAGCCATTTGGCCAGTGTTACTGAAAGTAGGTAAAAATGTGCACAAACATATATGTGGGTAAAAATTCATACTAAATGACATTTATGCATTGCAGTTAAATTATACATCTGGAGATTCAAATCACAAGAACAACACTGACATTTCGACATCAAATACCTTCATAAATTGCATGAACGCATTATTTTTTTAATAAATATTTTACAAATATTTTCTGTGCTTCGTACTAAAATGTTTATATATATTAGGTAACACTTTATAACAACTTTCATTAATATATCATTAATACAGTTTATGTCCAAATCTCCCCCTGGCTTCAGTGGATAACATCATTCATCTGGATACTGTAGACCCAAGAGCTGCTGCTGTAATCATAAAGACTGTCCTGTGCTCATCCCGGGACTCTTACTCACAATCAGCTCATTCTTAGTTTAGTCATACTTTGGCTTTACTCTTATATATCTGTATAGGTAATGATTTATAATCCCACTATCCGGTGTCACCCAGAAGAGAATGAGCTTCCGTTTGTGCCTAATTCCCCTCAATGAGCCTCATTTATCAAGCTGTATCTGAATGGATTTATGCGCAAATCATTAGTACGGGCGTTTACACAAGACATTTGGTGTTCATGAAAATCCTGCAAATTCGGAAAATTGTTCATATCCTACTCTTGCTCCTGAGTGTGTGTAAATTTACGCATAAGGAGACTAGCTAATGTAAACCTCGACTTGTTTGACTTCAGATCATGTAATTTGCCCGGATTACTGCACTTAATATCTGGAATATACTGTTGAAATTAAATTGCTTATTTTTATTACATTTACAGCATTTAGCAGACGCCCTTATCCAAAGTGACTCATAGAAGTGCTTTGAAGTCCCTATCAAAAATACATCCTCATGCTAGTTCAGTAAATCAGGGACTAAGAGTACCATCAAGAACAGTTTGTGAAAACTAGTCATTTTGCTGTATATTATTGGCATTAATTAAAGAATATAAATAAAGAAAGAAAGCGAGCAAACCCGAATTAAGACAAATATAACTAATCACTCAATTAGTAAACCAATGCCTCAGCTGACAGAAGATTTACAGCTCGCTTATCATCCTCATTATTATTATTATTATTATTATTATTATTATACAGGTCTATTATTAAATATACCTTTATTGGCATAGCATGTGCTTGATAATTTTCGGGTGATTATTCATAAGTATTCATGAACACACACATGCAAGTGAAGAAAATCAGTTTCCAAAACTGTCTGTAAATCCAATTGAAATTTATAGTTCGTGTTGGTTTATGCAAACATTTACACACAACTGTACTAAAGGATTGATGAATGAGGTCCATTGTTTCTTGCTCAGGTCATGGACTTTTTCTTTGCCACTGTCACCTCTGGCTTGTTCATTAGGGATCTAAATGTACGTCTTTCTTACATGGATTTCTGTAAAGACTTCAAGCCTTTTCTATTGATTATTTTATTAATCAAAGAATGACATGTCATAATATTTAATGCGTTTTTAGTTATGCTTTATGTAATGATGGTTCCTGTTATCACTATAGACAGGCATTCTCTCATCAGCCTCTCGTTTTCATCTCACTTAAAGAAAATAAAAACGCTCACACAGCTTGTCAAGTTACTAAGAACCTGCAAAGAGCTTCCTGTGTCCGAAAGCTTTTGAATACAGCTTTACCTCTGACTGTTAGAAAGCAATAACATCAGAGACTCTGGAAACTTTACCATATCACTCATTATAAACAGACTAAAAAATGTTTATGTACAGTATCCACCGTCCAAATCCCTGTGCAAGTTGTTACCACAGAAACAATAACGTATTAGAATGAGTATTAAAATAAGCTTGTGATTTGCAGTCTGAGTCAAGAATTCAACCGGCTGTTGGAAAACTACATACAGCACATTGCTTAGGAGACACTTCGCTCTACAAATTTGGATAATGCAGTGTAAGTGTGGCTGGAAGAGATGAAGAGATGGGAGACGAGTAGCTTGAATTAGTAGCTTGAACAGTCACAGCCAGCGAGGTGTTTTATACTGGAGTCCACCTTTGTGACAAAATAAGCAGTGGCAGTTTTACAATACAAACAGGGATCACTGCTTCTGTCCCCGTTCTCTTCCTCTTTCCGCATCATGACTTCCATGTGATGCCTGTCACTGCTACAGAAGCATATGCAAAAGCAGCAGATTAATCACTACTGCTTTCTGCATGGACAACACCTGGCAGCTGGTGTGTGTGTGTGTGTGTGTGTGTGTGTGTGTGTGTTAAGAGGTGTCAGAGCACACAAAGTAGGCCATGGTGAGAACCAAACAAGGCAGGAACATCAATAAATAACACATACACTTACATATGTACACACACACACACACACACACAGACACACACATGCGCGCGCGTGTAAAGGACAATAGAAATAGCACAGGAGAACAGAAAAGTAGAAGGATATAGAAGTAGAAGGAGAGATAAAGAGTAAAAACAAGTGAGATAGACAGAGAAAGCAATAGAGGGAAAAAAAAAATAGAGAGAAAGCGAGAGCGAGAGAGACTTTCACACACATTACCTTTCAGCTGGGCTTCACTCTGTGTCCATCAAGACAAGGACACGAAGCTCGACTCAACTCATCTCAGTATCCTGAGCAGCTAACCACCCCTCCCTCTCTCTCTCTCTCTCTCGCTCTCTCTCTCTCTCACACAGGTTTGTCTTACTATCCTTGTGAGGTGCTTTCACTGACAGTTATTAATGCAGCTAATCAATGCTATGTTACACCTAAATCTAACCCTAACCTGAACCCCTGTAACCAAAACTTCTTTTTACATTTTTCTTCTAAGATGCTGCAGTTTTGTTTAAAAACCAGCCAAATGTCCCCACAAGGTCAAATCTGCCAGATATTCCTATCCTTGTAGGGACATCTGGTCCTCACCAAGACATAAAAACAAACACACGCAGAACCAGGAGAAACTGCAATAGGTATTTTAGCAAACTACATTAACGATGATCATTTATTAGCAAACTTGCTATATTAACCACGGTATCCTTAGATACTAAGGGTTGCATTACTAGATGATGATTTACGTCTATGTTTAGTCCACATCAAGAGACAGAAACATGCCCACACACACATCCTGTGATATTTCCTGCTTAATGAATTAAAGCCCTGCATTCTGTATTCTTTGACAAACTCTTTTCTCTTCCCGTTTCTTGCAGCATGTACAACATGCAAAGCTTTTATTCTCTCCCTCTCTTCCTGCCGTGCCTGACTCGTGTGAGGTGTCTGAATTGCAGCGTTGTGTTCTTTGGCTGTTTTTCCTTAATGCAGCATGAACACAATGCTACTCTGCTCAGGGGCTTATTGAGAGCCAAGATATAAAATTCCACATCAGTTACGCGCACAAAGATGAAATATTCAGAATAGGCGTGAATCATCTATTTGGGCCCAGTTTCCATAGCGATACTGTAAGATCTACTCATTCCCATTTTTAAAGATTAACTGCATATCACCCGCTGCCTTTTTTTTTTTTATCTCCCTCAGTTCATTTAAACAGCGTTTGGCCCTTAGACGAGGCTAATCCATGCAAAATGGATTGATTTATTGATCGAGGTTAAGAGATTCGAGACGAGGTGCCTATGTCAGCAAACGCTGAGCTAAATAGCTATTTGTTAACTGCAGACTTGTACAAATTCCAGATTTTTCTGCGACGTCTCTGTGCAGCTTGTGCTTTGAAAGAAGATTTTGTGCAAAAATGTATTACTCAATCCAAACTGTGCAAAAATGATAGTTAAGTCGAGGAAGCAAAGTACACACACACACACACACACACATATCAAGGCAAAAAAAAAATCTCCCTTCTCACTGTGTAGTGATTACATTCGAGGTCAGAGGTCATGCTGCTGTGGCTCGTTGAATCCCTCGGTCATCTCAGCCCGCATGTGCTGTCAGACACATTTCCAACATGATACAGGAAACTTCTGAGGAACTGAGAAGCCTGTAACTCTTCTGAATGAGAACTACACAGTTCCTGGAGGAGTTTCCATTTTGCACTGGACTGCACTGCATGAACCATGACCTCGTTAAATAACAGAAGTGACAGAAAGCGTGTGACAGTTACAGCACTTCAGTAGGGAAGACTAAATTCTGTTGCTTTTATAGCTTTTCTTTAAGAACCAGATGCTCATTTGATAATTATTGTAGCTGGAAAAGAGCGTAATGTTACTGCCTCACAGCACCAGGGTCTCTGGTTCGATCCTGAGCTCGGGTTACGTCCATGAGGGTTTCCTCCGGGTTCTCCTCAAAACATTCAAGTAAGTAGACTGGCTTCTCTAAACTGCCCCTAAATGCAAATGCGTGTGACACTGAAAGGGCTCCACTGCAGTCAAAACCCGTGTAGAGTGTGGGCGGTAGGGCAGAGGTCTTCCTGCTCATTAGACACTCACACACTTACACACACACACACACGCACACACACACTTTCTGCACAGACAGTAACCCGAGTGTTGTTTTGCATGCAGACAGCCAAACATTTCTGTAGGCTGCTCTAGAAAAAACACAGACAGCATGTCTTTTTATGCCTAGTCCACATTAGTCATGTTTAATCAAACACTGTTTTTTTAAGCCTCGCTAGCATTTCCTAAAAGATTCTCGACCACAATGAAATGATGTCTACAGCATGCTGGTAAAGTGCACTGGGTGCTTGTTTCATGAACTTGTGTCATTTCTGCCAAATGGCTGTTTGCAAAGTAAAACTTTGGTGTACACAGCAGCATCACTTGAATGTTATACAACGCAGACGAACACTGCAGCAGAAAATGGCTTTGCCGTAAGTTCCAAAATCTTGGAATTGTAAAGCTCGTGTGACAACCAACATACCATTTTTTTTTTTTTTAAATCTGCGTTTTGCCTTCATTACAGAAATAGCGTTTTTCAGATTTATCCATTTTGAAGCTGATTCAAAAGGATGCATTTTTGGTGGTTGGAACATTATTTTTAGTGTGGATGGATAGACAAATAGAAATAAGGCGCGTTTTCAAACGTTAGTGTGGTGTAGGCCTTAGTCATCCTCCTCAGGAGCTTACAACATTTCAAGCCACACCAATTCTGTGAGATGTGCATCTATCAAAACACAACCCCATATGGCCTGTTCCATTTGTTTATAAAGTGTGTGTGTGTGTGTGTGTGTGTATTTTTTTTTTTTCACACCACAGAGAACCGTTCGAATGACACTCACACACACACTTTTTCTATGTGTGTCACATTATGACATTATATGTGTGGCACCTTGCAGAGATACTCATCACATTGTTGCACTGACTGCTCTACTGCCACTGATCACCTTTAGGAAAATAAAGTCAGCTTTGAAGTGGACTGGACACTCAAAACTGTTGGCTCTTGTGTAAATTCGAGATAAGACTTAATGCACAAGTCATTCCACTGTGCTATCTCTAACACCCTCTGCGAGCTAGCATCATTGCAACCCACTTTTAATGGCAGCGTTCCTGACCTCTCAACAGATGTATCTGGTGTGAAAGGCCACTTTTCATGCCACATCCCTTCTACCACACACACGCTTCACTCAGCGGTGGAAAAAACAGGGGGTGTCTACAATTTTAGCATGATCTCTCGGTGCTAAAAACACAGCTTTCTCTCTCTTTCAGTCTGACTCGCTCACACTGAGAGGAACTTGTGTAGCTTTATCAGATGAAAAAAGGCATCCGGTTCCTGTCCGCTGACCTGAACCTCTCCATCACATCGCTTCTCTGTGCTATGTTCTCTCGGTTCTAAGAGCGTATATCCAAACACACACAGATAACACCCACTTAGGGCAAGTTCCTGGTATTCTGTGAGCTTATCATGCTGAAGTTTGTGGTTTGCAGAAGAGGAACATCGTCAAGTACTTCAGGTTATTTCCACACAGCTATACACAGAAGCCGTGAAACAGGCTGAATATGTAACCACACACTCATTGTATGGCAACACAAATTTCCTCATCAACATGACTTTCAAGTTTAATACACACTCTGCTATCAGGGCTGTAATGTATGATAATATTGCTGAATACGTTAGCGAAAAATGGATCCTGTGCTCGTACATGCGAAAGATCTCCGGTGTCCATCCCGAAATGCTTTCAAGTCCTAATGTTTGTGGTAGTTGAAATCCATTGAAAAAATTGCAATACTACTATTCACAATACTTGATGCATCAGCAATATCACTTCCCATCTGCCTGAGCATCTCTAAAAGTTGAAAAAAACAAAAAGAAACTGACGTCACTGTCTGAGCTTGTAATAAGAACATATAGAAGCATCCCTTTTCTTCTGTACAAAGAATAAAGTATGCTACAGTCAGTCATCTTAGGTTGGAAATCCTCACTATCATATCGAGTATTACAAATATAATCCTAAGTGGCTAAAGGATTTCGTCTGGCTAGTTTAGGATTATGAACACCGCCATTTTGTTTTCTTTTTTTTTTTTATTATTATCTATGACCGGTGTGTGAAAAGACCAAATCCCAGAAACCATGCCACGGTGAAGGATCACTTTTTCCCCCGATCTGATGTTTGATGTGAACATTAACTAGCTCTTGACCCGTATCTGCATGATATCATGCATTGTGCTCCTACTATATCATTGGCTGTTCGGATAATTGCATGTATTGAATGTACATGTGTTCATGAGGTTGATGAGTGTCTATTCACTACGCATGCTCACTACATAGGTTAAAACATAATGAGTGCTTCAGGTAAAAAGGTTTTAGAAGTAGTATTATGGCCTTTATTATGCTACGGTGCAGTGTGTGCCGACAGTATTTTTAATTCGTTTATTTAAATTTTTAATTTAGTTAACACACAGCCCTGACTATTCGCTCTGTCACACTCCAGAGGTCGGGAACACACCAGTCTGAGACATGAGACGGTGAGAACGGATGGGGACTCTGCTTTTTTCTTCAGCCCTGAATGAGGAAACCCAAGAGAAAGGCAGCACGAGACATTTTCGCTTGCAGACAAACGACTGGAAGAAAAAGGGAGAAAGAGGCAGAAAAAAAACGAAGGAAGACAAACGAGGCCTTCCCCGTGTGCACGAGGATTGATTGTGATTGTCTGGCTACACACATTCACTTTCTCATTTACTCTCTCTTACTTTTATTCTCTTCTTTCCTACACGGGTCAGACAGAGGTTTGATCTATGCCCCCTTCTACACCACATGACACTGCAGCTGTCTACGATGGTTCTGAGAGGCTGCCATGTGCTCTCTCTCTTTGTCTCTCTCTCTCTCTCTCTCTCACACACACACACACACATACACGTACACACACACACTCAGAAGCAATCTCAACCATAAAAGACACTCAAGACTCATGCTGAAGCACAAACACATATTAAGTAGAGCTGCTGCATGTAAAATCAATACTACGCTGAATTCCAATTGACTTCCTATTCACTATATATGTGCACTACATAGGGTATAAAATAGCAGTGTTTTGTAAAATATATGTAGTGCACTATATGCCCAACAGAACACAGAAAAAGTTGAGAAAGTTATGCGTATTCAGCGATGGGTTAAGCACCTGTTTAAGTTCATTTTCTGGGCATTTATACAAATGACCTGCATGAATTTCCCCCCTCTGAGGTTGCCAGATATTACTTAAGAGCAAGCATCTGAGACTTTTTTTTTAAACAATGTTTAGATAAATAGCTTTAAACACAAGCACTTGACTTTAAGCCTGAAAAAAAATCAGGGGTCACAGAAAATGCAAACTGAAGAAGCAGATCACATTATTTTTTGCATAAACTCTAGTATATTGCCAATGAATTGCTCCATGAATACTCCCAGTTGTATCTATCACATTAATTACTGAAAATATATAACATATAAAGTGGCACTTGATCCAGCACATACTATTATTTAGCATTTAATTAATGTTATGTATTGATAGTTAATTGTGTGTATCACTTAATGAAGCCAGAAAATACTAAATAAAAGGTCATGAAATCCTAATGTGTATGTGGGATATAATCCATTTTATCACACTTTTAATTTGCTGTTTTTATGTCTCAAATTCATAAGTTAATGCCAATGTTTTGGCTAATTTCATGCGCTCAACAACAATAAAACGGTGCCCATGGTTTGAAGGATAAGCTGACCAAGTACTCATCTGATAGCTTTATAGCTCACTGTACTATAATTCATAATTTTATTCAGAAAAGAAAATTGCTCTGAGGTCTCCAGATAAAATGCTGTCTCCTTCAAAGTCCATCCTTCGATTCTCCATGAGAAAACAAACAAACAAACAAAAAACATTTTTGTGGATTTTAAAGAATTTAAAGGGACAATACTCTTAATCAATAGTGAAATATTTATGTAATTATTTTTACGTGTCAAATGGCATTCCTTAATTTCTTAGAGTATGTACAAAGTCCAAAAGTATAGATAAAAAGTCCTAAATAGATGTTAGGTCTATAGTTACATCTGAGGTCTGAATACAAGTCTGTTATTAAATCCTCACTGTGCACATATTACTCTGAATATGGCACTAATTTAAAGATAAAGTAATAAAAAACACACTGTAAAGTGTTGAAGGTATTATAGTGAGTTACTGCAGTTCACCTCAGTTTCCGTTTATTTGTACAATAAAACTACTAAATATCATCACGTTTTCAGAAATTACACCAATAGAACTACTAAAATGTTGGTACTGATGAAGTGTTCGTACTCACACACAAACACCCCAGGGGACACATGTATACTCAACTTCTGCGTCAACCACAGACACACACAGACATATATAAACTGTTGAAATACGGTCCACTTAAGATACACACTCACGCGCACACTGTCATGAAAGCAGGCGCACAAATATATACACATCTGAAAAATATGAAAGTAAGAGCATAAGGGCAAGTGCTGCTTGCAAACATAAACACAGGAAACACACAGATAGAAACACTCGCTCTCGCTCTCCCTCTCTCTCTCTCACACACACACACACACACACACACACCCAAACACAAAGAAGGAAAAGCACACTTACAGGTCTGCAGCAGTGTCCAGTGTTAGCCGAGGTGTCTAGGTGAAGAAGCGGAGAATCAGAGAGTCATGCCGTTAGATCTCTCCATCCTCTCCACACACACACACACACATGGTGTGAACTCAGTTACAGTACACATGTTACTGCCTGCATGACCGCACACCAGAGATCACACACTCACGCAGAGCGCAGACACATATGCACACACTCACACAGACTGCACTGACACTGAGGGAACCACTGCAGACCCGAGAGAGACCAGAGAGAGAGAGAGAGAGAGAGAGAGAGAGAGAGAGAGAGAGAGAAGGAGGGGGCAAGAAATTACAGTGAGAGAGAGATGGATAGAAAAAGAAAGAGTGAAAACACAAGAAAGAAAGAAAGAAAGAAAGAAAGAAAGAAAGAGAGAGAGACAGAGAGAGAGAGAGAGAGAGAGAGAGTGTGCGTGTGTATATGTGTGTGTGTGTGTTACAGCTTTTCCACTGTATAGTGGTATGACCTGTGCTGAATTTGGCTCACCTAGACCACTGACTGGTCTGAAACATCACAAGTTATTACAAAATCCAAAATTATTACAGTTATTACAAAAATTACAAACATTTTCCAAACAAAGAAACAAAAACTCTATCTGGCTAAAATAGACACTATAATCTTTTTAAGAATTATACATATGAATGTAGTGAGTCGCATTTTCCAGCTTTAAGAGGAAAAAAAATCACAATTTCATTAGATGTATTTATTTATATATTATATTTATCAAAATACTATACTTATTATATTTCATTATACATATATGGATAATGTTTTTCATTATTTATGCATTTATTTGTCAGTGTGTCCATGAGAATGTTTTTCTGTTGCTGATATTTAGCTCGGTTTTCTATTTCCATGCAAAATCCATGTTAGGCTGAACGCCAACTAACTTCCTGTTCACTAGATATGTGCACTACATAGGGTAAAACACACAATGTATGAGGTGCACTATATGCTCAATAGAGCACAATGTAGAATTTTTATTGCAACATTATACCACAATGTCTATATCTTATACCCTGAACTCACTGACATTATACCACAAACGCTCGATTGTCACCAGTATCAAAGTATTGGCACCCTTGGCTTTGTTTGCATTGCATGCCACCATTTGAAAGCTCAACAGGAACCCTGAGAAGGAGATAAACAACAGCACTACACAAAACATGTCTGTTTTTGTGTTTGCGTGTCAAACCTGAGGCACAATATTTTCTTCCTGAGATCCTGTCCTACATTTATTCTTTAATTAATTCCTAACTAGCCATGGTTTTATATGAAATTGTACTGTTTATGGTGGCAGTTTCTGACTACTGTAAAGTTTTCTCCACCGCTTCACTGCAACATTTTTAGTTTTAACCAAAGGTTAATAAGACATTTGGGTTACAGTTACTGTGAAACACACTGAAATGAAGTGGTCAGAAGCCGAACAGAGCTGTGTGGTACCTGTGTCTGCAAGCGAATCTGACAGACAACTAGTCACATGACTGTGTGGTATATAGTATAGTCCACCAAATGATTTTCACACTATACATACTATTATGAGGAGCAGCATGCAGTCTGGCGTATGCAGTATGCGGTATACGAGAACAGTGTTTTAAGCACAGCCTGGGTATTTGTTGTGTCTCTCTGCAGTAAGAGGATTTCAGCTTTCTGCCTGTGTAGTTTCACCGGGCGAGTATAAAAAGTCCTGGTGCACATTAACAAACAGCCATGCACACACGCACACACACACACGCAGCACATCAGTCATGGTCTTGTCAGTAGATGGTCTAGTGCCAGAATTATGCAGCCTTAATTATAGCTCTATCCACACAAACACACACAAACACACACAAACACACACATGCGTGCCCATTTTTTTTTACTACCCTTGTGAAGACCTCCCATTGTTAATGCATTTAATTAATCTAAATCTAACCTTAACCTCAAATCTATCTGTTCGATATTCCTACCCTTGTGGGTATATAAAAATATAACCCCCCCCCAACCCCCCCCCCCCACCCACCCCCACCCAACACACACACACACACACACACACAAATACACACACACACACACACACACACAGCTCTGAGCTAGACTGAACACTACCCTTATTACCCTACAAAAGTAGTTTAGTATCACACACACAATTACAAACACATACACACAATGGACAGGACAAAGTGCCTGAGGGGGCGTGTCCTCCATGGTGTCATTCTCAGTGAAAGAGGCGTGGCCTACCATTCCTCAGCTCTACCTCCTAGCTAGCTACCTTTTTAAATTTGTACTTATTTTTATCTATTTATTTTTTTTATTATTATTATACAGTGTGCTCAAATTTACACACTGGAATCTGCTCTCTATACTGAACTCCAATTAACACACTCTTTACCCCGGCTTGACTTTGCAATTGAAGTTTACACACAGTTCTCAGTGTGTAAGCGCAAAAAAATAATTGAGAACACTTTCAACTCGCACTTTAATCACGCGTTAACATGCAACGTGCCAAGGAATGACAGCCTCGAATGTTCTGCAGTTTTTCACCACTGCTTACACAGTTATTACTCACTGACACACACTGCTCACAATTAATAACTTTTTACACAGTTGTACGATGGATTAGGTTGGAGGAAGGGAAGAGTGCTGAGTGCAAGCCTCATGCCCAAGCACATCAACAGTCTCAAATAAAATTTTATTCTGGTTTTTTTTTCTCCCCCTCAGCCTTTTACATGCTTTTCAGGAAAACAGTGATGCCTTGAGACATTTCTCACAACTATACACATTACACATTATAAACCTTGCTGGCAAAATGAAACACTGGTTCCAAAGCTATAAACACACTCCTCAAAATGATATCGCAACCTTATCATATAAATTTCTACAATATGCTGTCTTTCTGTCTACTGGCTGTCACAGTGTGTGTGCTAAAGTCATTGTTGTATACATCAACACGAGAATGGCATAGGGATGTACGGAATGATTTGCAGAGGTGCCGATATTGCTATAAAGGAAAAAAAAAAACAAACAACAAAAAAGCAGAATTGTACCCCAAAAACCTTAGCGTATGTCAGTGTCCAAGATGACTATTTTTTTCCAGATGTGCACCAAGCAAAGTAAGAAAACAGTGAAGCAAAACTCCAGCCAAAAGTGAGGTTTGTGAATTCAGAGGTCAAAGTACATCTAGATGCCACTGCCAGAATCAAACGCGATCTTCTCGCCCTCTGTCCTTTCCCTTTCAGTGAACTGGCTTTTCTAATGGGCCAGTATCAGTTACTTTCAGTGGTTCCTCGGACTTGGAAGAAGTTCAAAATTGACCAGGCCTTTTCTGTTGCAGCTCCGAGATTGTGGAACAGCTTACCATTTTTTCATAAAGGCATCCCTCAACATAGACATTTTTAAATCCAGTCTAAAAACATATGTATTATCCCAGGCATCTGAAGGTCTGTAAGATCTATAGTATCGGTTTTTCTTCACTTTTCATCCTGTCTTTTATCTGTGTTTTTTTCTTTTAATGTTTTTATTTCTCCTTTGATTTACTGCTTTTAGTTTTATTCTTTTTATTCATTTTTTTTTTTCTAATTTATGTTTTATTTGTGTTTTATTTCATTGCTCAGATTTAGCCGGGACGATGTACAGCACTTTGGCCGACACTCGTTGTCTTCTAAATGTGTTTTGACTTGAGAATTATTTGCGTTTGAATGCTGATTTATCTGAAGCAGCAGAGAAAAGTAGTTTTCAAATGACTCCCGTATCGCTGTAGCAAAAGGTTAAAAATCATAAATGCTACGCCTAAACCATAGATGTTGGCACCTCGGATGTGTTTCTTTACTTTCATAATTAGTGTCTAGTGCAAATGGCGAAAAAAAGAGAGATCACATTTCCATGTGAATGAAATGGTTAATTAGTGTAGCCTGAATTTTATTAGTTTTTTTTTCCCCTCTACATCTATAATGTACATCTAAATCTATTACAAACAGAAAAACACAGTTTATTGTATAAAGCTATGTGATAAAAATGTCTGACATATCGATGTGAACACTTCATTTTGAGGAAAGTTTTAGTTCTTTTGCTAATGCTGCTCTCTCTGTTGCACTACAGTGTAACCAGGTCCACTTCCACAACTGCTGCTCTCTCTTGTTTTGCACTAAAATGTAAATATCTACACACTCACATGTGCCATGTAGGTTTATAGTGTACATATTGTATTGTATTTTATTTTTTTTTTTACTTTTTTTTTTTAATTACTTGTCTTGTTATGTTGGTTTCTTACACCATTAGGTCTGAGGGAAATGCAATTTCAATCCTCTGTGTGTCCTGTACATATAGCAGAATTGACAATAAAGTTGACTTTGACTTTTGACTTTGAAAGTAAGAGCTTGTGGTTTCAGGGCTGCGTTTCATTTTACTCACCTTATATGAAGATTTATAATATGTCTGTGTACCACTGAGAAATGTGTCAGGTCATCTGGGAGTAGAGACACTGATGTCTGAAATGTGTAGCAGGAATTTAATGGGAAAAGAAACTCAGATCTCTAATAGAAAAGGTCACATAAGTGTTTGGTACAGAAAACAATAGATCATGAAAGAGAGCCTAAAGCATGAGGTAAGGGAAGAAATAAAGGAAGAGAAAAAAACAACATATTTCAAACAAAATAGGAGTGGTAATTATAGGTAATATAATTCCCCATTGGATAGAGAAGTGAAATAGAGAGAGAGAGAGAGAAACCCAGCCTGAGACACCTCATTGCAAGAGGAATGATCACAGAGAACAGGTAAAGGGTGTTAAAATGTAAAACCTGTTGGACATTTAGTTCTCCCAGGTGCACTAGTGTAGCCAGAAAGGAGGCCCTCAATGCCCTTAAACACCCAGAAATCCAATACCATGCATTGGAGCAGGGGAAGGTATCGGTGCAGGTTTTTATTCCGAACAGAAGCACACCCAATTCCACTTGTTTAAATCATTGAAGTGTAGTTTCTTCTTGGTTTGCAACAAAAAAAAACCCTGCAGCCACACTGACCGAGTGCATATCCACCACAGATCACTTCTCAGAAGGCACAGGATGTCCCAGATGCAAATATGGCATGTGCATTTAAATGATTTCTGTGAAACAAATAGCAGGTGAAGTTGGATTTATCGTGGCTCTGCACTGCAAGGGAGGTGTTAGACGATAAGCTAGAGAAGTAACGACTAACGTGGAACACCTAAACCCACGGTGTCTCATACTGTATGCATGTGTGGCATGCAAGTTTAACATTATTGTCTGTGGGTTGTGTACAGTAATGGCACAAACTCAACTCTTTGAGCTGTGGACAGCTGAGTTACATATTCATTAATTCATTGCAGTTCATGCCTGCAAATTGTGTTGGTGCACTGGTTGCTTTCTTAACCCCTTCATAAACCTCTGGGATTTCAATCCCATCCAAATCAGTCATATCAGTAATACGTACGACTGGAAAGATTATGCTGCATTTGGCCTTCTATAAAATGACCAGCAAAAATAATCCCAGGTAATATACTGTATATCCCATCTGAATGGGTAAAGATTCCATTATATCCTGTGGGGGGGAAAATGTTTTGCGTGAGTTTAGCGACCCTCTTGGAAACGAAATTGAAAACCAAAATTGAAACCAAGTTGGTGGCTGAATTTAAAACACAGAACACTAAATGATAGAAAACAATCAGTATAATTTTAAAAGAGCATGTCAAAGAAGCAACACTTCCAGAGATTTAAGAGTAAGGTATTGAGTTCATAGCACAGGTTTAGACTACATATGTTATGGTCATGTGACCTAACAATCAAGCACAACTTGTGCGGCCACAAGCTCCACAACAAGCGCTTGCAGTAAAGGTGAAAACCATCAGTTTGGAATCAAGGGAGCTTTATGTAGTGCGGATCGAATTGTTATGCAGAGATCGCATGCAAATCCATCGTAATCACTGCGGTTGTCCTCCATCAACATTACTTATGCTATGAAAGACATACAGTATGTTCCAGAAATATTTTTTCCATCCAAATAGCACTTTTCTTTGATCTGCTACTTGGGAAAAGATGTTTTTCTGACACTGTGTATTTCAGTTTTTCAGGGCTTGCATCATTTCTTAGTGTGTCCCTAAGATGTGGTAGTTTGCAAAGATGACAGCGTCAAGAATTTGATGATAGTGGTGTATAGATCTGAATCACAGTGAATCACAACGTTTTGTAGGAAAATGTCATCACATTGAATCTTTAGGTGCTTTACGTGCTTGCACGCATTGGATCAAAGACTGAGGTGCATATCTTCCTGGAAGAAGAGATACACACTTCGAATAGAAACCTTTCACAATGTGAGAACGTCACACGAATACAAATACAAGTATCTTCTTCTTAATTATCAGCTTGTGTCTGTCTTTGGCCGAGTGCCGTATCTCTGGCCGAGAGTGTAACACATGCTACACGCTACGGGAGGCCAATTAACGTTTCATAAAAGACAATGGCAGGAGAATTTATATGTCTGCTTCATAATTAAACTGAATATGTTGCTGTAAGCTATTGGAAAAGGAAACTGTTTAAAAGGCAAAGAATTCAGGACTCCAAACAGCATAGAAAATGGCACGCTCACATGAAATTGTAATGAGTTTAAGTGTAAGGGGGAAAAAAAAAAAGAAGTGTGCTTTATCTGAGCTAACTGCAGCATGGGGAGAATATGCAGAAGCAAAGCAATACGGAGGCATTTAGTCGGTGTGTGTGTGGTCTGTGGGACTCAACCATGACAATACTTCTGAGAAAAAAAACAAACGCAGTTCAAAAGTGTCAACAGTCTCAAAACAGATAAGCACACACATGCACTGCTACTGAAAAATGGGTAAACACTTAACATTTAAGTAGTGATGTTTAAACCGTAGGCAATGCACTAAAATGAAAAATTAGGAAGGAAGGAATAGGTATGAGTGATGTGATAAATATTGTACATCTAATTGGAAAATATGAAGAGCACAATCACTTTAATTAGGCATCTGTAGCACACGATATATATTTGTCTTGTAATTGATACCTTCATCGTCTACAAGCCTTATATCTAGATTTTTTTACTGATTTACCATCCGAGTGTGTCTGCGTTCATAAAGCACTCATTTAGACTCCCATTAGGATCTATCCGATACAATACAATTACAATTCAATACTTGAATACAAAGGTTTAAGTCTTTATTTAAACACTTGCTCGAAAAAAAAAAAATCCTTAATGAACTGCCATTCTGAACTGGTGTGTCTTTTGATTTGTCTACATTGATTAAATTGTCATAGAACACAAACTGCTATATAAAAACAAACTTTTGACTTGCAATGTATGCACAACTGCACAACACACACACACAGAGACAGCTCAAAAGAAGAGAGAATATGCACTACAAATTTGGCTCAAATTCAACTTCATGCTCCTGAAACGACCTTTAGATTTAGGTCATGCTTTCATTTTCAGTTCACACACTACAGTCTTGTTAGCATGTTATCCTAATGAAAACACACCCTTACCTACGCAGGAATCCTGAATGACCCATCCATTTCAAATACATCCACAAGCATCAGTTATCATACGCACTCAGGCGGTGACGCTTAATCCACAATCACACACGCTACATCATCAACATAGTGGCCGTAGCTTCTGTTCAGCTCTGATGAGGAAATAAAGGCATGTGGAGGAGGTACGCAGCCTGCAAAGGAATTCCCTGCTTGTCCCTGCCTGTCATTAACTCAACAACCTCCTCACCTCCTCCCCTTTTCCTTCTAACCTCCACCCTTCTCTGTGTGTTCTTACCTCATCCTGTACTCTCCCCCTGCAGACGAAGCAATACAGAGCACAGGTCATAGTCTCTCTCACTCACTCACTCTCTCACTTTGTCTCTCTCTCTTCTCTCTGTCTCTGTCTCTCTGGCAGGAGACATGGTGATATCTTTAGGTATGCTGCTAAAAAGTCTATACGTGGGAGATCTTCAAGGAGAGCTAAACATGTTGAATGTATTCACAGGGTGTCTGGAGGCATCCTTAAATTTTAGTACCGCTACAAATCTATTTTATGACCAAATGTGCAGTGAGATATCAAATGTGAAAAAGGGGAAAATTACCTGACAATGAAGTCACATCATATAAGACATCATAAAATCCACAACTTCCAAAGATACTTCACCATATAAGACTACTACTACTACTACTAATAATAATAATAATAATATTGAATAAATAAGTGTTATTCATGAATGAATGAATGAACGAGTGAATGATTTGCACCAGGTTAAGAATCTTTGTAGATGAAAATCTGAAATCACATAACTTCAAACTTAAGACTTAATGACCTGAATTCAAAAATGTAATTTCTGACATACGCTTTTAAAACCCCACAGACACCCTGGAATTCATGAGGTAGTACATTTCCGAGTCAGAAGTGCCTTTCGGATCAAACTCCATAGGCTTCCCATTAATCCTGACCCTCGGAGCTAGCTTTTTTGTAGAAATCCTCTTTTTGTCCAAAGTATCCTTTCACATTCGGAGGGCTCAGTGTCCAGGCCCACAGTCTCCAGCCAGTCACAGTCAGCTGTGGAGTGAGATTCCCAAATGTGCCACATTAAGAGCTCTTCAGAGCTCGAGCTGGCCTCTGTGTCATAGCAGAAGCAGACTGAAAACACACACACGCACAATAGGCTACACACGCTGCACCACTGGCTGTGTGTTTGAGTGCAGCGGATACCCCACATCAGCGTCGCATAACCTTCTATGGGTCAAAGGTCAGCACGAGCGAGCGTTTATTAGCCGTTATCTTTTTCCTCAGCCTACAGCCACTTCCCTTTTCTCAGTAATCACGTAATCTGTGCAGCGCCAGCTGTCTCTCAAACACATACACAACCCGATAACGCACATCGATGAAGGCTCATGTTGATCAAATGCTCAGTTACTTAATGCTTCAGCTGCTCAAAAACAAAACATACACACAGATGATAAGGATGAAGTCACAATGGCTCAAGGGTCTAAAAGGAGGACAGACAGACTGCATTCTTGGCCATTAATGCCACAAAATGGTGTGAGCAAGCAACGGTTCTTCTTTTCTGAAGAGAAGGTGGTTTACCTCCCAAGGAAATTATCTGAAAAAGGGTTCAGAGGCAAAGACGGATAAAGTCCTGCATGTGAACTGACGTCAATACTGCACTCCGTGGTAATTATCACAGGAGCAACAGTGAATATACATGTACCACCGATGCCAGATGTATTCACTGCATTCAAATTTTTATTATTTACAAAGTTTAGCATATGAATGCATTCGTGCTTGTCGAACATCCTGTTCCAAAACCCCGCCTTTTTTTCCCTCCTATAACAGCCTCCACCCTTCACTTGGGGGATTTGTGTCCATTCAGCTACAAGAGCATTAGTGAGGTCAAGTGAGAAATCCTGACACACAGTTGGCTTTCCAATTCATCCCAAAAGTTTTAAGGCTGAGGTCAGGGCTCTTGGCAAACGTGTTTATGGTCTGTGCTTTCTGCACAGGGGCATTGTCATACTGGAACAGGTTTGGGCTCCTTAGTTCAAGTGAAGGGAAATCGTAAAGCTACAGCATACAAAGACATTCTGGACAATTGTGTGCTTTCAACAGTTTGTGGAAGACCCACATTTGTTTTGGGCATATTGTGCATCAGATAGTATCTGAACAGTGAAATTTGTGACAGCTCTTATGCATACACTTTAAGGTGGTTCCAGAAGAGTAGACCTGTGACAGAGAAACAATGTCCAGTTTAACCTATGTTTAATCTCTGGTGGGTCTGTTAAAGGATAGAACTCGGATAGGGAGCCATTATATTTTTAATTCTAATGCTAAAGCTGTCAAAATAGAATATGAAATATGTCTTAATACAAATAAAATTAAAGCCAGGGAATTAATCATCATCAATAATAACGTCAGCATCATTAAGCTAAGTAAAATCATCTTATGGAAGATTTTAAGTATTTAGGAATTTTACTTGTCAGCAGACAAAGTTTTACAGCGAATATTGAATACATTTTTTAAAATTTTCAATTTTAATTTACAACATTTCCTCTTGGTATGGCTTTAATGGATTTCAAAGTGGGGTTAAGAGACCACAGGGGCCTGTGAAACATAGCCTGGTGGTCAATGACTATTTTAATTTTGTTACAGTAGTGAAAAGTGTCAAAGTTGGATTTATTAGCAAGGTCTTATCTTTACACTATATATGGCCAAAAGTTTGTAGACACCTGACCATCACACCCATATGTGGGTCTTCCCCAAACTGTTGCCACAAAGTTGGAAGCACATGATTATATAGGATGTCTCTGTATGCTGTAGCATTACAATTTTACCTTCACTGGAACTAAGAGGCCCAAACCTGTTCCAGCATGACAGTGCCCCTGTGTACAAACCGAGCCCCATGAAGACATGGTTTGCCAAGTTTGGTGTGGGAGGAACTCAAGTTCAAGTTCACAAGTTCAATTTATTTATATAGCACATATAAAAAACAGCCACACGACCGACCAAAGTGCTGTACAGAGGTTCAGAAAAAGAGGAAAAATAAAATGAAGAAATCAGCACCACTAAACACAATTAAGACAATTTGGCATTATTGAATATTATGGCATTATTGTATCTAAAAGGGTCTCTGGCAGCAAAACAGTCTAAGAACCCCTGGCCTAAAGGGTTGTCAGTATGCCAATATCTATCTAATATTACGAATAATTCAAGCAGTATTTTCATCTGTAAAATAAAACAAACAAAGAGCTAAAATTAAAATAAAAAAGGCCAGTGATGCTCACAGGCCCAAGACACAACTAGTAGAAACGTCTGGAAATAAGCAGCACATGTGTGCCACAGTCCCGCAGCAATCCTGACACCTGCTCCGTCAAATTTAAGGCAGAATAAATCAGCAGCTGGGCTGTCAGACAGAGCCATCAGTCACCCTGCTGTATGCTCTCCTTACAGCCATTTATATAGCTGTCATTAATTTGGTACATCAGATTTATGAACGTATGGAGCTAGACTTACAGTAGATTAATTCTGACAAGCCCACCAAAGCCTTTTCACAGGCAATGAAGCGACCACCAGCATGGTCACCGGGGAAGAAAATCATTATAGCAGTAACAGTTAGGGGGGGGAAAAAAAAGTTTGTGCTTTTGCAAATAAGTGGCAAATCATACTTATAAACATAAATGAGATGGTTTTGTTTTGTAAAATTCATGAATAGTGCATTAGCCACTCTGGAAACCATGATGAGATCAAAACAATGGTGTTTCAAAAGAGAAAGAAAAATAGAGAGGGAGAAAAGGAGAGACAGAGAGAGAGAGAGACAGAGAGAGAGAGAGAGAGAGAGAGTGGCTGTTCAGGACATCTAATGGTTCGTTTCTCTGTTTCTCTTTAAAACCTTCCACCGCCGTCAGGATTGTTGTCATGAGCTGCGTCTCAAATCAAAAACTCTGACCTTACATTCAAACATATTCACTAATCTAGAAAATCCAGAAGGCTGTTACACAAAACAGACCTTTCTGAAGCTTTTAAGGCTACAAGATAAGTTTTTAAAATCCAAACACTAACTGTAATTGGTAAACCGGTTAGTATTAGTACTCAGTAATGGTATACAATAGTACAGAAGGGTGCGATTTGAGACACAACACTAGTTTGTCCGAGGAGGTAGATGGATGGGGAAATCTGTCTGTTCCTATTGGTGAATTCTACGCTTAGTGCTGCATGTCAGGAGAGTAAAAGAGAATAAAATAGCACATACAATATTCATTTAAAATGTGGCTTTTGAATGCGACTCTGAGGTATAATTAAAAATGTTAGCACACAAAACCAGGCTTTGAGATTTCTAATATGTAAAATAAACAAATAAAAAGAGAGAGATTTTGAGTTTCGCTTGCGACTTTTTTGTAGATCAAAAGTGACTCCACATGAGGTCACGACCCCTAGTTTAACTGTTGATAACGGCATGAAAATGAGAAAAGAAAACCCAGTACAGCACACAGTGTGTGTCAACCTCGAGAGCATTCCAACACTATGTTATCATGTTAACATCTATTTTGACATCCTTTCCATGTAAAAGTATATTTTAAGTATTAGATCTTGGTATGTGTTTTGAGACACAGCTAAAGTCTAAACAGGTCAGAGGTATTTACATTCATGGCATTTGGCAGACACCCTTATCTGGAGTGACTTACGGTTTTTTTTGTGTAATTTATACAACTGAGCAGCTGAGGGTTAAGGCAGTGCCAGGATATGAACTCTCAACCTTCCGATCAGTAGTCCAACTGCAATTCAGTCGGTCTGTATGGTAGAACTGCGATGTAGGGTAATACAGACGAAAGGAGATTAAGCTTAAGAGAAACAAAAGGTTTCCTGTAGGCACATCCACATCCACTTGCATATCCATTTTCTTAGAAGTAATCATTGGTATTTTAAGAGTGACTGCATGTGCTGCTGCTTCTTGCCATTTTCCAAACCCATAACCATTACGATTGCGTTCCTCTGCTATCATAATGATGGCAAAGCCTCTCATTGGCCAGTGTGTGTGACAGCCTGGCATGTAATGCCAACAGTAATTTCCCATCCAAAATGTCAGCTTCAGGGTTGCCAGATTGGATCAACAGTTTGCAGGCCAATTACTGTTTAAAAAAAACAAACAAACACCCAATTCAGTAAAAACAGTCTGCACAAAATGCATCTTTGCCAACTGAAACTATAAAAGTGGTGGTTATAATGAGTAATCAATGATATTTCAGCCCAGGGCCATTATTTTCCAGCCGAGAACGATGAAATAAAGCCAACCAATCTGACAACACTGGACTGGCGCTGCAGTGGTAGTTTGAAAACAGGTTAAAACAGGTTAGTGATTGCATATACACCAAAAACCATACACCTCCACAGGTTCCACTACAGGAAGTGTTCACGAAAGGAGACCAGAATCAGACAAGCGCCGGATTCACCTGTGATCTGCTAATACATTTAGCCGCTAATCTGTCTGAGCGGGTGATACTGTAACAATCAGCGATATGAAAGAGAACTGAGGCGGGACCTGCGTAATTAAATTCCCAAATGTAAAATCCATTACCAGATTGATCCAGGTAAATCCTGTTTTCAGAGAAATGGAATGAGATTTAGCAAGAAAGGGGTTTAATTTAAAAGAAATTAGCAGTGTACGTTAGATAATGTGTCTCATGTGTTCCAGTGTATAATAACACACCATATTATCATTCTATCTAAACTCCAGCTTTAGAACTAAAGTGCTTACACTGCACTTGGCACCAGCTGACTCCCGAGCTGAAACCTGCCCATGTGTGTGTATGAGTGTGTATCTGTGAGTGTGTTTTTGCATGTACTTGTTCTCATTTGCCTCAGGGCTAAACTGCATCTCCTTGTGGTTGTTTTGTGAACAAGTCAGCACTTTTTTTTTTAATTAGACCGAGTGCAGAGATTTACATGGCTGCATTTAATTGGCAGTGCTGTTTTGTGCTCTGAAGAATGAAGGCCTCCTCAAGCACAGCATTTATTTATTTCACAGCCAACTATCCACCCTAATAGCCTACCATTCGGCGATACATTAGACAAATATGTTTGCTTTAATACAGTGCCTTGTGCGAGGAAGATTGAGCAGCTGGCAAATTCTGCCCTGAAGTAGAGCATGTAGCCTATGACAATTGAAAGTAGCAGAATACATTTAGTTTATTGAAATTAAGAAAAAAAAAAAAAGGACAGAGAATGAGAATACAATGCATGAACGCACATAGATTTCAAAGGGAGGATAAAACTTTTAACCTTATGTTTCGTATCCACTTCACACTACACATATATTTCTTTATGTCTGTTCCCCAGGGCAGAGAGACCACTCCACCCTGACTCTTTCCCTCATAAACTTCAGCGTCAAGCCTCGGTACTTTTAACAGTCCAGACAGACTTTGCATAAAAAAAGCAGTCGATTAAACTGCGTTTTGGTCAGGGCCCTCCGAAGCCATCCGCCCATGCCTGGGCGTAAAATTGAGCGCCAGCTTTATTTTATTTGAGCGCCACATTTGTCTAACAAGTTGCAGCCGACCAAGCTAATTCTCTCTCTGGAGGCCTGCCACACGCTGATATGTTGGCACTATAAAATCATGCAGCAGGGTTCCAAATAGCTTTTAATATTCCACCATTTCTTTAATATACACGAAGAAAAAAAAAAAAAAACCTAGACTGTCCTTACCGGCGCCCTGTTAACAAACTAATTCTCCACTTTTCACCTCAATGGCTTCAAAGGAGACTACTTTAATGAGAAGGGATTTCACTGTACTACAAGAATGCATTTTGGAGACCTATATTTTATGGAGCACAAAACGAGAATACAGTCGCAATTTAAAAAAAAAAAAAAAAAAAAAAAAACATGACGCAGAGACAGGGTGACCATTCACGGGGAACTCAAGCTGCTTCTTCTCCTCTCATTTCTCCCCTCAAACTGTATGTGAAAAAAAGATTATTACTACCTCCAGGACACCTAGGACATCTGATAAAGCTGAACAGACTCCCTAGCTGCCGAGGCAAAGGAATCAGAATCATAAAAGGCTACAAAGATATGACAATCGCAAACATAAATCACTGGCTCATGCCTAGAACAGGAGGAATGGAGGAAAGGCATATTGCTATGACTGCGGTAATACGGGAGTGCTTATCAAGGTGATTCCATTCAAATATTTCTCACGTTTAAACAGATTTTTTTTTTTGGAAAGATGACACAAAAATACAGAAGAAATTGTGTTAGGTTGTGAATTGCGTTCTGATGAGGTCTCGCACAGTCAGAGAGAGACACAAACATCCCAAAACCGTACACATAGTACACATAGCAAACATAGTACTTTATTAAAATACAATCATAGGCTGGATTGTGCACTACTCTGGATATTAAAGTACATTTCAGTATGCAGCATAGTGAATTCTCATTCCATCACTCTTTACGTTCTCTTTATAATAAACATGCAAACATTTTCACTTCAGCCAACCTTTAAGGTGCATCAGATAAGGTCTCTAACAGCTGGAGTAGGTCTCTAACAGCTGGGTTCGATAGTTGAATGATTCCCATCCATTTTCCCAAAGATCCGCCCCCAGGAACTTAGGTGAAGTGAAGTGAACTTAGCTGAAGTGAAGTGTAGCCAAGTATGGTGACCCATACTCAGAATTTGTGCTCCGCATTTAGCCCATCTGAGTGCACACACACAGTAGTGAACACACACCCGGAGCAGTGGGCAGCCTTTTTTTTTTTTTGCTGTGGCGCCCGGGGAGCAGTTGGGGGTTCGGTGCCTTGCTCAAGGGTCTCACCTCAGTCGTGGTATTGAGGGTGGAAGAGAGCGCTGGTCATTCACTCCCCCCACCTACAATCCCTTCCGGACCTGAGACTCGAACCCACGACCAGCTGGCCCATATAGTGTCTTTAAAATGACAGGAAGCGTATCCAAACACGAACAAGCATTCCGGACCAGAAGTCAGTTTTCCAAACAGGTTTTTTCAGCAACATAATAAAATTTTGCTAATATTTTGCTCTACATATCTTCTAGATTATTTGTACAAATAAGGAATTAAGAAATCGACTATTGCACCTTCAGAGCAACATCTCAGTTCAAATATAAAATGTATTACATTTTCTCATTGTGCTAGAGAAGGAATAACACACTTGGGGTTTGCTGTCAACAATCAACCATTAAGTGTTGTGATGCAGCCTGACTGTACTGTTACCATGTTGAAGTTGATTATTTTTCTATAATTATTTCCCTTTATTACTCTTATACCATGGCAATTTGTCAAATATTACAGTGTTTTTTTTTTTATAATTAATAATGACACTTCACACTTTTTTAAATGCATAGAGTTAAATTTAATACTGTGGAACCTCTAAGAGACAACTTGGGTCCTAGTTAGTTATTACTTATGTTATAGCAGCTATAAACAGTGTCCTGAAACTCTGTCCTGAAGTTAAAGCTTTACAACTGATGCTGGAAACTCCTTCTAAAACATGTTAAATAAACATCTCCTTTCAAAAACCTTCATTATATCAAACAATTACACACATTTCTTAAAATCCATTTACATGGAGCACCATCATCCTGAATTTCCCTTCGGGGATTAATAAAGTTTATCTTATCTTATCTTATCTCATCTCATCTCATCTCATCTCATCTCATCTCATCTCATCTTATCTTATCATACATGTCCTTATGTAAGTTGTTACTATAGAAACAACAACGTATAAGAATGAGCACATTAATATAAACCTGTGATTTGCTTAATGGCCAAAACTACTCTCAAAGCTGCTGTTATAGAAAACTATATAATCAACACCTTCTGACCAATCAGAATCAAGAATGTAACAGCAATGGGTAAATATCATTAATCACTCAAGACATGTGTAGTGTCCAATATGTGCTTTAGTTTTGCACTTGAGGCAGAAGGCTACTGTTGATAATAAATAAGATCAATTCTTAGCTAGCACTTTAGTATAATGTTTAAAATCATCACATATTTGCCTTAAACAGGGCTGAGTTGTTCAACATATTACAATTTCTTATGTAGTTTCTGATACTGTATGACACATCTGCAAATGGACAAAAGGTTAAAAAAAAAAGTTAAAGGAAGCTGAATCATTTTGTACATGGTTTTGTTCTCAATCCAAGGATCAGACTCAGGTAGGAGGCGTGGCCTAAAGTTTGAAGGTTAAGTTGTATACTGAAAGTGATTCAGGCCAGAGTTCTTATTTGCTTCATACAGCTTATTTATTTATTAATACGGTCATATTCTGCTATTTTATACAATTTAAAAAAATCCTAATCCTGAGCCAGTTAGTATGTGATGAATAAGGATGAATGAGGAAGCCATAAGCACCCCTGACTACAAAACTACTGTGATATACAATGGAGGGAAAGGCTGAGGTTTTTCTACTATACTGCAGATGTGAAAAGAGTGCAGTGGACAGCACTGACATTATCCATGTTATCTGTCAGACATAATGACCGTCTTTCAGACGTGACCTGATATATAGGTGTAAAGCATGAACATAAAGCACTGGAGATGTAGAAATGCCTCAGAGGCAGAGGAGGACTGATTCAATCTGCCTGCACGCACGCACGCGCACACACACACACACACACACAAATGCTCCTTTAGAAATCAGGAAGAAAACCTTAGAAAAAGTTATATATTAAAAAAAACTTAACACCTGCCAATCTCTGCACATCACTTGTCAAGTGTCTTTTCTACGCCCCGGTTGTCTCTCCCCCTCCCTTCACCTAAAAGAAGAAAACCTCAGGAATGTGACAGCGACTAAACAATGTGGAGTCAAAAAAAGAAGCGGGAGGGCTTTTCAGGCCGTCTGACAGGGAGGTGTTATCAGCCACCGAACCTGGCTGTGCCCAGCCAGCCGACTCTGCTGTAATTGCTTCCATCGAGTGTCTCTGATTGAAGCTGTTTGCCATTCAGTGCTTATCTCTGAATGTGCACTCTGCTGATGGAGCTCAGCCTGCGAAGGTAGCGTCAGCCCCACGCTAACCTCCGCTGGGATCTAGAGCATGCCTGCAGCCGAAATCACTATTCAAATACAGTAGCAGACATTTAGTATGGAGTAATGGATGGAGAGAGCGAAGGATAGCGAGAGATAGAGAGAGAGAATAGGGACAAGACCTTGAACAGACCACAAAGACAGGGAAGAAGAAAGACACAATCTCTATAATGAAGTAAAAAAAAAAAAAAAAAGTCAGTGTAAGTGGGCACTCAAATTTCTGTACAATAAAGTGCAAAAGTCTGAGCTTATTACTGGAAACTTTTTTATTTCATCATTTATAGAAGATTAATATTGAACTTTAATCAGTTCATTCTTATCATACCACAGCACTGTTGAACGTAAAAACAAAACGGAAGGAGTCTCCAGTTAGACAGTTTTGCATCACAGGAGAGTCTTTGGACAGAGGAGTTTGTGGATTATTAGGAACAACACAAGCTATGTTTTTTTGTGTTTGTTTATTAACTTGTTTATTAAAAGGAGAGAGGGAGAGAGAGAAAAAGAGGGAACTCAACATTAAATCTAATTTTTTTAAAAAACTATTAAAAAGATTAATAAGTTATTGATTATTCAAGATTCTCTGTTATTGAAAAATAATCAACTTCAGGGTGCTAAGAGTAACTCATGTCAGGCAGCATCACACCACCCTGTTGGTGATTATTTTCCTACAACACCACACCTGCAAGTGTTTTATTCCTAAATTACTCAAGGATAGATTTTTAAAGCTGAGCTAAATCATTTAGTTGTTTTCATTCAAAACTGAAATACATCTGAATATTCTCATCACACACCATTTGCTGCATTCCCTTGAGCGGTGACGCAAGCACATCTTTAACAAAACACCATGGCTCTTTAAGCATTATACATTATCATCCCAAATTCTTTCATATTTAAGATAGATTAGTTTTACTAGATGAGTAAATGTAATTGAGTGCAGCATGGTGGTGCAGTATCAGAGTATCTCGATGCTAAGCTTGGGTTCCTGTCTGTGTGGAGTGCTGCATGTTGTCTCTGTGTTCATGTGAGTTTCCTCTTATCTACCAAAAAACTGAAATCTAAATTGTGTGTGTGTGTGTGTGTGCGTGTGTGTGTGTGCATGGTGTCCTGCAATGGACTGGCATCCCATCAATGGTCCACCAAAACCCTGACCAGAATAAAGGGCTTACAGAGGATGAGTACTCGTCATTTATATGAGGTCGACTAGATCATTCGGATAGGATAGTGTATCTATGCAATTTTCCCAAATTACCACAGACAGCCCAGATTGATGAGTCATATCTTGGATGTATGTGCCAGCTTTACACCACTGCTGCAACTAACCGTAAACTCACGGCACAGAGCTGTGTCTAGTACTGGGTTTCGTTCTTACATTACCATGAAGTTAGTCTGCTCTGGGAAACTACAGACAGGAGCAATAATGCCTGAAGTAAATTCACATATCTCGTCTGTAATTTTCAGATATATTGAGAAAAATATAATTTGACCAAACAGTATTCGTTTGTTTCTGGGCAGCATGGTGGAGCAGTGAGTTACGTTGTGTCTTACAGCTTACGGGTTCCTGGTTCAATCCTGAGCTCAGGTTACAGAGTGTGTGTGAATGTGTGTGTGTATGTGTGTGTGTGTGTGTGTGTTTCCTCGTGGTTCTCCTTTTTCCTCCCCAAAACATACCTGTAGTTGGATTGGCTACACTAAAATGCCTCTAGGTATGAGCGTGTGTGTGCATGTTGCCCTGCGACTTACTGGTATCCCAACCGTGGTGTATTCCTGACTCATGCCCAGTGTTCCCAGGATAGGCACTGGATCCATTTACATTTATGGCATTTGGCAGATGCCTTTATCCAGAGCGACTTACAATAATCTCATTTATACAACTGAGCAGTTGAGGGTTAAGGGCCTTGCTCAAGGGCCCAGCAGTGGCAGCGTGGCGGTGCTGGGGTTTGAACTCTCAACCTTCCAATCAGGAATCCAATGTCTTAACCACTCACTGAGCTACCACTTCCCACTTCCACTCTGCCCCTGGCCAGGATAAAGCACTTACTAAAGATGAATGAATGAATGAATGAATCTCTTACTTGCTTTCATAAACTTTCAGTGCTTGACTTTTGGACCCTATAATACTTTATCCAAGAACATGTGAGTGGCTTATGACTTATTCACACCTTAATCGACTTATTCGTTTCTCATCATTTTAATATTATTTATATAATGTAAACTGTTTATACAGGTTCAGGCAGCTGCTCATTCAGCACACAAGGCTCTGGAGATGGAGGGCATGTGATGCACAGATATGTAATCATGTCTCAGGAGAAAGAAAGGCCGTGGGGGTCAGGCCTTCAGAGACAGAGACGGAACATTCCTGAAAAGCTCGAGTATGACTGACAGTCTGACAGTACCACACTAACTCACTAGAAGAAGGAAGCACAGGGTCACGAGGTGCACTGGAATAATACTGAGTGCTGCATGCAACTTGAATATGGACTGTCTTTCATGAATGCACGGTCGGTTTAAATGGCTGTGTATGCAGACTGCTATTAACATAGGTGATATTCAATTTATGGCCCCATTGTAAAATTGAATGGGACATATTTTGAGATATCTGAAAACCTGCAATGCTGTAGTACAAAAAAATGTCCTGTCTGGAGCAATTCGTATCAGAGGCTTTAAGAAGAAAAGTCGTAGACTTTGGATAGAAATAATATATACTACCTTACAATCTAAGCAAATGTAGATTTTTTTTTTTATTCTTTTATGGTCCAAAACTGACTGTAAGGGGCAAAATGTGAAATCTAAAGAACAGCTGATTTTACTCATAAAAGTCGAGTCTAACTTTGATAATCTGCTACTCAGGTCAAATTTAAGCCAAGTCTCCTTGTTGGATTTCAGTAATATTATTTATTATTGAAGAACTAATTATTTGTCGTGCCAATTTACCCTAGACAAGTCCGAACATACAAAGTCCAAGTCAAAGTTGCTTGAAATGAAAATTGTGGCTTAAGTCAGACTTAATTCCAATTACAGGGTTCCAATCCTACTATATTCCCATATAGCACTATTAAAGACCTACGCACTGATATTACTTTTATTAACAAACACATTTTATAACAAACACATGCCATTACCTCGTTGGAAGGAGGGACAGAAGCATGTTCATACCTACACACTGATTTCTTCTCTTCTGAAACACCATCACCACTGATTACAGCACACAACACATCTAGGGTTTGAACCCAAACCTCCCACATCTATAGCAGTAAAGTGTGAAAGAGGCTGTATCCAGAAACAATGTATCCTAATTAACAGAAACACTACTGTCAGACAACGAACTCTACAAATGCTAGGCAGAGGGAGTGCTGTATAAACTCAGCGGGAGTTCACCATATCATTTATACAGGATCAGATTTAATCTGCTTATCGTGGAGAGCATTAGGGCAGCAGCAATCAGCGTTATGCAATAAAGAAGGCCACCAACTACGGACTGCTGCTGTGAGGCTCTCTCTTTCTTTCTCTATCTATCTTGCAGGCCATCTATGTTTGTTAATATATATGCATGAGCTTTTTGTTTGATCTCCCACATCTCCTACCCCCCCCCCCCATTCTCTCACTTTCTCTCCCAGTCTCTGCTCTATAACTCTCTCTTTCATCTTTGATCTCCTCTCCCACTGCTGGTACTGGTGTGGATATGTATGACTACTGAAATAGTGTGATGTTGCCTTCACTTGCTATTAGAATTATCGCAAACATCAGTTCACTACCTAAGTTGCACATGAATGTCCCTTCAAGGCATAAATACAAGTAGTTTCACAAACAATTTTGATATCAGAGTTTCTGACACCTGAATACCTGCTCATTCATGCAATTATCCATCAGCCAATCATGTCGCAGAAGCGCAATGCATAAACTCATGCAGATACATCAAGAGCTTCAGGTAATGTTCACTCCGAACATAAGAATCAGGAAAAATGCAAACTCAGTGACTTGGGTGTTGGTGCCAGATGGGCTGGTTTGAGTATTTCAGAAACTGCTGATCTCCTGGGATTTTCACACATGACAGCCTCTAGGAGTTTGCACAGAATGGTGCGGGGAAAAAAAAAAGAAAAAAGAAGAAAAAAAAAAAAAAAAAAAAACAGTGAGCGGCAGTTATGTGGGCAGAAATGCCTTGTTGATGAGAGAGGTCACAGGAAAATGGCCAGACTGGTTCAAGCTGATAGAGAGGCTATGGTAACTCATAACCATACTTTAACCACGGTGAGCAGAAAAGTATCTCAGAATGTGCAACAGCAGAAGACCAAATCAGATTCCAGTCGTCAAGAACAGGAATGTGAGGTTACAGTGGGCACAGGCTCACCGAAACTTGACAAGCGAATATTGGAAAAACATGATTTTGTCTTTTCCAACTGTAAATAACTATAAAAAGTAACTTAAACTATCTGAGGAACATGTAAAGGCAGCATCAGTTGGCGTGTGATGCATGATCTTATGACAAATCTATGGATTTTAAATGAACAAGGGCAATGCAGATGGATTTTATATGAATGAAGTAAAAAAAAAGAAATGGTATGACCTCTAACCCCACCTAGAACCATAACCTTGAATATAACCTCTCATTTGAAATGAGTCATGCAAATTACAACGTTGCAAGCGCGAATTCATGTTGACTTTGATTGAAGGCACTTAAAAAGCACTCTTGGTGCTCTTGAGAGTGTGTCTGAACACATTTGTCTTCTTCACTATCTCAATGGCCAAATGTGTGTTGGCTTCTGTTCTGGCTCATAGAGAGCGGCGCACTGTCGGTGCATCAGAAATAAGCACAGTGTGAGGCCAGGAGCACACAGTTCTAAAACAGCTCAGTCACACTCTAAGACAAGAGAAATTACTGTATGATTACCCATGATACCGTTCCACGGGCAGCCGTGACACATTCATTAAAGCAGCGGACAGTGGATAATTGCTTTCTACTGACAACAAGTTGCATGGCCGATAATAGTCTTGACGTTTTAACGGCTCCCTATGGGAGGTAAATGAGCACTAAAAGGATGAGAAATCTTATCGCATTCACTATATGCCTTTCTTTTTCTCTTTTAATTCTCTCTTTTTTCTTCCTTACCTCGTCTCTTTTGCATTCTTCAATCTAATTGCAAGTAATATATAGCCCTGTTAAGTGTTTTATGTGTTTGTGCTTGGGCCAGGAGGTAATTTGCTAAATGAACCTGGAAGAAAACAAAACAAAAGTGGCTTTAATGCCAGGACGACACACTACACACATACACACCTGTGTAGATTTTTATAGTGTCTCACCAAAATCTGTTGATCCCCAGATAAGACCACAGAGATAAGGTGAAATCCCTTGAGAAAACTTTGAAAAGTCAGCGCAGGAAGTGTGCAAGATCATTTCCCATCATGCACCATTTCTCTACCCTGGAGAACTGCTGACCAGAACTGTCGAACCTTCCCCCAGCACATCCCATGGCATCAAGAAACCCTCTCTCTACAATCAGACCCCTGTCACCCTCTTCTCGAACGGTGCCTTTGGCCCTCTTTCTTATTCTCTCTCTGCCTCTTGTTCTTCCTGCTCACTTATTCATGCGGACTCAGCAGGCTCACTTATTCATGCGAGCTTGCTATGCTTAGCGCCAGAGCTGCAGGCGAGAAGGAAATGGTGCTCAGATGAAACATGAAGCGCAAAGGCTCTGTTTTGGATGTCGAAACACTGGATGGCAAAAGTTATAAAAAACCTCCCTCTGTCTTTTGTCAGACAAATGCAGGGTAGAAAGTTTGGCACGATGATTCTGTTTTCAGGTCACTCGCTGTGCTAGTAATATAGTCATTGTCTTAAAAAGCCAAGTGAACCTGTAGGTGTTCAGCTTGGAGAAAACAGTTTTAAGAATGATACGCTCTCACAACACACACTGTTTTGCTTAAATAGCCTTCTGATCCAGAAAGGGGGATCAAGCAAACACATCCCAGCTGAAACTCATCATGTCCGCTGGAGCACGCAGAGACGGAGCGCTAATGCTAATTCAACCACTGGGAATGAAACGGTTAAAAACAATACCAGGCCCCATATGGATCTCTATCTAATGCCTTGCATGCAGGGATCAAGAGATGCAATGTTCTAAGACTTTCAGCACACAGCAAACAAAAAAAAAAAGAAAAAAAAAAGAAAAAAAAGAAAATTGGTTTATTTCTTAGATCCAATTTAGGCTAAGTGTCCACACTGCATATTACAAATGACCAAATCCATTTTCCCCCCCCCACACACTGGCTGTTATAGTAATGATAAATAGTCCAGGGCAGATGAAAGTGAGCAAACTAGCTAGGTATCAACATAGAGATTTCACTGCAAGTTATGTTTTCATTCATTTATTCATCTTCAGTAACCACTTTATTCTGGGCAGGGTTGCGGTGGATCCGGAGCCTATCCTGGGAACACTGGGTGGTTAGTGGGAATACACCCTGGATGGGAGGCCAGTCCATCCCAGAACATCATGCACACACATTTACATACTCATTTACTTAGAGGCAATTTAGACTCACCAATTAACTCACCGGCATATTGTGAGGTGAGAATAAGTACAGATCCCGGGAGAACATGAGAAAATCCGCACATACAGTAACCCGAGCTCAGGATCGAACCAGGGACCCTGGCGCTGTGAGGCAGAAACACTATCCGTTGAGCCAGATTATGTTTGAAATATAATAAAGGCCAAGTCAGGGTTCGGAACATACAATATATGGCACATACAAAACCAACAAACGAATGCGTTTTTAAACAAAGAAAGATGATTAGCCCAGGTTCTCTCTTCCTACAACCTGCCTTCATTCTGCTTTTCATCCACAATGATGTTCTTGACACTAAAGTTTGATGGCAAGAAATGCAGCACACTAAACAGTGAGATTTGACCTGATGCCAAGCCAGCCTTGTCTCAAGAAGCCTTTCTTGACTCTCTCAGATCATTTGCTGTCACTCAATAGGAGAAACAAGACGTCCTTTACCTAGAACTGTTAATTGTGCATTATACCTTTTTATTTTCTAAAAGTTGGCAAGCAAATTGGCAACAATGAAAACGTAGAGAAATTGGTGACACCTGCTCCAGCTTTCCTGTGGGATCCTTTGTATGTTTTCCCGATGTCTGGTCACAACTGGGTAAAATTCACAACAAGCAATGATCACATGACTGCGAATGAACTGTGAAAAAAGAGCAGAAACTGAAGGCAGACAGTCTGATTATTACGCTGCGACAAATATAATAGCCTGACTGGTGCTCACACTCTAGGAGAAAAAAAGGGGCAAACACTTGCCACTGGGGTCCCACCCTCAAGTGTATGTCTTTAGACAGACAAGCATAGGTGTAGGGAAACATAATTAAAGTACAACTGGACCTTAAAAACCACTGTTGCGCCTATGAAAGAACATTTACATTGCTTTACCTGTATATTATGTATGTAGGTATTCGCAACGATACAAGAATATCATTATACATAGACTTATACAGAATCTAGTTAATGAAAGCTGAGACACTGCAAGAGGTGATAGTATCATAATAAAGTGTTAATAAATTAGTAAAATTATGAATTAGGCGTGTACATCAGTGCTGTTGGTAGCAGCGTGTACCTGGCTGCACTGTCAGTCTCTGAAATGAGACATTAATAACAAACTCATGTTCATTAGACATGCACCGCAGAGGCCAAACAAGGTTACGCTTTCCAGAGAGTAGGAGGGAGTGTTCCAGCAGCACTGTTAGATTAGAGGAAACTGGATGCACACTGAGCTGGGTGTTTGTGCACACTGGACCATTGGGCCTGAATGGAGCAGAACACCATCTATTAACACTGTCCATCTAATTTAGGCTCGCATCTCTGACATCTCCTGTGCTGAACTTAATGGCCATAAAGCCATTTAAAACCCCACATGTATTACATCGGCTGGTAGTAATAGGTGTAGCTGTAATTAAAGATCCAATTAGGAAAAAGCAGATAGTCTGTGATACTGTTGCAACAGAGGCCTTCCTCAAGATAGCCATCTTAAGCCATAAATACAATCAAATTAACCTTATGTGCGGCATCACTGAGGTGAAGACAGCAATATATTTGTTCAGAATGATGACCTTAAGAGCAGCTATTTAATTAGAATGTTGGTACATCGGGCATGGACCCGCTGCTTAATGCAAATTCATTCCAACTGTTCCCAAGGTTAATTAAAATGAACAAGCAAACAAGCATGTAAAACCATTCCATCGAGAGCATGCTTATTTACCATGACAGTCCTGATCCACTTAGAATGTATTGAATTTAAAAGAGCATCTTTTATCCCGCATATACACTAGTGGATATATTTTGTTGCCGCAATCATAAAGACTGTCCCTGAACATCTCAGGATTCATTCATAATATGCTCATACTAGAGATGGCACCAGTATCAGTATCATGCAGATACCACTGAAAAATGGTGGATCGGATATCAGAGAAAACCTCTCGGATATTGGATCTTGTTAAAAATGGCAAAGATTGGAATTGGATTTGGAAAAGTAATTTCGTTTTGGAAGTGGAAATATATATTAAACATTAAAAAAGAAAGAATGTGAGTGGTGAAATTGGATTTCATGGCACATTACCCCCCAAAAATAGTGAGTGATTTTGATGAATCATGTAATATATGAAATACAAAAGGTTGATTTCAGGTTGTCTGGACGGTTTCTATGTAAACAGCCCAGGTTGGGGTGTGGTACACCAATACCACTACACTAGTAAAACTTAACATTTAATTGGCAGTGAAGGGAGGGGAAAAAAAAGCCTCTGCCTCATTCATCAAAGTTTCATTCATCAACCCACAAGCAAGTGGTCATGCTGTCTGCTTCTTATTATGGGTTACTCGTGAAAGACAGGAGGTTTTTCACTCGTAGGCACTAAGAGAGCTGAAAAAGCCCAGATTCAGAACTGGATCATAAACATATACATGTTCCTTTTTAAATCATTTTGACTGAAACTATTCAAGGCTTTTTTTTTCAGTCAGGAGTCATAAAACTCATTCACTTAAATCTCTCATAAAGGCTATTTATTGACTGGAACATGCGTGTCACATTAGAAAAGAAAGAAAAGTACATTAATGCAACTGAATTACTCTTTTCATTTCCTCTGCGAGGATTCACTGAAGGGGATCCAGCTCAGCATGAGCACAAAAACTGATCTAGTGCTACTTACCATCTGGTGATGCTTGTCCTTCACATCATAGACGCTGAGCTTGATGAGGCTGTCCTCGTAGATGGGCCAATCAGGCGACAAACTCACACCAGTCAGGAACAGAGGATCTCTTGTTCCCTGCCAGGAGAGAAAAGACAACATGGAGTTTGTGAGAAAGGGTCTTGGAAACTTAGGGGCTGCTGAGTGAGCTAACAGCTGTGCACAGTTCGCTACACATACAGGGGGCTCGATCCCTACTCAGTCTGAGAGTAGAAGAAGAGGGTTCATTTGCAGGATGGACTGGGGAGTTGGGAAATAAAACGTTCTGGCTAAAATGTGGCTACAATCTGACTCTGGTGTAGTGGAGATGGACAAGCATGAATAGCTACATGAGAATTCTTTTCAGTGAGTGTTTATCTAGACAAGGACTCGGGGTGAAAAAAAAATGAAGAGACTCCAGCGGAGAGACACAGGCACCCCACTGTGATAAAACCAAATCCACTCCAGCTCAAACAGCATCTGTTTATGCTCTAAGACCTCACTCCCTCTGAGAGCTGGCCTCAGATCAGTTTCCCAGAATGCCATGCTCCTCTGATGTGGGCATACATGCTGCATTTTGACCAATCTGGGACCTGTTCTCTGGGGAATGAAGCATTTATTCTGGCACTTCCTCAGGCCATGGGGTGTGTCAGGAACACAAGATCCTTGAGAGATTGAGCGAAGGGGGATAATGAGCAGCAAATACACACGAACTCAGCCCACCCACACAAAAACACACCGACACACAAAGATCTAAAAATCCAAGCCATTTACATGAACAATATCCCATCTTGGGTGTGATAACGCTTTGAAATTCTGTTCATGGACAAAAGCAGATCTGCAATTAGTCAAGCCAGGATCAATAACTGCACAGTCTATCTGTTTAGTTATCTGTTTATTGATGTTGCAGACATTTTTTCTTTGCAGAGTATCACCTTTAGGTCTTTCAGCATTTTGGAGACTGTGGAAGAAATTGACAGACTAAAGGCAGCAGCAGGAAACCTGCATCAACCCAAAAAAAAAACACTAACAAAGACACAACACAAACTACCAAACATGACTACTAATCAGAACAGTAATATGCACATTATGGCCAGTCAAATAACTTGATTTTAATTATTCTATATATAATATAGATTGTGTATTCCAGTGCATTTGAAAATTACAGTCTATTTTTATATTTTACATTAAGAAAGCAATATCAATTTTATCAAACTCAATTTGAATTCATTTATTCAGAGTAGTACTTTCTTGATGTTGATATCTAGCTACATTTCTTTACTATTTAAAGAGGTTACCACCATCTTCATCTCGTCTTTACATTGGAATCTTTTTTTTTTTTTATATTTTTTTAAATGCTCCCACCAACACTGATCAAACACAGGCCCAACCCCCAATTACTTCACATTCACTATATATGCTCACCACATACGGTATAAAATATTAGCTTTATAGAACATAGAGCATATGCCAAATAAAATACCATTATAGAAAAGAGTGAAAACGGTATATGATTTACTTGTGAATTGTGTTTGAATAAACATTTTTTTTAATGTAACTTAAAGTAGTATTTTAAATGTGGATTTTTTTTTTTTTTGCTTTTGAATAGCTAAACATTATAAAAAGTCTAATATATACACCCATATAAAACATAAAACAGATCTATAAAACACTCCAAATAAGAAAAATGGCTATACAGCATCCATCCCCCAGCTCTAACAAACTTTTTATCAAAGGGTGCCAAATGATAAGGATAAATCTCTAGCAAATCCAAAAAGAAAGGCTACCATTTGGTCTGTAAACATACCAAAGACACTTTTTCCTCATGTTTTTCAAATTTCTCTCACGCACAAATCTTCGGAAATGGGCTAAAGCCCTTTACTCTTTCACTAAACAGCCTATCAAAGCTTTGTGAGTGCCTGTGGTGCCGTGCCATCACCGCCACAAACCGATGCCAATGCTAATGTCACGCCGCACTCACCAGCATGCCTGCAGCAGACAGAGAGCGGACACAGTGCACCTCAGCCAGATGACGGATGTGAGGACAGTCCAGTTAAAACGTCCAAAATCAAAGTGAGCAGTGAAGCTGCCTTCGTTTCTGCTGTGCTGCTGTTTACTGTGCAGCAGGGAATCTGCTCTACAGCTCTGTAGTCTGCTTAATGGACCCTCCTCACCACTAATGGCTGGAGTACATAAAAAATAAAAAAAATGCTGAGCTGAGTTTCTGTGTGTGTGTGTATGTGTGTGTGTATGTGTGTGTGTGTTGTTGGTAGGAAAGCACAGGGGTGGAGGAACAACTTAGAGATGTCCCAAAGCATCCAACTTGTTCTAAACACATAAATACACACATGCACATATACTCATTTGTGCATATCCTTAGACTCTAAACACACAATCGATAGACAGGAAACATACACACATACATGCACACACACTCAGCTCTTTTTTTTTTTTTTTTGCAAAGTGGTGAGGGTTTGACGTCAAATCCCATGGCTCGTCTCCTCTGAGAGACATAGAGACATTTTTAGAATGGGATTTTCCCCAAAGTCCAGCAGATTAAGAGGGCTAAATACTTCTCTTTCTATAAACACACACACGCTCCACACTGATTCCCATAAATGTCCATAAACATGACTTCTGTTCATGCCATCGCCATACTGTACTTACTGTGCAGGTTTTTCCATTTTAACAAGGCTCCTTGGTATGCATAATTGCTCTGCTGTGTAAATGTCTACACACACACACACACACACACACACCTGCATTCAGTTTCTTTGTGAACGTTTATAACATAACTGCAAAATGTACTTTAAATTAATCTTCTTTGACTGATTTTACAGCTCTACAGCTCTACAAATCATCCTATTTTACTTGAGGCCAAAGATGACTACACACACACACACACACACGCACACACACAACTTTCAACTCAGTCTCCACAAAGAACATCATTTAATCTCCAGTCACCACCAGCACACCACACTGCTTACACTTTTCTTTAGAGGCAAGACAAATATTAGCTGTTTGACTCACTGCTTGGCTCCCCCATTCTCTCTCTCTCTCTCTCTCTCTCTCTCTCAGCCTCCTTCTTGTCTTTGAGTTCACTAATTTATTACCACACACCTATTCATATTCATATTCTGAAATTCATCCATGTCCTCTTGTCCTTCCAGATTGGCTGAGGCTGAATTTTCATTCATTTGTTTAATTTCTTTTTTAAGTTTTATGGCTTGCCCATTTTTGCTGACGTGCTTTGCTTTAAACACCGGCGGTAAATACTCTGAAAACGGCACTGAAGGTTCGGCAGAAAAAAAGAAAAGAAACAGAGAAAGACAGACAGAACACTAATGAGGTTTGAACTAGTACAGAGCCAGGGAATTCATTCACTCATTCATTCATTCATTCATTCATTCGAGTCACGGTTCACGAAGTTTACTCAGCAGACCACCATGGATTCGTGACCTACAAAAAGAGTCTGTCAGTTTAGCAATTTATTTATTTGTTTGTTTGTTTGTACTAAAGATGTTACTGTGGTGGAGGTCACTATCAACTACAGACAGAGTTGTTATAGTTGTTATCAGCTGTTATCATTATCATTTAGCTATCGTGGTTATATGTCTACCTGACTGATCACTTTCATTAAATGGATATCATTTAAAGCTCAAAAAATGTTAAACAAGTATAAACACTGACAGCTTTAATATAACTGCAACAACAACAGGACACATGAAGCCAACCTCTGTATCTTTTTAAACTGCTGCTCTTGCTGCCTCACAGGGCAGTATAACACTCAGAGAAAGGTGCTATCTATCCTCTTCCACATACACTACATGGCCAAAAATTTGTGGACACCTGACCAATGACACCCATATGTGATTTTATAACATCCCATTCCAGATTTAGTCCTCCTTTTGCTGTTATAATAAGCTCCACTCTTCTGAGAAGGCTTTCCACTAGATTTTGGAGCGTGGCTGTGGGGATTTGTGATCATTCAGCCACAAGAGCATTAGTGAGGTCAGGCACCGATGTCAGGCCAGGAAGCCTGGAGTGCAGTTTGTGTTCCAGTTCATCCCAAAGGTGTTCAGTGGGGTTGAGGTCAGGGTTCTGTGCCGGACATTCCCAATTTGGCAAACTCACTTTGTGCACAGGGGCACTGTCATGCTGGAACAGGCTTGGGCATCTTCGTTCCAGTAAAGGGAAATTATAATGCTACAATCTACAAAGACATTCTATACAACTGTGTGTCCAACTTTGTGGCAACAGCCCACCTACGGGTGTGAAGGTCAGGTGTCCACATATTTTTGGTCATATAGCGTACATGAGCTCACAGACACCCACAATTGGCTAGTATTACTGTGATTGACGGGGAGAGAGAGAGAGAGAGAGAGAGAGTATGTCCCTCCCATCCAGAAATCACAGCCAGTTTTGCTTCCTTGGCTCCTGGCCACAGATGGCTGTTGCAAGTGTCAGGATTTGAGCTTGTGATGTTTCAATGATAGGGTAAATGCTTTTCTGTTGTGCCACTTGAGCACAACACTTCTAATAATTCAAACACAATGAAATTGTTTTGAACTGTCAGTGAAAGGTTCAGGAATAAAACTGGGCCTAATATTCTGGGGTCTGTGAAACCATTTTTTTTACACTCTAAAGGGTCCTTGGATACAAAAAAAAAAAGTTTGAGAAACAGATGCTGCAGAAATAACACATGGCAAATGTCAGTCAGTGATTTTGGTAATGAGTCCAATAAAATGATGGCAAGCCATTTTATATGCTAACTTTTGTACAAACGTGTGACTTAATTATGCCTAATCTTATGGGGGAAAGTCATCAACAGTCCTTTAAGAATTCATTGGATAGTTATTGGCTTTCCAACAAGGGTTCTGCTTGTGTTTTACAAGAACTTTAAAAGGGACAACCAAAGAACCGTTAAGGACGTCTATCTAGTAGTTCCTACCTTTAAACTCTGTGCATATGAAGGGGAAAAAGCTGTATAACTCTCATCTGCCAGTTTATTAGGTACTAGATTGGTGTGCCTAATAAACTGGTAATTCAGTGTATGAGTTTTCTATTACTATTTCCCCTTGTGAAGAAACAGCCTGAAGACAAATGTAATATCCTTTAAGCTACCACTTTTTATGTCAGCTTGTTAAACTGGTGTTTATAGTTTTAACTTTAATGGGACTGTAAATTTGATTGTAAAACAAAAAAGAAATCTGGCCTATTATCCACCTTCCGGGAAGAAGGTGAAGGCTGTAAATGCTCTCTTTTCTCACTTCTCAGAATCCTGGAGTTTGTCAAGCGTACACATTTCTATCCATTACTCTATCCATCATCGCTGCTAGAATCTCTTCTGACTGACACAAATATGAAATCCGTATATGGTCCTGTATGTAACTTCTGTGTGTCACACTAAATGGCTGATTAAGTGTGTCGGAGTCTGTGCTTACACAAAGAGGCAGTCTTTCATTTCTGCTACACAACACAACCAGTACAAGTACACAGAAAAGAACAAATATTCTTTAAGAAGGCGCATATAAGAGGAATTGCTTGCTATTTCAATGGCACCGCAACACTGGAACAAATGTGTGGGATTTGTTCAGGACAGGTCCACTGCCTATTTTTTTTTTTCCCGATGCATCCTGTCTTTTGCTTTATGATTAATCTAATCTTCTGTGCAAGGATTGCCAAGTATTCCCCTTTCAAATGCAATTTGCAGAGTGGACAAGTGAGACTGTGAAAACTAGAGATGGATATCCACTAAAAGCGATCTGTCCAAGGCTCCAGGGTAGAATAATGTTTAAAGTTTAATGTTTTAAATGAATGATGCCAAAGGCATTCATGAATATGACTGCAGTCCAAGTCACATAACCGGCCGTGCTCTCTGGATGAGAAAGATGGCTGTACTCTCTACCCGGCCGTGGGTGTCTGTGAGCTCGGTGGTAATGTGTTGCTGCCTTCCAAATGTGTCCATGTGTGGTTTCATGTGTCTTAGAGAACTAGATGTTGGGTGGGAATTGGTTAAACTGGAAGAATATATGGTGCATATATGTAAATCATATCAAATCTGATGCTGTATCCACAATGTTGACCCCCTACCACACTACCACATCACACTCTGACATTATATTCTTTTTCTTTTGTGTGTGTGTGTGTGTATATATATATATATATATATATATATACACCATATATTGTGGTGGTGTATAAAGGCAAAATCACAAA
>CM075005.1:5338725-5353942 GCA_037576675.1 Pangasius sanitwongsei | reverse complement strand
GTGTGTGTGTGTGTGTGTGTATATATATATATATATATATATACACACACACACACACACACACACACACACACACATATATTGTTTCATTTATAATAAATCACTTTTAGTATACTTCTTAGTCTGTGCTGCTGTAATAGGTGAATTTTCCTCTGGGGTGAATAAAGTGATCTATCGATCTATCTATCTATCTATCGATCTATCTATCTATCTATCTAAAGTAGCCTTGTTTAGGTCTTGTTTAATATACAGTATATTAACATAATTTCTATGCAAATTCTCGATTCTTCCAAGCATTTTAAAATTTCTCCTGGGTTTTGCATTTCTTCCATCAATCTGGTAGAACAGATGTGTGTGAAGTGTGCTGTCATGTTTTTATGAGCCAAGCAGCCATGCAGCATTGACAAGAGTCTCAACACACTCAGCACTGTGCACTCAGTTTGTTCTGACTGTCTGAGCACACAGCTCAATTAGCACAGCCTGCCACAAAAGTTTGCTCATAACTAACTGGCAATTTGTTTTGCTCAGTGGCTAACAAGGACATAAACCCAGACTGGTCTGTGTTTATCTATCCTTCTGCCTTCTATCCTTTCCTCCTTGCTAACTGACTTAATTCCTGGCTTACAAACTTGCGTACACATTTTCTTCCTTGTTTCTTTATTCCCTCCCTTCTTTCTTTATTTCCTTCATTCTTCATTTCCTACCTACTGTCATTCTTTTCTTTATTTCATTTCTTCCTTCACTTTCTTTCTTCCTTCCTTGCTTAATTGTCAAATGTAATTGCTTATTTGCTTATTTTCTTAGTTATATCCTTCAGTCCTTCCTTATTTTTTCATTTTTAATTCACTGCTGATTTATTAAATAACTTAATTGCTTGCGTACTTTTCACTTCCTTTCCTTTCTTACTTAGTGCCTAACTTACTTCCTTATCGATTTATTTCCTGCCTTCCTTTTTTATTACTTTACTTACATAACTACGTAGTTACTAACATATTTATTACCATATTAATGTATTTATTAAGATACTTACTTAATTATTTAACTTACTTATTAACCAGATCTTTCCAGCCATCCAGTATCTAATTTATGAATTACTATTGAACTGTAATTGTTAGTTGCACTCTATTTATAAATGTATGGCCACTTGTACCCTATGTCTGGGGTGAGTGGGGATGGGTGGGCAGTGACAAGGCAGTTTGGAAAATCCCTCTTCACAGCACAAATGTCCAAACAGACCACAAGCCTCTACACCAACTGGTGAGTAGTTATTTACAGAGGCCTGGGCACTAATAGGAACTTCAACACCCGAGATAAAGGTAAAAATTTATTTATAAAGAGCATTGTAGGTTTGGATAAAAGCCTTCGTTATTTGAAGATGTTGTCCAGGGTGCAGTGTTGGGTAGCAGCATCATGACAAGAGATTCATAATCAAGTTATAATGGCATTCAGCACAACAGAGTCTCCATCATTTTCCTCACATGAGATGACACTGAAACCTTCAACATCTTTGTCTCAGTTGAAGCTCAACGCTATTTTATTTGGCGGGACAACAACAAAATGAGCACTCTCACCTATTATTACTCTTTGTTAACTACTCCACTCCACCAGTTTGACAGACATCCCGTAAATAGCTAAGAACCTCTGACTGTTCTGACAATCCTGAATGTTTCAGGCCTTCAGAAGTTCTCGTTTCTTGGTGGCGCATCTGATGACGCATGAACGATGCTTGCGAGCTAAAGTGTGATGAGGAACATAAGACTGTCATCAGCCACTCAGTGTAGTGAAGGTTCAAAACAAGACCCAGCTGCTAGGACCAGACCCCCGGTGGGAAACCCAACAAATGGCAATGATCTATCACACACAGACACACACACACACAGACACACAGAGTGCATGTGCTTTAAGCCTGTAAGTTAGACAGCAGCTGCAGCCACATTCCATACTGAATGGTAATATAAGGGAAAGCTCTGCCTCTCCACTGACAGCCACTGGCGAATGCGGAAAATTGCACATTACAAGTCTCATATCTCTTGGGCAAAAAAGAAAACACAAGTAACCCACTCACCTTCCCTGAATGGATTATAGAGCTATTAAAGATCAAGCAGAGTAAAAATTAGCCTCCCATACACTCGCTTTCTCTTTATTCTAATACAGCTATAATACAAAATTAATCTCTGAAGGAGTCTTGGTTCATTCTGTAATGAAAAAGTCTTTAAATATAATTATACTGTTAAATAATAAGATAGAATTTTGTAATAGAGAGGATTGTCAAACATTTTGTAAGGAAGTGAAATAATATGAAAGAACGACAGTCCTTATTATTGAATTAGTGGAGTGGTGAAATGTTTGAGTGATTCAGAGCCAAAACCTTTATGTTTAGTGCTATTCTTAGACCCTGGCCTATTTGTACTAGTATGAAGATATTTTTCAAGGATGTGAAGATTGTAAAGCATAAGTCATGACTTAGAAGTGCAGTGGAGGATGAAAAAGTTTGGGATCCTCATCAAAACAACAGTAAAGCCTGTCACAGGACGAGTTATTGAATGGAAAACAGCTCAGTTGCAAATAAAACCGTTTACGCAGTGAAAGGTAAAAATGGTAGATTAACTTTCAAAGAGCAAACAGATCAATTCAAGCATGTTAAGTTCACCTACCCTCTTCTTAGGCCTTCCAAGACATAAGGCCATGTCCATTGGCCACCCAGTCCACAGTCCAGCGTGCCCTTAAACTCTCTCCATATGCTGCACTAAAATGCTAACACGCTGTGCAAGGATAACAGAGCCAATCAATGCTTTATAGCTGCAGTATGCTTAGTGGATGCCCAATTTAGCATTAGCGTTTATCATGAGTTTCCACTGCAGACACACACTCTGCTTAGCTGCAGTCTGTGTAGACCTAAGAGGAGCACTCTCTCTCTCTCTCTCTCTCTCTCTCTCTCTCTCTCTCTCTCGCTCTCTTTCCTCTGGCAAATCTCATTTAGAGGGGAATAGAGTTTTCTTTGTGCACTCATGAGGGACAGACGGCCCATGTGGTGGAAGAGGGGAGGAAAGAGAAAGGAGGGACGAAGGGAGGGAGAAAATCAGAGTGAGGAGGGATGGGGGTGTGGGATAGTTCTATGAAACTCTGTGTGTGTGTGTGTGTGTGTGTGTGTGTGTGTGTGTGTGTACACTGGTGTTTCCTAACAGGGCAAAGGGCATGACCGGCTGTTGCCAAGAAATATGACTGAGGAGAGAGTCCCCACAGCAGCTGAACTAAGGTGTTATATCTGTGTTTATACCACAGTGCTGTTGAACTCATCGATTCTGACTCGTCAGAAGGTGCGGATTAATTTTCTATAAAAGCAGCTCTGACAGTAGTGCCGGCTGTAAGGCAAATCCCAGGTTTATATTAATGCATTCGTTCCACCATGTTATCATTTCTATAACCACTTACACAGAGACTTGCCTGCCACATCACTGAAGTCTAATAAAAACAGCTATTGGTTATATGCTGTTATTTAACAAATAAAAATGTATCATCATTGATGTGGTGAGACTATCTGTAAGTAAATGTTTATTTAAGATTTTTGGAAGGAGTCTCCAGTGTCAGTGCTTTGTAAAAGTCAGAGGTAAAGCCGTGACCTGACGTTTTTCACCACAGTATAATCTTCAGGACAGAAGAATTTGTGGTTTCTCTGTGACAAGCAACATTTTTGTCTTATTAACTTCAAGAGAGAGAGAGAGAGAGAGAGAGAGAGAGAGAGAGAGAGAGAAGACAGGCTGGTGAGAGAATGAGTGCTTATAGCTGTTATAACATGATTGATTACAGGAACTAACTTGTTTCTCAGATATACCACAAGATGAAATGTAACTCAAAATGGATAAAAAAGTATGGCTTTTTATTAAATTAAATTAAAAGGTATCACATTGTTGTGTTATAAGAGGAATAATTCACAAGACTTGCTGTAACTGGAAAATCAAATCCAGAGTGGTTATGAAAAAAAAAAAAACCTCTGCTTTGCTCCAAACCACATCACACCATCCCTTCACTGATTACTTTCCTATAACAGCATGTTCCCAAGTGTATTATTCCCTATTTGGTATATGCTTAATGACTGTAGCCCATCTGTTACTATGCACTATCTACCCTTTCCATCAGTAGAAAAGGACCAAAAAGACCACGTCTAACTGCATTTCTTTTTTGGTGGTTCATTCTCAACACAGCAGTGACAAAAAGTCCTTGACAAAAAGTCACCACGTCATTTGTGAAAAATTTCGGCTATGAGCTGTGTTGATCTGTCCTCGCATCAGCAGAGGACAGAACACTGTGAATGATAAAAATATTATTCGAGTCTGACTAGCATCTTTATTTTTGCATGCTCATTAATCCGCTTGGTTAAAAAAAAAAACAATTCTGTTGTCAGCCAGATCGTGTCTCGATCGCTGATGTGTGTAGTACAGCAGGTGGTGGGATTCAGAACGAGTAGCTTGTGCTGTAGTTACAGCATTGAGGCACATCACACCACCATTTAAAGTTTAAACCTAGCCTACTTATCAATTAAAACCTAAGAGAACATGAGAAAGATAACATAAGAAACATAAGACACAAAGATAAACTAAACAAATTTTTTCAATCTGTGTTTTAAGTGTCTGGCATGTACTTAAAATCCCCTTTTCAGAGTGTGGTATTAAAAACTCTAGCCAGTTCAGTGTGTGTGTGTGTGTGTGTGTGTGTGTGTGTGTGTGGTCTTACCTCCACCACCTCGGTGCAGGCATAGGCGATGATTCCCTGCTCGTGAGCATCCAGCACAGCCACCTGCACCAGCGCATTGGGCTTCCTGTCCTTGAACTCTGTGAGCAGCTCTCTACATGCTGACAGACAGAGAGGGAGAAAGCGAGAGAGGGAGAGAGCAAAGGTTGGCGAACAGAGTAATAGCTTTCTGAACACAGGACACAGACAGGAAGAAAGGCAGGAGGAGAGGGAACAAGGGGACGTGAGACAGAGAGATGAGGTGAGAGTGTCTCGGAGCCACTCTCACACCATTATGCTTCAGGGTGTGGAATCACATATACCACTGTTTCCCAGAGAAACAGGAAGGCACATGACCAAATCTCCTGAAAAGCTTTGAGTGGTGCCTCCCTCTTTCTCTCCCTCTCCCTCTCCCTAGCACAGTGAAAGTTTTACCAAAGCAAACCCTCCCCTCGTTTCCTAAAGCAGGAAAGGCCAGTCTTCCCCACGATACACTTAAAGAGGACACACAATTTCCCTCTCTCGCTCTCTTTCTCTCCTCTCACAGATTTTATGATTTAATTATACTTTAGTTACTGCCCACTCAAACAGTCTGTTGCCATAATACTAACTGTTCTTAATAAAATCACCAGCCAAATGACAAACGTACAGCAAACCAACTGCATTTGTTAAATTACCAAGTCACTTGTGTTACGTAGAGTTTGTCACTTGTGGGTGTGTAGTGACCACTACTGTTGTTGCATACACTGTCCAGGATTGAGATATATTGCTCCTAAAGCTAACTGCTGAAACACAGTACACACAAATTAGTTAAATAACACACTAATCATTGGGAAATTTGGTTGTCACGTCCTAGCTCCACAGGCAGATTAGTAAAGCAAGCTAAATGTACTAGTTACGTACACTCACCAGAGGCTCCAACGATCTCTGCTACTTCCTTCCAAGCTTTATTTTTCTTCATAATGTGTCTATGCACATTTAATGATAGGTTGTATATGACAGGATAAGATTCCCCAGTGTTGCGTGTAAACTAACTGCAAGTGGGAACCAAAGTTGAGTGAGAGGGGAACTAAAAAATGCTGTACCACATCCACCATGCGACTGGTGTAAGGAATCATTTGAGCCAATCGTTTCGATTTAGCTAGCTAAAACAGCTAAATTGAGAAAATCTCAATTCATATGTTGTGTGTTGCGCTGCAGCTGAAATCGCAGCTCCATATAATACCCTGAAAATGAATGGTCACCTATTGCTGTGTCATTCACTAGTGTGACCACAGAGTTACTCAACATGCAGGACGATAGCCAAGGCCCATGTGAAATATATTAATTTTTTCATAAAGTTGAGGTTTTATAGGCAGAAAAACCCAATTCTGAGCCTGGTTTGTCATCGTTTTTCTCTGTTTTGCAGAATTCAGCCGCGGCAACATCCAATGCATTTCCCAAATCGCCACACATATCAGAAAGCAGAGCGAGGCCCAGCGCCGACTGCAAGCTTTCCAACTGTCCCACACGTTCATTATGAATTCAAATGAAACATACGCGAGCAAGCTGTGGACACACATCTGTTGCAGACGAACATCATTATTACACTTAAGCATATCAAATAGATAAGCACAGTCTGTTGAAATGTGCATTTAACAAGACATAAGCTTCGAAAATTGCTTCGACAAGCCTACTAAATTGAGATCAAAGTGCAGATTTTATCTGAAGAGAAAGGAAATATTCTAGCAATCACACACTGACTCCTTAACTGGCTGAAAGTGACAGACACACCTGCACACTGACTGAGGCTTTAAGCATTTAAGCACACTGCCAGGCAAATACCTTTGAACACATTATATTATAGCGTTTTAGTTGAAATAAATCTTGGTTTAAATTCTCTAACAGTTGAAAACCTAATTAAGGAAATTATTGCAATAATCTAGATCTAATCCAATCAGAAAAGGCAAAAATCTTTATCACATACTTGAAGCACACCACATTTTTTATGTTTTACAGTTAATACTAGCTCTGTCTATGAGTCTTTTATCTATACACTTAACAGCTTTGCCCTCCAAGCGAGCATGCCTTTAAGAAAGTATTCATTTAGAGTCGTATTAGGATCTGAGAGCGACCAGATCTTTTGACTGGCAGTGTATGTGTATGTATGTTGGAGGATTATGTCACAAAAAAAATTCTTGTTCAAACGCAGCATTTATTTTTTACATTTACTCACTGGCAGATGCTTTTATTCTGAACGACTTACAATTGAGACTCGATCGTAAGAAACCATTGAGCCACCATTAACAGGCACTTCACAAATGGAGCACATCCTCCCTACCCTGTCATCAGTGCCTTTCTGTCCTGTTTCTTTAAAGTGTTTTTTTTTTCTTTGTTTTTTTTTTTAAATCTTAAGTCTTTAAAACTTTAAACAGTTTAGTAGCTTTATATATTTTAGGCTTTAAGATCATTAAATACTGGCTTGCTAAATGCAAAGAAAGTGGAGAAGTGACCTTTAGATTTTATGCTCCAAAGATCAGGTTGTAAATGTCACATTTACTGGTTTGAAAAAAAAAAAAGCAACAGAAAACATACAGTATGCCTTGAGTTTTTAGTTAGTGTTCATTTGGATTTGGATCATTTTATTATCTTCAGCTTTATTTCTCTGACTCTTTCAACATTTAACGTCACTTTTGCTAAATATTTATTTCGCTTTATTATCATTTCCAGTGAAGCTCTTTGAAGTGGATTTTGCAAGAGATAACACCAAAGAACACCACAACAGTACGCGGAGACATTTTCTGATATCAGAACGCTTCGGTGAGCCTTATCTCACTTATAGCACGACATCTTTAAAGCATTTTGTACATGCAGTTTGGATGTTTTACTTCCTCTCAGAGGGATAGAGTTTTTTTTTCCCTTTTACATAATTACCTAACTTTTTAGTCCTCCTCTATTTTCATTGTTGTTGCAAGGAGAGGTTAACAGATAAGTAATTAAAATCAATTAAAGTAAATAAAGAAAATTAAGTTCAAAATTCCAAAATCGAGGATGAAAATCGAGCAAGTATTCATCCCACTAAACTTTTCTACATTTTGTTACAACCCGGAAGTGAAATGGACTTCACTGAGCTTGTGTCATGAATCAACAGAATATAGCCCATAATACTGAAGTAGAACAAAAAAAAAATAATAAGTTGTGATTGCAGAAGTATTAAACACTTTGGCTGTGAACCCCTTAAATTTGTTCTTGTGCAACCAGTTGCCCGGGTAAAAGTGAGATATATTCAAATCAATTCAATTTTATTTGTATAGTGCTTTTAACAATGGACATTGTCACAAAGTAGATTTACAGAAATAAATACATTCAGGATATAAATTGTAAATGTATGAATTTATCCCTAATGAGCAAGCCAGAGGCGATGGCGGAAAGAAAAAAACTCCCTGAGACGATATGAGGAAGAAACCTTGAGAGGAACCAGACTCAAAAAGGAACCCATGCATATCTGGATGACAACAGGTAGTGCGATTACAAATAAATCCTTTCTATAACTGTGTACTGCATGGACAAATATTGCAATTGTGTAACCAGGAAATTCAGAGGCCTAAATGCCACCTGCTCGTGGCATCGATCAGTGGACAGTGGATAGGTTCAGCAAAACAGACTTCATGTTTTGTTGAACCTATCCACTGTCCACTGATGGAGACCTGAGTGCAAACTGCTCGTGGCATCCACAGCCCCAAAACCACCACAGCAATCGCAGTCCCAAGCCATCACAGTACAACTGCCCATATGAACCGCAGCCCAAAGCCATCGCCACGGTCCCCAAGTGGCACCATCCCCAGTAATCCCAATAATCTTTAGGCCATGTGGGGCCACCCCCAGCAGCAGCGAGCGATCTCCAACTGATGAGATGTCCAACCAGACGCAGGGCTTCAGGATGGATCAGACAGGTCCGGAGAGCAGAAGGGGTCAGGATCACTAGGAACATTGAGCTATATCTCAATACAATCTCAATTACATCCATTTTACTACACAGTGTGGAAAGGTACAAGAAGAGTCAACACCTATGCAAGATACTGTAGTTTTTGTTATATGTGACTGTGAAGAATCTAGTGCTAACTTTGCTCCTCCCATCAGTGCCTAGTTTGGTTCTCTCTTAACAAACTAAAACTTATAATTCCTATACATTTGTCCAAATTCAGAACTATGGCTTCTCTCTGATGTCCTAACTTTACTGCAAATCAGATCCTGCTCACTGTCTGTGGTCATGTCCCAAGATACAGAGATACTGAGGACATATTTTGTACTGGGGATAAAAATGGAGAAAATACTGGGGTTGAAACTTTTTCAGGTGATGTTCACAGGATTAGGCTTTATAAAGTTTTAACCTTTTGTGCCAGGAAGAATAAACTATAAGTTTATGTCTATTTCAGGGTAGGCCCCTTAACTTTCAGTTTAGTTGGTTGGAAATTGCTTCTAAGACAGAACCAGACTTCTGGAGGTCCACTTTTTTTTCCTCCTGACTTTAAAAGTAGCCCCTGGCTTTAAAAGTAGGCCCTTAAATATAGCCAAAGGGGCACTCCCAATAAAATCCTAATTATGACAATGTGAAAAACTGAGAGCGAATAGCTTTAGACTAGGTGAATGCAAACTCTGGGTCTCAACTCTATTGCTGTTGTCATTTTTGCTCAGTTTGTTTTCCATTTAAATATGTAAAGCTGTCTGCAATAGCGTATTGCATTGCTACAAATCAATAAATTCATATTATAATATGAATATGATGTTTATTACAGAGTACAGATGCAGCCTAAATTGATTTATTTATACTGATTTTGTCCACCCTGGCAATCGCATTCTGCCTTCAAACGAAACTTAGACAAACCACTGGCACTGGAGCTCCCAGAACAAATGATAAAGCTGAATTCCTAGCTCTCAGTGGTAATTAATTTCATTTAATGAACTTAATTGTATTAACCACCATTTATATGATTAGCAGTGTTTACTCTAGCCCCTATATAATTTGTTTGATTTCTGTTCTTTAATGAGAAAACATGATTTTAAGCTCAAATAGTTAGCACACACATGACAAAAGCTTAATGCTTTGCAAACTGCAAACCACATACTTCCATAACACTTCCATGAACGCTATCAGCTATCATGTCAACATCAACACTGTATGGTCAGCATGTGCAATAATCACAAAGGCTGCCATAGTCATGTTGGTCAGTAACATTATGCTAAAAAGATGTTTTTTAGGTGACAAAAACTAGCAACGTTTGCAATTTTCCCAACCAACCTCAAAGAGAAAATATTTAGTCCATGTAAAAACAAAATGTGAATTTTGCATTTAATTTAATGGGTTTATCATTACGGTTTTGCACGAACTGTTCATGCGCTATGTATGCACTCTGAACGGTTGACTATAATTGTTCAGTTTGAGTTCCTTTGCTCACAAAAAAAACCCCAACACAAACCAAAAACCTCCTCAAGTGTTGCTGGCACATAGGGGATGTTTAGTGTAGCAGAAATGTTCGAAAGTTGTTCATTTGTTGATATATTGGGGGGACATTGGCATCCCTACTCAGTACATATCAGCATCAGCCACTGAAAAACCCATGAGTTGACTACTAATGTACACTGTATAACAAAAACATTTTCCATGCACATTGTTTAAACTTAGTATTATTTTGTTTGACACACACATTATTAGAACTGCGAGGGTCGGCCTGAGACATGATTCATGAAGTAGCACACACCGAGCCATTGCTCAATCATATACACTTTATGATGAGACTTATCTCGGATCACTTCATCTTTCTTGATGTGCTCTCTGAAGCAGCTCATCCATCTCTCTCTCTCTCTCTCTCTCTCACACACACACACACACAAAAACCCTCCTGAGTAAGGCCCTGCGTTCTATAAATCCAATCCGCTATTAGGATGACTGCACTCACTTCAAGCTGAGAATTCCGTCACCTTGTTCTGCTGTGTACACACACACACACACACACACACACACACACACACACACACACACACGCGGAGGTGTCTCAGACGCTGTCGTCTGTGACTGGAGGTTTTTTTTTTCCCCTGCAGGCAGAGCTAAAGAAACACTTTTATTCCTTAATGGTTCTCACTCCAAGTTAGAATATGCCGACATGTCAGAGATGTGAAAAGAAAGGTCCACCAAGGTGAGCAGTATACACCTTTCACAGCTAGCTAATTTCCGACTCTGCACTAAGAAAGCGAGCGTTCATGGCCCTGTGGCAGTCAGGAGCACAATACCTGAGAACCATTTGCTACAAAGTTAACAAAGCTGAGCATTTAAACAGTACTGCTTTATCACTTCCAGATCACTTCCTTTCTAAACTCTCAGCAAACAGGAACAGGCTGTATCTTTCAGAGTATGAATACATGTCACTGGGGTGATGGTATCCTAAAGGGCACATAGTTTATACTTTTAGTCTGTGTATTTCACACAATAAATTAGTAAAAAAGTGTACTCTTAAGCCTTTAATGTATGGCAGAGGTATTCAAACTGTGTCAGGTCTAACACTTTGTTAATTGTCTTACAGTTCATTGTAATGGTAATGATGATTTTATGTGATTAAAGCTGTGCTGCACCATCAGCACAGACGTGTTCAGACCGTTTGAACAGATCTGCTGTGCTGAAGTCTTATTTTCATGTGGTTCTATTTTATTTTATTTTGTTAGCCAGTTAATAATAGGCAATAATGGGACAATGCGGCTTGATCATTTTCCAGGAAGTCTGCCTTATGGGGGAAAACGTCTGAATACATCTGATATATAGTGTTCACACTCGTAAAACAGTTACATTAAGGCCGTTTTTATTAGAAATATCTACAATTTAACGTCACCCCTTACACCACTCCCATTCTATAATAATAAACCATTATTTCTGGTTTTTATTAATCCCTTAAGTTGCAATCCCAATCCCCCCTCCCCCCCAAAAAAAAGACAAATCCTAACTTTTTCACCCTTTTTAAATAAGCCTTATATAGCTTCAGACCTAAGCAGCACAGTTGCTGTATCTGTTGATTTTTTTTTTTTTTTAACAAGTTGCTTTGAGTAGCTTTTAGAAAAAGTCAAAATGATTTTGAATGTGCATGCACATAAATCTACAGTAATAAAACCCTGGATATGTTTTATAGTTTATGCAGGAAAGGGTTAAACTGATTAAAGATACATACTGTACCTGGTCTGGACATTAAGAATTATTTTTTACCTTTGAGTGTATATTTACATTATGTGCTTTGGGAAGCAAGTACATTTCTTTTCAGTCAGCCTCTGTGAAGACGCCTGCAAGTCGTGATAATGACTGAAAAAAATGAACGTCTGATCCTTATAGAAGAGGTGATGAGCGTTAAGCACAGCTTTTCTGAAAACATATTATATCCAGTTCTAGACTTGAAAAGGATTTGCATCCGAGAATCCCCTCTGACTACTTAATTCAGTCTAAGATTTGGCTTAATCTGGGATTGAAGCAACTTGCCTAAGAGCTTAAATAATTGAGTTTTTTTCAAGTTCCCTGTTTCAGTTAATTATCCACCAAGCATTTCACACCATTATTAACCTCTGGGCCTTAAACCTTTTTAATATTAAGCTAAGTGTAAGCAGTAATCTATTCTCTATGCACAACCTTTTATTTATTTATTTTTTTTTAAACAATTACTCATCTAAAATTCAAGAGAACACAAGGTTACAAACTAAGCAGCTAGTAGAAATTAATTAATATACATGCTATGCTGCTCTATAGTGCTGTTTTGTAGGTTGTATCTGAAGGTTTGCTGATACTCTGAAATGTCGCTCTCTTTAAAAGATGCACTTTTCAGTTCTTCATAATGTTTGTCTGGCTTTCCACTGATGGGTTTTCCAGAAAAAAGCTTTTAGTTGAAAAGATGTCCAAGCTTCAGTGAGCACTTGAGCCCAGCCTGTTGCAGTAAACCCTATAATTTCCTCAGCGCGACATCATTTCTTACTTACTCTGCAAACTCATGATCGAGAACAAAATCGCATTATACATCATGTCCAACTTTCAGGGTGCTGAGCCCACCATTTTATAATAGCTACAAGCGTTTCAGCTCTTGATTGTGCTCTAAAGAATTAAATCTTTGTCACCAGCCCAAATTGTAACCTCGCACCTGCCATGAAAGAACTCCCGAATCCCATTTTACAAAATCTAATTTAAGGTTGCCCGGAAGATGTCAGCTGTATAGTGTGCCGAAAGCAATGAGTCCTAACTGCCAGCCTCCCGTTTATAATGAAACAAAACATTGATTAATGTAGAGCATTTTAATGCACATCGCTGTCACACTGCTGGGAAATATGCTGCACTGTATAGTAAATCTAATTTTCAATCTGCCACATATGTCTACAAACAAACAAAAGCTCATCTACTGAGCATGTAAACAAACCGAGTGAGCATGATATTTACTCCATATGCGTCTGATGAAGTAGTAGTCCAAGCGCTACTTGACAGAATGAGCAACAAGAAGATGGAAATCAAAAACAGACATTTCCTTTCATCAACTCAAAGAGCTGCATAATGAAAATAGAGATTGCCGTCTGTGTGAATAAAGGTTTGCCTGTGTGTGTGTGTATGTGTGTGTGTGTTGGGGGGAAAAAAACACCTGAAAAGGCTGTAACCGCATGTCTTATGAGTGGAAAGTGAATCATAATGTGACTGAGGCTCACAGTCAAAAGCAAGAGCAGGTAGAAGTCTGCAAAAGTGTCTCTGCTATGCCAGCGTGGTGAGGATTTATCCAGATTAACCGCTTCTGAGCATTAAGGCTAAATGAACCTTTTCGCTAGTAAGAGAAATGCTGTTATTATCCACAATTCATTACCTTCAAATTGCGCAATGTTTATGGCACATTTGCCAATTTCTAAATGATGTTTGTCTGGAAAAAAAAAATAAAATTCAAAGCCGGGGATTGTAGGGAAAAAAAAAAAAAAAAAGCTTTGCTGTAGCAAAGAGCTTATTTCCAATGGTGGCCAGAAACGGTAGTTACTCAGGAGTATGACAGGCTTTCTTATGTCACGTCTTGTGGCAGCCTTACAAAGTAAAATTTTCGGAAGCATTTACACAGAAATAAAGCTTTTAGAGTGCAAGTTCAAAGCTGTCAGAACCAGAAATGGAGAGGGGTAGGCCTGAAAAAATGTACACAGCATAGTGGAGAAATAAACTGCACAAAGAATAAGCCAGCTAGAAAGTGAATGCTTGGAACAGTGTGTTTTCAAACGGAAGAAGCACAACAACTCCGACTGATGGAGGCATCTTTTTATTTCAAAGTGTAAAGAACTGAAGCTCTGGAGAGGAACACTCCTCAAAACACCGCCTACAATGCTAATGTGATCTGCAACCTGGCTTGCATCGTATCGCTGGCTGGCAGTCCAGAGAAACACAAAAGCCCACATGTTTAGGGTAACGGATTTTGGGGCGTAGTGGCCAGAGATCCACATCCCGGAGCCCTCCTTTTGGCCCTCATCTCCAGCACAAGGGGACTTTTGTTAAGGCTACATTATCAGTGAATGGAAAGGAGCACGTTAGGGAAGAGACATGTAGTCTGCGTCCTTCGTCCAAAGCGTCAATTTGGCGGTACTCAATACAGACAAATATGTATAAAGGTTCAGGTCTGGAGAAAAGTGAGGAAATGAACCATTTCCTGAGAAATAACTAACACAGGATAAATCAGAATCATAAAAGTGTCTGCACCTAAAGAAAAAGAAACATTTTCCTCCAATACAGTGCTGGCTGTACTTGTAAAATATTGCTCAAACCCTCTAAATTCCACACTTATTATTCAATTATAGATTTTAAAGCATATTTTTCAGCTGCAGTAAAACTAACAGGGGAAAAAAAAATGTAGTGCGGAGAGAGGAATGTAAGATAAGTCCTAGACGGTTTTAAACAAAACATATTTCCTCCTACACTGACCTGACTCTTCTAGGTAAGGTGAAGCATACTGAAAGGTTTCTACTTGGAAACATTTCTAAGAGGAAAGCCCTCTGTTGTTGGAAAAACAGAAAGAAACCCCCTTAAGAAAAAAAAAACACAAAAAATGTTTATATGCTATAATGTATGTATGGGAACTGTATGCAGTGTTTCATGCATTATAGTGGATTTCAATTTAAAGTTCTTTTTTCAAATCTGGGGCTGGGGTTCAGTCCTGAGCTCAGGTTGCTGCCTGTGTGGAGTTTCACATGTTCCATCTCCCCAAACACACTAGTAGGTGGATTAGCTACTCTGACTTGCCCCCTAGGTGTGAACAAGTGGAAGAAAAGTGGCGTCCCATTCCAGGGTGTCTTCCTGCCTCAAGATAAGCTCCAGTTCTGCCACAACCCTAAAGACAGTAAAGCAGTTACTGAAGATAAATGAATGAAAAAAAGGAATAGTCTAACAGTGTTTATAGCTACAGTCAGGTCCATAAATATTGGGACATCGACACAATTCTAACATTTTTGGCTCTATACACCACCACAATGG
>CM075005.1:5324836-5338625 GCA_037576675.1 Pangasius sanitwongsei | reverse complement strand
GAAATCCATTGTGGTGGTGTATAGAGCCAAAAATGTTAGGATTGTGTCGATGTCCCAATATTTATGGACCTGACTGTATATGTAAACATTTTAAAACATTTTATAAAAGCACAGGAAGCCTTTAGTAACTTCCTGGATTGAGTGCCAGGTTCCGTGAGCATCTATTCAGTGTCTTGAAGCTACATTAGATTCAAGACATCTCCCAGTTGGATTCTTCCACATGTACAGACAAATGTATTCCACTCTGAACTGGAGACTAAAATGGTGAAGAGTTTCACTGAGGTCACATTCATGTGCCGGGCGTCTAGTCAGTGAGCTGCGGTGCCAGGATCTGGAGAGACATCATGTGTCTGACATGATAAGTGTTTCCTACAGTCACATGGGGACGGGCTTCCAGACAAATGCACTTTTTCTGTAACAAGATGTGATGTGAACTACGATGTTCCGGGGAAGTCAAAGAGAAAAGCAACTATAAGTGACCCGCACACTGACCTCACAAACTACAATTTCTTTACTTCCTTTAGTGCGGTCCCTGTTGAAGGAAAAAGTAAAGTGTGCTGACAACAAAAAAGAAAGTGATTCAGAGCCTCGAGACATTAAAAGGGTCAACTCCAATGTTAAAAAAAAAAAAAAAAGCAGTAGTTTTATCTGTGGCACCAGTGCCCATCTGATCAACCTTGGTGTTATCTGAATCCCAACAGATCTGAAGGGAAAGCTATGAAAAGAGCTCAGAGGATTGACGGCAATACGAGGGATTCCACTGAGCAGGCCGGGGGAGATCTGCTATTTTCACATTATTACAGCCAGTTTCATCAGATACTGCCATCGCAAATCTGCCACATGAGTGACGGGACCTCCCACGCGCGCGCACACACAAAGTGAAACCATCACATCAAACCAAAATGGCAGACCTTCAACCCTTCAAACATCAAGTACGAGATTTAGCCTTTGATATGATCTATAAAGCAGCGAGTGCGGTTTCTAATTACAGACAAAAGCTACATGTTACTAACTTGGCACTGTAAAGAGTGACTGCAATCAAACGATGAAAAAATCATGAAGCATGTATAAGAGGTTTAGCACCGCAAGAACACTGGCTTTTAGATCACATGCCATTATTTATATGATATTAGATAAGGCAGCCCAGGAGATGAATTTTATTTATGAATTTATGAATAGCACGACTTGCCATTTCACCACCTGCAAAACTGCTGTGCCAATACAATTAAACACAATTACGCTGAACGTGATTCACAATTACCATAACAATCTCCCACTTGGAACAATAACGTCTGTCGATGCATGGGTCTGCAATTATGCTTTACTGTTTATTTTTTATGACTGGAATATAAAGCACAGTTCAGCTAAGACATGAATTCTGTTCTGTTATTAGTTTAATACAATGAAGCTCAATAGCCTCTAAATGAATTTAAATCCCTTTAAAGAAAAGATAAGGAGCCATGCGGTTGCTATGGGAGACAAATAATGCTCCTTGGCTGATGGTTATTCATAGCAATAATTATATTAGCACTTCAATTCATTTGACAACGCTATTTGCATCCACTCTTGCAACACCTGCGTCTCCACCGTGTTTAGAAAACCAAAAATTGGAGCCTTGCACCGTATTTTTTTGGTGCTCTTTTAAGACGTTTATGACACCCTTCCTGTCTCAGGTGACAGGGAACAGGTTTCAGTGTCACACAACCAAGTTTCTGAAGCAGATGGTGTTTTGTATTATCGTTGCTCTTACTGATGAGTTTAATATACCTCCATTTAGGGTTTAAAAAAAAGGAGAAAATTCAGACATTACCAAATGGTCATGGCTAATTACTGTTGTTTTAGGCTGCACTACACCATGGTGAAGTCCAGGCCACCTGGCTAATGGATAAATGTGCACTTAAGCATATTTATCACGTACTATAAGCACATGATGCCAGTGGCTTTAGATTTCCTACAGGACTCACGAGCATAGCCTACACTGAAACCTTGACAGAATATTAGGGATGTAAACCTCAGGCTTTGAATTGATGCATCAATCCAAATCATCCGATTGTTACACGCCTACTAAATATGTGCTAACATTGGACCACATAGAAATTGGTCTTAGAATGCTTTTGCAAAGTAACATGAGATGAATAACACAGATGTCTTTAGTAAACAGTTCTGCTTTATTCCTTACTATAACAGGTAGCACCGAGGATTGCCTGCATGCAAAATAAAGAGACATAAGCAGTGGTTTCTTTTGAAGCCAGTTTTCATAATGGACATCAAAAAGCCATGAAGCATAATTTGCACAAGCGATGCCTAATGAGGCAGCTTTATGAAGTTGTGTGGCTGTGGGGAAATTTAATGAAATCCTAAGTGGCAGAGGTTTTATAAAACCACCCTAAGTGTCTTAAGGGTGCAGGTTATCTCAATGCCTTTAGTGCTGAAGCTACAGCACCTCAGAGCTGTCATTAAACTTTTCAAATAGTCAAGTGCTAAAATAAATCACGGCATCCTTTCTGCTCTACGTTTGCCCGAATGTAGTCAGCTGCCTTGCTGTGTAAAACACTTTTGCTAATAGCGCTGCTAGTTAGAGAGAAATGCCAGAGGGAGAAATGAGTCTTATGATTTTTCCATATCACTGTAGGGGTGCCAATCAGCCAATCATGTGTCATTCCACTACTGCACAATGAAATGGTAGCACATTTATGTCACTAAAGACGTCAAGCCAGTTGTAACAACTAGACTGCAAAACATAGTGCAGTGTTGCAGGCTTTATATAAAGATTATGATTGGATAAAAGTGCAAGGTCAGTGGCTAAATGGAGTCCGCAGAGGTTCACACCGTGAGGACGTAAGCTTGTTAGCAAACAGACGAACGGGCCTAAGAGAGTTGTTTTTCCACTGCGCGCTATGCTTATCCAGGGGGGAAAAAAAGCATTTCAGCTCCAAACATCTAAAGCAGAATGAACTAAATTAGCAGCCAGAGGATTTAGTACTCAGCAATTGTTTCAAGCTTCGAATTTGTCAAGGTTCTTTGGGCAAATGTCATACTTGTGCCTTGCAATGCACAAATATGCAATGCCACATCAACATCAATTCCTGTTCAGTTCAAAACACCGGTGTGGAAAAATATAATCCCAATTCCACACACTGCCTGTATTTACGTGCAGTCTTTTGGCAGACGCTGCTGTGACTTATGAAATGTGAAGGCACAGCGATACAACGCTCTAACGTTTTGTAAGCTTCAAGACTAGAAAATAATGAAGGAATATACAAAAAAGGACAAATTCAAACCCAAGTGCCAGCAATAAAACAAAACAAATATGTTCAGAAAACCGATAAGTAATACAAATGCAACCAAGTAAGTGTAGAGGAAAATCCTAGATATTGTCTAATGTGAAAGGTCTTTAGATAATTGTGGAAGTATTGGAGTCATGGAGTGGCAGGAAAAGCTTATTCCACCACTCACGGACCAGTACACTGAAGATACTTCAGGATATTACTAGCTTATCCATCGAACAGCATGGCTTGGCAAGAAATCCTAACACAGTCCTACCTGTATTCTAGTGCATACGTTGCCTTTCTTTTACATAATGCTACCTATCAGTGTAGAAGTTCTGTAGAGGTTATCATGGTGCTCTGGTGGACTGTTTAGCACATGTAGTGAAAAATTACAAAAAAAAAAAAAGAAAGAAAGAAAGAAAGAAATCGGGCATGTCTCCCCCACACACACACCTGCCTTTAATGGCAGTATGCACACTCAAACACAATACTTTAATCTGTAGTGAAAAATAAAGACAGTTGAGGATTTGGGTGAAAACCTAACCAGCCAACTTTCTGTCCACTCACCACAGAAATGATTGTTTTGCAACTGACAACAATATTTTCTGTTGAATTTAGTTGATTCTATTTCTCAAAATATAAATAAATTATCAATTTAAACCATTGTGACCCTTACCAGGATAAAGCATTTACGAATGAGGAAAGAATGTAAGCAATAAATGCATTTTACATACACACACAATTTATATTTTATTTATATATATATATATATATATATATATATATATATATATATATATATAGACTCTCATGTTGTATTTCTTTGTCCTGTGAGTCCTGCTGGTGTTGTTAGGTCCTGCAGGATCCCAGTCTGGATGCAAGAAAAGTGATATCATCCAGAGACATTAATCAGCACATCTGTGTGACTGTGTGAGCAATTGATGGTCTGCTCTATTTTTAGTGCTACCTGTATGTCTAGGCCTGGCCCGCATGCTATCTGGGCAAGAAAGGTAGCCAAATTCAGCTCAGCTACTTAAGTACAGCGTGGCCTGCGTGGCTGTGGAAATAGTGACAACACTAAGGCTGCAACTAACGATGATTTCAATAAGGAATTGATCTAGCATTCCATACCCCTTCATTTAATCAATTAATATTTATAAAAAAATATATATAATGCTTTGCAGCATTTCAATCAATTCATGCTACCTAATAAGAACTTAAGGCTTAATTAAACAACAGATCATTATCTCCAATTACTGACATTTATCAGATGATTTGCCACAGCATCAGATTATTATCAAGTGCTCACGTCAACCAAATGAGACATAGAAGCTAACATAAGGTAATATTCTGTACATTTGTGTTTACTGGTTCTTGCAGCTATACATCTTATCTAAAGTTCAAGCCCTGATTTGTTCATTTCCAACCAGAACAATTCAAAATGAGGGCAAAACAATAGCCACTGGTGGTCTTGCTTACTGAAACACTTTAAAGGTAAACTCAAAAACTTTTGCTTGCCGTGTGTGTGCACGAGGCGAAACATTTTCGGAGTGCGGAATCAACTCCAAAGCTTTCAATGCCTGGAATTAGTTAATCAATTCTTTTTGGGATCGACTTCGATGTGAACCGAAAGTAGGATGGATGACTTAAAATACGTACAGTGGAGTCCAAAAGGCTGAGAGCACTAGTGAAAATGCTTCCATTTTGCATGGTTTTCTAATTTAATACAACAATTTCCACCACAAATTGTATTACTGACAACAACTTGAGTGAAAAGTAGAATCTTTAAGATGTTACATGAATATCAGAGTTTCTTAGTATTTGGACTCCACAAGGTTAAACAAAAGCTTATGATCCATTTTAGTTCAAATTCATTGGAGTTTCGTCTGAACACATATTTCAATAGAAGACATTAGGCGTGAATAAAATCTGACCTTTTGTACAAAGCAGTTAACATGGTCAATATCAAACATTTGCTTACATTTTAATAGGAACCTAGTAATGGTACAGAATCATGAATATTAAATATTCAAGATTTTGAACATTCACTTTCACAAAATGTATTTTAAATCCTGAAACATTGTTTATTTCCAATTTTAAATGGAAAAAAAAAAAGAAAAATCACAGATTTTCAATGTGGTCTCAGACTTTTGGACCCCACTGTATATATTGTGTATACTATGAAAATAAAACAATGTAGTGTCCTGTATTGAAAAAGGTACTAACAAGCAAATTGATTCAAATAGCTTTGCTACTCTCTGCCCAACACTACATACTGTACAACGTGCTTCATAACACAGTACAATTAATCTATAATGAAATTCGCTGACAAATATTTTTATCATCAATATTTTTTTGTAATCAATTTTGTTGAATAGTTGTTACAGGAGGATTATGTTACTCATCCAGTGGAAAAGCGCTATTAGATCTGAAAGTAGAACATGCCAGTTTCCCTGAGGTTCAAGCCCCGAGTTGACTCTGCATGAGTGCAGCGCCCTTTGACTAGAACCACTTGCAATAAATTATTACTGTACACATCCCTTTGTTGGAGAAAAGCTTGCATTAATTCTTCATCAAACATATTTACTACCTTTAATGTGACAGATATACTATAGCTCCTCTAATTAAGAAAAAGGTACATTCTTTAATTCAGTTCACTTTCAATAACCTGAAAAAAAAAAATTCTCAAAGTGATTACACTCAACCCTATGAGCACAAGACTATTATTCATGTGACGAATTGGCAATAAAATTAAACAATCCTATTCAAAGCTTTTATGAGTGTCATTACATAAATATGACCTTCCTGTAAAAATCTCAAAAGCATTAAATCTTAACTTTTTTTTTCCAGAATAATTATAAAAGTGCTGATACTGTGAGAAATTTCACTCCATTGAGCACAGACTCTCAAATCAGATACGGTGTACCCATGACATTGCTATATTTTATGATTTCTCTGACCTCATTCACATCATTACATCTTTAGCTGAGTTGATTCAGGTGTATTTGAGCACAGAAGTTAGTTTCATGTCTGTTCTAACAAACCTGATCAGCCCATCAGCTTATCATTAAGCCTTTGGTTAGTTTAATCAGGTGTTCATGACAGGAAAAGCTTGAGTCCATACTGGCCAGTTGGCTTACAACAGCTGTCGGAGTTGGAAACTCTGGGATTAGAGAGTAGCAAACAGTGCATTTTGCCAGAATTTCAGCACATCCTCACATCTAAAGCGCTCTAAAATAGACGTGAGCTTTAACCAGAGAAGAGTACTACAGAGAAATACACAAAAACCTATCCAACATTACAAAGGGTACTGGATATCTGCCATCCCAATACAATTACTTCTACTATTCTGATAATTAGACCTAACAACTTGATAACAGTACTAGATTCTGTGTGTGCATATCAGTTTTAAATATTTTACCATTAAATCAATTTGCCAACAATAAACATAACTGTTTTGACAACAGTTCCTTTCATTGGTCAGTTTTAATTATTTGCAAACAAAAAAAAACTGATTTTAATTAATTATTCTGGACATGAGTTTGCTGGATATTATTAGGGTTGCAATAAAAATAAAATCAATTAAAAAAATTGTAAACAGATTATTGTTATTATTATTATTATTATTATTATTATTATTATTATTATTATTATTATTATTATTATAACAAGAAGTTAGCATTGCTTCTAAATGTTTAACCAATAGTGTGTGTGCATGTGTGAGTTTACATCTTGGTGGGCGCCAAATGTCCCCACAAGGACATGAATATCTGACTTTTGGCTGGTCCCTTTGAGGAAAACAGGTTGTTTTTTTTTTTCTTTAAAAAACTGCAGCTTTTATTATTTTTTTTTCTTTTGGTTACTGAGGTTAAGGTTAGATTTAGGTGTAGCACAGCATTCATTGGCTACATAAATAATGTCAGTGGAAGGTCCTCACGACCCAAAGATGACAAACCTGTGTGTGTGTGTGTGTGTGTGTGTGTAGTCATTGATGCACCCTGTGGTTAAACGATTATGTGCCATATTGACTGTGGTTTATATGAGAGAGAAGGATTAGTTAAAAAAAAAAAAAAAAAAAATTATATATATTCTTTACAGTTACTTAGCAACAAGTGTAACTAATAAAGGCCCTCACCTGCTAATTGGCAGATGATTTGGGTCTTGGAAACACCCACATGCCCTGAGTTCAAGACTTGGCCACTGGCTGCCACAAAATATCACTCTGAAATGAAATATTCATCTACTGCCATTTTTCATGCCTTGACCTGCTGCTCTATGCATACATTAGTAAATGCATAAATGTATCTATTTGCGGGGTCATGTTCCTGATCTCGCGGTGAGACGCATAATCTCATTTCTGAGACTGCAGGTTAGGAATCCAAAAAAGAGTTTCCTCAGGGGGGCTTGCAAAGTAGCCATTTGCATATCAAGTGCAAGAAATGGAAGATCGCTGCCCTAGGCAGGCAGTTTTCTTACCAAAGATGGACTCATGCGGTGCATCAGAGGCAGAAGGTGGATGTAATAACAGAGTCTGTTTATTTATGCTGTTTCATAATGTCTATAAACCAGTTAACACCCCAGGAAGACATGTTTTTATATACAAATCGCACTTCTTTTACTCCTGCGGCTAATCCTACTGCTGCTCCTATGACAATACTTCCTCTATTTGACTATGACGGCAGTTTATAGACCTCACTGCACTCTTTACCGTTCTGCTAAACAGTCTGCCGCAAATGCTGCTAGCAAAGCACATCACTGCTCTCTTTACGCTGCAATAAAATGGCCCTCCCTACAAATTCATCATAATAGGCAAAGTCTTATTTTTAATTTACTAGGCTCTCATTCATCAGTCCCCTCCTAGCTACTTGCAATAACCAGTGTCTGTTTATTACAGTGCATACAAAGGAAAGCACAGGTAAAATCTAATCAGGCACAGTCACTATAATTAGAGAGTACAGACAAAAAGGCTGGTGTGAGAATGGATAAAAAATTTCAGTGTTTTGTGAAATCTCCATTCATATCAACAACATGCCAAGTAGCTCAGAACAAACAATAATTAACTTTTTTTTCCCCCCCTTTTGTAAGAGTTTCTAAATGTAATGTATTTATTTAGTTGAACTATCCACTAAAATGAGTTTATTCGGGGAACATACACTCTGGCAAAATGAGCCTTCTCACTAGGCTTTTCTTCATACAAACCAGTGTTGCAAATTAACGAATGAATAAGTAAATACCAATATACGCATTTTCCACCTAGGCAGCTCAGATGCCTTGGCAACAAAATCATTAACTTAATAGGCCCAAAGGAGTAGAAGTACTGCACCTATGCCACTATTATAATGAGAGAATAGATTGCATGCTTAGAAACACAATATGTGGTTGACTGATGGTAATTATGCAGTTTAAAGGAGAAAAAAAAAAAAATCAGACTTTACCGTGAACTATGAATTGTGAGCAGATCCGGTATTCTTGGTAAGATTGTAAACAATGTGCTGCCCATTAAAATGTGTGAAAACCTTTCACTTTGAAATTGTGACATTTTCTACTTCCGAAAAATACAGGTCTTCCTGAGCTGAGGTATGTTTCTCTCAACCACCGTTAACGTTTTAGCATGTTAAATTCTGATTTTCACCAAACAGTGAAAAAAAAAACGAGAAAAATGGAATTAAAAGATTTCATTCTGAGGAGTATCATGGACATTTAGACAGCCGGTGACTGATTTGAATTGATTAGGCTTACATTTGTTTCATTATAGAACATATCTCTCCAATAACTTGATCACCGCATGGCATTCACCTGGAGGAAATCACACTCAGCTAGAGAGGGTTTAGACAGACTGACTGTTTAACCCTCAGAAAGCCAAGGCAAGAAAAAGTAAATTAAAGCATGTCCTTGTCGCTTACGTATAATTACGATTTCCTAAAGTTGAGGTGTCAAACTATAAGCAGGGAAAAGAAAGAAAAAAAAATTTTGGCCAAAAAACTATTTTCACTCTCTGCAATACAGCCACAGCAAAAAATGCAAAGGGTAGACCACTACAAATTTGAGGGAAATTAGTTTTAACCCTTTTTGATCCTGCACCCAGGATCAGTTTTGAGTTCGTTAGGAGAGGATGTCATTATTCGACGCTTTGGTTTCACAGACAAGATTCTTCTGAACTGCAAAAGTGCAGTGTGTGCAAAAGAGAAGACTTGTTCATAATTCTATTGTTTGTATTAATATTAATTAAAATATACATTAAACATTAATTTCTTTTACTTGACATTGACAAACAATTAAAGTACAACCTTGCTTAAATAAAAAGTAAAAATAAAAAAATAAATAAATAAAAAATGAAGGGTTCAGTTTAACTAACTACACTAGTTAAAACCACACTTACATTAGTGCAGTTCAATTATATGGACCATTCCAGGGTTCGAAAAATAGCGTTCATATTTCACCAAAATATTGGAATAAATGGCTTTAAATGCAAAAAAAAAAAAAAAAAAAAAAACAGAAGTGAAAACCTCCAGAAAGAGCAAGAATAAACAGATATGTGACCAGTCAGTTAGGAAGTAACTGGTCAGAAGGAAAGACTGTTTTCTTTTCTTGGCCCAGCAGATTTTATAGCAGTGACCTGATAGGAGTGATTGATATGGGTGACGTAAGGTCTAAATTTGGTCTTGTTTGATTAAAGTGTTTTTTTCTGGCACAGTGGGCAGTATTGCCACCTCACAGCTCCAGGCTCCTCAGGTCAATCCTGAGCTTGTGTCTGAGTTTGACATGTTCTCAAAATGTCTGTGTGGGTTTCCTCCTAGCTCTCTGCTTTCCTCCCAAAAAACATGAAGGTGTATTAAAGACAATGTTTTCACTCAATTTAGATTCAATTTGATTTCATTCATGTTTTTGATGACTTCCAGTGAAAAATTTTGTTTTGTTTTTTTTGGTTTTCATTTTCATTCCCAGTAACATTTCCAATCCCTGCTATCTGTACTGAAGTATGTTGCAGTTACCTACTGGATCGTCCTTTACATACTAACTATAATATTTTTTTGGTTACAATGAAGCATTTTTTTGGTTACAGCATTGCAGCACATCCAATTTTACACATTCTCTTCCAAAAAAAAAAAAAAAAAAAAAAAAAAAAACCTTCCAAGGCCTACATATTGTTATTGTGATAAGCCTTATCAGCGTGGCCTGATGTGTGAATGTATTTAGAGACCGTCTGATCAACAGCTCTTTCTACTACATCTCTGAGGGAATAATTGTAAGACTGTTTACTGTAATAATTGTAAACTTCTCAAGTAGAAATGAAAGGAAATTAGACGAGAATCACAGGACCACCTGATAAACAGTGAATGAAAATGATTTCATTTCAAATAGAATATCTTTACATTTTTCCATTCATGTCTCTGTCTCACACACACACACACACACTCTTACTATGGATGCTATTCACGTGAAAATATCTTGCTTGATTTTGTTAAGAATGTTTATTTCAATGCAACACAAGACAGATTATGACATCAAACATATGCCACACAAAGGTAAATCCCAAACCCTAAATTAATGTGGACATTTGTTTATGGCTAGTGATTCCAACAAATGTAATTACGCAGCTCTATAGCTGATACTTTATTACTCTGCTGTCGAAATATAAAGCATCCACTTCATGGCAGAAATAATAGGTTATGTCTCTCTGGGGTGTGTTTCCTGAACAGTGATATAAGTTAGCACTGAACCAGCCAACTGCAAACGATCTTATGGCTCATCACACAACCTTGTGCAGGCGAACATTGTGCAGTGGCAACATAAATTTGCTATTTATTAATTCTTGACTCAGTAATTCAAAAGAGATTAACTTTGCAGTAAGGTATGCTATAAAATTTGCCAATCTCTAATATATATATATATATATATATATATATATATATATACACATACCATAGCGCTATTGAATTCTCAACTCTGATTGGTCAGAAAGTGTTGATTCATTTTCTCTAACAGCAGCTCTGACAGATATGAATCACAGATTTATATTAACGTGCTCGTTCTAACACATCTATAGCAACAACAAACTCTGGGACTTGTATGGTGGATGTTCCACATGAACAGATTTTTTTTTTTTTAATGTTTAATTGTTGATACGGTGAATTTGTTTCTTTGAGGAAGTGTTTATTTAGCATTTAAGGAAGGAGTCTCCAGTGTCAGCGATTTGTAACAGGCTTCAGTTTTCAGACATGGGAAAGTCTTCAGGATGGATGGCTTTGCAGTTTCTCAGTAACATGACAGAGCTGCATTTTTTTGTGTTATTAAGCTCAAGAGAGAGGGGAAAAAAACATTCTGGTGAGGGAACAATTGCTTATAGCTGCTATAATGTAAGTGATAACAGGAACTAACCTGTTTCATGGATGATCCAGAACATTAAATCTAACTATAAACAGATAAAAAGTATGATGTCTCATTCTTTAATAAATAATAATATATTAGCGTTGACAGAATTGTTGTTGTATAAGAGGAATAAAACACTTCAGGACAGCTTTGGGGTGCTAAGAGTAACTCCACTTTGCACCGGGCTGCATCACACCACTCTATCGTTGATTATTTTCCTTTAATAGCATGTCCTGTCCTTAGTTACAGCAGTGGTCAGGTTTTTAACAGAAATGCCAAAATGGGTGACTCCACATTTTGAATAATTTGTTTGCTTGTTTAAGTTAGCTGAAGCTCAACAAGATTTCACACTAACAAAATTATAACTAACCACACAAATTAATTCACATGAAGGATGCTAGAACTGTTAAGATTAGATTACATAAAAATATTTATATTCACATTTTCTCATGACTTAATTTGTGTGAAACAATTAAAAACAAGGAACAGGAGTGGAAAATAAATAGTGACCCGAGTTCAAATACATATATAAGTAACAATAAAACATGCTGGCATATCAGCTGCTTGTTCCTGTATATATTTTCTTCCTTTTAACTAGGCTTTTTCTGCTCACACTAGGGCAACATAGCATAGAAAACAATATTAAGCGGCATTTCCAATCCAATATCAGAGCAACTGAAGCCCACAAAGCAACATCTAAGTCCTTTAGGCAAGATCTGAAAGTACTAGTTTTCCCCAATATTACTTTTTGTTATATAACTTTTATTAAGAGTGTAAATATTACATAAGCCATGGTGGTTGTTGGTGCAATCCTTTACCAGTGAGGACACTGGAGGCAATTATACTGTAGTCTGCTGTTGATTTAGGAGCTTTTCCCATTTATAACCAAATTAAATTTACATTTTACAAAACACTTATGTTTTCCACCCTTTGAAAAGAAGAAGACCTGCACAGTTTATCACTGTCAGGCCTACACGGGAATTCAAGCCACAATATGATTTTTTTTTTAATGTTTAGTTCTACCAAAACATTTTATAGAGCAGAGTTATTGCCGTATTATAAATAATTTTTTTTTTTTAAAAAAAAAGCATACATCAAATATCGCTATAAACCACAAATCATCTTATAATTATTGGAACATCTGCAAACATCTACAGAAACCTCACACTCTTGTCCTCTCCTTCAACTAAAACAGTCAGAATCAGTGAAGTGGTTAGCAGGAAGACACACTTTTAATGAAAGGTCCAAAATGTTCATGTTTGTTAGTCAGATAGATAGTTAGATGGCTAGCTAGCTATCTAGCTAAAGCTAGATAGATAGATAGATAGCTATCTAGCTATCTAGCTAGATAGATAGATAGATAGATAGATAGATAGATAGATAGATAGATAGATAGATAGCCAGGCCAAGAGCCATGTAGGACTTAAAGCGCACTTGTAAAAACTTGATTTGTCAGAAATATAGTGGAGAAAATGGTGTCTATTTTCTCTTTTTGTTCATTGGTCCAAATCTTCAGAACATATTGTATTTCTGCAGTGCTACAGCTATGTCCATCACCTCATGATGCCACACATGTACAAAAAAAATCCTGCAGCCCAACTACACAGCATGACTGGTTCACTTCCTGCAGTTCAGTTGATTCGGAGTCAAATTGCTTTCTCACTGTCATTGAACTGTGCTAGAGTTCACTAAGAGCTGAGACCACCTCTCTCAGACCGGGTGTGTGGGCTTTACCCGTGTGTGATTACTGTGTTCTCACCTGCACAAACAAACCATACAGAGGAAGAAAATACAGCAGGGTTCTCTTCAAATGGACAATACACAGCTTATTTGAAAGCATCCATAAAATGAAGATGCCAGGAGGACATCTCTTCTGAAGAAATTTACCAACACATTTAGACTACAATGCTCTTGTAAAATCTGGATTCTATTAATTTTCTCTGAAATATCAGATTTTTTAAATTGTTAATTAGTGAGGAAAAGTCCCTGCGGCTTCTTCCAAATGTTCCATCATATACTGTATATATACAGTCAGATCCGGAAGTATTTGGACAATGATGGAGTTTTTGTGATTTCTGCCTTTATACACCACCACAATGGATTTGAAATAAAACAATCAAGATGTGATCGAAGTGTAGACTTTCAGCTTT
>CM075005.1:5305552-5324736 GCA_037576675.1 Pangasius sanitwongsei | reverse complement strand
GGCTGTAATTCCTAAATGGTAAATGCCATATTTTTGTGAAACCTCTTAAAATAAAGCTGAAAGTCTACACTTCGATCCCATCTTGATTGTTTTATTTCAAATTGTGGTAGTGTATAAAGGCAAAATCATAAAAACTCTGTCATTGTCCAAACACTTCCGGACCGGACTGTATATATACAGTATATATATATATACAGTATATATATATATATATATATATATATACACACAGTATATACAGTATATACAGTATATATGATGTGTACATGTTTTGCTTGTCCCAACCAAGACCTCTCTGGTGCCATCATTATTACATCATGGCACATCAATGAGTTTTCATTACTTTAGTCTGGTTTCACTACCAATCTCTGCAGCCTTACAAACACTAACTCTAAGTAGAGGGGGTGAAAAACCCACAAGTCCTTTAAGCACTGCTCTGCAATTAGAGTCCCCTACTCCATTATCGATGGACTTTTCCTCTGTGTGGCTTTCTATAGATCTTTGTACACACTTTCTGAGCCTCTGAACATCTCCATTGATCAATGAGGAGCAATTAAAATTAGAAAGAGATCAGTGGGGAAGAAAGTTCCGCTTCATGTGAAAAGGTTTACCAGGAATCCAGGAGATGCTGTATGTTAGTTGATTGCATTTGATACAGACAGGTTCAAAAAACAGACCAGTTTTGGATTGAGAATACGGATGGATAAAGGAAACAAAGTGATCTTCATACAAAATAGACATACAAGAGCTCTAAAGTGCTAGAAACAATCTCAGTGTTATAAAAAAAAATCCCATTCAATAAGACACATTATATGTATATGTGGTGAATGCATACATTTTGCCAGTACCATCTGTGTTTTTCTGTGTTATTACTGGGGACAAGGACCACATAAAATCCCTTGGAGGATATGCGATAGTGCACTACAGAGTGGTGAGACAAAATAGACATTTTCTTATTTCTTTACTATCATTTTCCGTTTATCAATTTGTAACTTTCAGTTAGTGAAGTCAAGACGCAAAAATCAATGTGTTTTATTAAGGGCAGTCCAATAAATGTTCACGGTGCCGGTCAGAGCACATGCAGACTGCAACAAACTAGAATGATCCATAATCATTAAATGGGGAAAACGGTTGAGGGTCAAAAACCAGGAAATCATGGGGTCATGTATGCAGAAGAGGGCTGACCCTTTGGAGCTTTCCTCCTTGTGTATTATCTTCCACTGCGACACAGCATGAGCAGCAATTTAAAAATTTACGGAGGTTGGCCTCATGCGTCTCAGCAGAATCCTTCACCCTCCCTGATTGGTAGCTGTGATGTGATGGGGAAAAAATACACAATATGACCTACACTATAAGTTTGTGCACACCTGACCATCACACCCATATGTGCTTTTTAAACATCCCATTCCAGATTTATTACCCCTTTGCTGTTATATAATAACCTACACTCATCTGGGAAGAGTTTCCACCAAATTCTGAAGCATGGCTGTGGGGATTTGTGATCATTCAACCACAAAAGCATTAGTGAGGTCAGGCACTGATGATGGTCAAGGAGGTCTGGGGTGCAGTCGATGTTCCAGTTCATCCCAAAGGTGTTCAGTGGGGTTGAGGTCAGGGCTCTGTGCAGGACACTCGAGTTCATCTACTTCAACGACAAACCATGTCTTCATGGAGCTCACTTTATGCACAGGGGCATTGTCATGCTGGAGCAGGTTTGGGCCTCATAGTTCCAATGAAGAGAAAATGTAATGCTACAGCATACAAAACATCCTATACAATTGTATGCTTCCAGCTTTGTGGCAACAGTTTGTGGCAGAACCGCATATGGGTGCGATGGTCAGCTGTCCACAAACTTTTGGCCATATAGCATAGCTAGTGGTGGGAATTGGCAAATGATCAAATTGGGAAAAAATGTTTTTTTTTTTTTTAAAAAAAAAAACACAAAAAAAAACAGGAAATGCTACATTCGGAACTACAAACTTAGGAGCTAAGGGAAGTCAAGACTTAGAATTAACAACAGGAATGCACAATAAGATTTCACATTGAGAAAGAAACAACAGGGAATAAACAGACAAACTAATCAAGGAGTAAACTTGGAAGTGGTGGACAAAATCAGATAACAGACAGGACAGGGGTAGACAGAGGCAGGACCAGAACAGAAACAAAAGCACATAACATTTACCAAAAAAAAGTAACAAAATGAAAGCAGCGCTTGTCATGGTCTTTTTATCTGTACTTTTCTCTCTGGTCTCTCTGCCTCTGCCCTGAGAGATGGATCACACCAACCAGTAATTCCTGCTCCATCTGCTGGCTTGGCGAGTGTGTGAATATATATATAGCCTATGTCTCAGGTTCTTATAATTAAAAAATACAGATATGAAGATTAATTAATGGCAGATGGGTTGTCTATAAAATCACATTAGTGCCTTGTCCATATGTCTCATTTAATCATACACAGTCACCTTCCCAGCCAAATAGTAATGAAGAAAGGTCCTTTCTTCCCCTTTTAGCCCACGTGGCATCATCTTTTTAATGAGAAACTGTGCATAAAATATCATCTTGAGGCACAAGAAGCCATTCTGCCACAATTCTTGATTTAACTATGGAACATAAACAACACACACATATACAAGCCCACACACATGCTCAGCATAACTTTGAGACATGAGATGTCCTTATGATCTTAAAACTCTCGAAAAAAATTCCTAAGAAAAATATCAAACATTTATACGCTGGAAAGGAGCTGCCGAGCATTCAGAATCCAGAAAGCCCTTTGGCTTTGAAGCAGTGATCTGTCTGAAATAAAGGTCTTCATGGAAGAAGGCTGCTGGATTTCTAGTTATGGCCTCATTTCCTGTGACCTTGTAGAATACGTTATGTCTGGGTTTGTAGAGGAGCTTTCCCACAGGGCTGTGTAACTGATTCCAGCATTGGCAATTTCTCCAAATTAGGATGACTCAAACTGATTGACGACAAATTCATTATTCACTATGCAGCCAGAAAGATTTTACATTTATTCTTCCATTTTTTTTTTTAACTTTACTTTATTTTCCTACCATGTCTGGGCAAATTATAGATCAGATCAGTTTTACTTACCTAGGCAAAACTCCAGGTGTGGGATTCTTGGGACACTAAGGATTAAACCAGGATGAGACGGACAAGCTGGAGGGAAGAGAAAGAGAGAAAGAAAGCTATGTAATTCCCCTCCACGTGTACTTCCTACAAAAATCACTGGATAACATTTGCGTTTTGCCACTTTTACATTTAACTGTTAACTATTATGGACACACAGTTTTGAAAAGTCGACATAGTGTTAGAAATGAAATTCAGTATTAAATCTAACAGAAAAGAAAATGTGGACTGTTCCTTTCTCCTGGGAACAGGAAAGTGCTGGAGCATCCGTGTCGTCTGTTTAAAGTGCCAGACATAAAGCCTCCGAACCCAGGATGATTGATGGTGACAGCCATTTCAGATTATGCAAACTGACTACGATCCATTTCTCCAATGGCGGCACGTGTCAGAGCGACAGAACTTGCACATCCATCGCAATGAGTGGCTTCCGTGACAGACAGCTGAGAGAGGCCAGCTCTGCCCGCACCATCTGCTACCAGTCATGGCCCACAAAGGCCCAAAGCTCAGGGGCCATAATCAGAGAGAGAGGGAAAGAGAGACAGAGATAGGGTGCATACTGGAAGGCCTCTCACTAATCCACTAAGCTCATCATATCACTCACTTAGTCCGAATAATGTATCTCTCCTCAGAGTCCGGGGACAAAATACACACTCCATATAACTCCTGACAATGCCGTGCATGATGAAAGATCGAGCTGATTGCACAGAGCTGATTGCAAGTGTCACATTCTGTTACCTTGGAGGCACTGAGGAGGGGTAAACACGTGTGAAGTGCAGTCGTGTGTGTGGGTGTGTGGGTGTGTGTGTGTGTGTGGGTGTTGGGGGGGGGGGGGAGGAGTAGCAGTTGTTGTGGTTCTTATCAGGAAACATTTGTGGAATTGCTCAGTGGAGAGCTGAGGTAGCAGCTTGGGCTCAGTGCTCAGTTCTCCACAACAGATAGAAGAATCCGGTGAGCTTGTATCTTGCGTTAACCTCAGTATTCATATTCCAGTATTCATCCAGCAGTGCTGCAGTGCTTTATTCTAGCGTTCTTTAGTCATTGGAGAGCTGCACATGAATGAAAGTGTGCTCCAACATCATCCCCACTTCCCACTCTGTCCCCACATGCTCCAACATCTTCCCCGCTAACTCCAACACCACCGTCACCACCTTATATTTATTTGCTCCAACATCATTCTCACCCTGTTCCCACATGCTCCAACATCATCCCCATCCAGTCCCTACGTGTTCCAACACCATATGTGCATCGACACCGTCCCCACATGCTCCAACTTCATTCCCACCTTCTCTTGCTCTTTGCTCCATCTCAGGCCTTCATGATCTAATCTGTCTCTATTTGCTCTATCATCATCTCCACCCTGTCTCTGCTTGCTCCAGCATCCTCTCCACCTAGTCTGTATTTGCACTAACATCAACCCCACCCTATCTCCACATGATCCAACCCCATGACCACATGATCCAACCCCATGACCACATGCTCCAACACCACCCCCACCCTGTTCCTATTTGTTCCAACACTGTCCCTAACCCATTCTCACATGCTCTTTTACACCTATCCATAAACCATTCCACTGAATATGATGAATAAATATACTGAGGGAAAAGGGACACTCTACTTGATCACTTGATGCCTGCCATCAGATGGAGTACAGCAGTAAGAACATAAAACATTTATGCATCATTAATGATGCAAGTAAAAAGAGCATTGCATTGTAGCTGATTAGGTGTTGATTGTGGTTGATTATCAGTAGATTACTAACCAATCAGGTCAGTGTCTACAACAAGACGGGCCAGTAAGAGGAGTGATCAAGTCCGTGACAATGCATCAGCACTCCTAATGACAATCCTCCTGAGAGTGCATCTTGGGCCAGAGATGCTTTGTGAGAAATTACTTGGCACAGTATACACACAAACAAACACATATGCGCAATCATTACACCCATCATAACTCCCACAGGGCAGGCTCATGGCCACCTGTGCCTGACTTACTATGGTGCACCCACTTTGTTAAGAAGTCCATAAAGTGACCTCACTAGCAGTCCTGTGTGATTAACAAGCACCCACAACGGCCCACACTGATGTATTTATAACCCATATTCATTCATAAAGTACTGCCACACACACACACACACAGCTGACTCAGACTCACGTACATGCCGGCAGTGCAGCTTTTTTTGGATCAGCACCTGCCAGAAGTTGTGAGACTCTGACTCTAACAGAGTGACCTGACTTCAACTTGTCATATTACAGACAGGGAAGTTAAATACTGCCTTACTCCAGAATTTTGTAAGAACCATACAACACTTTAAGAGTACAAGACAACCCTTTCATTTTGGTTTCATTTTTCAACGTTAAACACCAGCTACCAAACAAAAAAACAATCATTCTTTCAAAATCAACCCCAGCTTTATGCCTACGCATCAGAATAGCATTCTCCATTTATCAGACCCGCAAATGGGTGCAGATGAAGCTGGAAGAGACAGACATGGGTAGACTAATAGAGAGAAAGACAGATGTGCCTTAATGTTCCTCTTCCCCTGGGCAAAAGAGTGGTAATGAATATAATGATGTAATGAACATGGTTCATTGTTGGCTGGCTGCCTTACACACTGCCTCTCTCATTTGTGTGTATCTGTGTACGCGTAATGACCGTTTTATCGGACACGCCTACCATATTGTCCCAGCTTGTAGATGTACAGCTAGAGACTATAGCTCATCATGTTTTTCCATGTACAATATGTGTTAATTATCCTTTTGTCCTACATTAATGTCAGTGTCTGATCAGAGGAATGCTGTTGGCTGCATATGTTTTGGCTGGTGGATTGTTTCTTAACCCAGCACTGACACTGAGGTGTTTCCATCAACAGAGCTACACTTGTTACACTCATAACAGAGCAACACACACTGCAGGCTGATTTACACTTCTTTGGTCGCACATTTGCAAGCACCGTATCAAGGCTTTTTGCGCAGATGCTCATATCGGTGTACACTAAGGGGCAGTGTTGCATGTACCACATCAGAGTCTGCAGAAAAGAGTAAGTGAAAAAGAGCTGCCGCGATGTTTCTCGAGTAATCAAGCAACACTGACGTAACTTTGCTTTGAAAAGTGCTGATCTTGCATCAATTATAAACCAAGTCAATTCTCACCTAAAGCATTTCTGAAGCATTTTCACTCATCTCTATTCAGCAGTATCAAGTGGTTTATGTACTGCAGTGCTTCAACTAGTCTTTAAATACATAATTCTTGCAAATCACAGGATGATATATGTATGCTTTAGAAAAAAAAAAGAAAGTGGGTGATCTGGGAAAGTCCTGGATGCAATATAGGAAATGTTACTTTTTACATTTGAGATGTACTAATATTGACTAACAATATTAGTCTGAAACCCTGTGAACATCTTGTCACTATAGTGTTTCTGTTCACAAATTGAACACACTTCCTCACTAACCAATCCATCCATCTCATCCCTTTTCCATATCACTTATCCTATACAGGGTCACGGTGGAGCCTCAGGGAGCTCGGGGCACAAGGCAGTGGACACCCTGGACGGGGTGCCCACCCATCGCAGGGCACAATTGCACACACACATACACTACAGACAATCTGGAAATGCCAATCAGCCTACACTGCATGTCTTTGGACTGGAGAAGGAAACTGGAGTACCTGGAGGAAACCCATGAAGCGAGAAGCACATGCAAACTCTGCGCACACAGAGCGGAGGCGGGATTCAAACACCTAACCCCGGAGGTGCGAGGCAAACATGCTGACCAGTAAACCACCATGCCCCGCCCACCCACCACTAACCAATCAGCAGGACCAATTGTGCCCAAGCCAGACAAAGAGGAAGTAACATGTGTGATAGCCAGGTTTGAGTCCAATAGCTCCTCATTCTACTTGATTTGATGAAGGACAGATATTCCACCTTCCTGTTCAGTAATCTTCTGAATCAAACAGGAGCTGCCTTCACAGCCAGTTGATTCACTGAGTCTTGGCATATTTGAAAAATAGCAAGCAGCCGGCAAGGAGCCAAAAACAGACGATACAAGCACTGAGAACTGAGTTTTTTATAAAACTGAGAAAGAACTGAGTTTTGTTAAAGACTTGTTTTAAATGCTCCTTGACTTACAACCTTGCCATATTTTACCATAAATATGTTCACTTTTACTGTGAAGTGATTCTTTACAAAATGTCTCTTTACAAAGTTCCAAGCATTGCAAGGATAAAACTGCATTTCAGCCATCTTATTGCAATGGTGCACCACCCAAATGTGATCTGCTCAGTGATAGTCCACTGGTGTTCCTTTTCCAGTAATGGACAGAACAGAGCGGGGTGCACAGCAACTTAGGTGGCCTACAGTCATTAACTGTACACCTACAAAGTAACCTGCATGGAAGATTTCCTGATAAAACTCAGTGGCGACTCAGTGTCTAAGCACAGTAAGATCCCAAAATCTGCATCAACTACCAAGAAAGCCAAAACTTATCAAGCCTTGCTCTGCACCACATTTCCTTCAAGCCTCTAGCACAGCTCAACTTCCATCGACCCACAATCACTCAAGATGCAAGAATGTCCTGCATCAAGATTCTTCTCTGAACTGGCACCCAGGTGGTGGAATAAACATCCCCTGGCTGTCCGAACAGCTGAGTCACTGTCTGTCCTCAAATGAAGACTGAAGAGCCAGTCACCTCTCCACCAAGCACTTAAATGAGCAGTAAAAAACTCCTCTCTACCAAGGTTGTAGCCTGATGGTATTTTTAGATCCTGACCTATTTGTACTAACATGAGGATGTTTTTTGATGGAAACTTTTTTTAAATGGAAACAAATCATTGCTTGAGATATCCTCATATAACATCCAAATCTCATTTGGGGATCAGGGATGGGGGGGCACAGAGATTTAGTCTTTAGCACGTTTGTCTCGCACCTCCGGGTTTGGGATTTTTTTTTTTAAGTCCCACCTCCACCCTGTGTGCACAGAGCTTGCATGTTCTCCCAGTGCTTCAGGGGTTTTCTCCGGGTACTCCGGTTTCCCTCCCCCAGTCCAAAGACATGTGTGTAGGCTAATGGGCATTTCCAAATTGTGTGAATGTATGTGTGTGATTGTCCCCTGCAATGGGTTGGCACCCCTTCCAGGATGTCCCCTGCATTGTGCCCCGAGCTCAGGCTCCCCCCCGTGACCCTGTGTAGGATAAGAGGCATGGAAAATGGATGGATGCATGGATCTCAGCAGGCTATTCACATAGAAGTTGGATCATTTTCCCCTTTGATGTTGTATATACAACTTATATTCTCAATAGTTAGCATCAATCGCTTTGTGCTGACTTGACTACTGGGGTCCTCTATTTGTTATACATAACAATACTGACACTTTTACTACAGTACTCTGTTATACACAACAAAAAAATCCTATGGGGACGATTGCAGAATACATTTTTATTTTTTTTGCCTGCTGCCTGGTTGCTCTCCTTCAGACCAACTGAAAAAAAAAACATCATTCCTGCATATGTGATTCTCCTGAATGCAGACATCAGTTCATCATCCTCTTTATGAATACAGATTCCATTACAGCAGACAGACTCCACAAGCATTTTCATATTTATTCTTTCCAATTTCATTTCTTTCATGAAACCCATTTACGTCTAAAGGACTCGAGAACAAAAGATAACGAAGTCTCTTGGCCTCTCTTCTCTTCTCTCATTCCGTCTCTCAGGACATCATGGTCTGTCTTAACACCTCCAAGAGCGACGTGAGCCTTGATTCAATAACAACACGTTTCCCGGTGACACCGTGTCCCATTACTTAAAGTGGCTGTTAACAAGACAGTGACTCGCTGTACCTGGCACTGAGTGAAATCGAACAGGGAGGGTATTTTTTCAGTTAGCTTTAAATAAAGATATTTTCAAATGCATGCTTTAGGGAGCACTTAGAGCACTCACAGATTTTTCATAATCAGTTAACGGAGTTCAGCTTGTGCTTGAGATAAAAAGGCACTCCTGAGCGTGGATGCTGCTGCAGGTGCTGTGCGTAAGTGATACTAATTTTCAGGTTGACCCCGGTCGGGTGAGTGATGTTTGTTCTAGCGTAGAATCTTGAGAAATTTTTCTAGGTCACCTGAGCTCCCGCTGCCGGTGCAAATAGATTACTGTCAGCTGCCTTCTGTCTCTGCTTTGTCAACAAGAAGAGCTAAACAAATGCAGCTGGGAAATGTGTGGCTGTCAGCGAGTCTTCCGCTCTGACTTCGCGCACAGCAAATTGTGTAAAAGTGCACCGAAGTGGTTATCATTACCACTTCAGTCCTGCCTGAACTAGCTGTCACATTGGAGCACTTTGGGAGGTGACAATCGCGTCCTTCCCTAGGGAGGGAGTTAGGAGGCACCTCAGTGATGAACAATGTGAGCAGAAAACACAAATAAAAGAAATGAGAGCATGATAAATGGAGGGATATATTAATATTTTAGAATTTATTTATAAGTCAGAAGCCTTTTTTCAGGAAACTGTACATACAATTAAACATGCAAGATCTAAAAAAAAAATCATTTTAACTTGTACAACACTCATCAATGTGAAAAGATCTAATAATGCTGTAAAGGTGCAGATTCAGGTTCAGCAATTTTAACACCAGTTTTAGAGCTCCATAAGTCAAACTGTTTCCATAATTCTGCCTTTGCTGTAGAAACCAGGATTAATGCATACTAAAGGATACTTATAACTTAGACTTATAATACTGAAGGTAGTGCAAAGCTCTATCTACTCAGAGGCACTGTTAGTATACTTGAGACTGGAAACTGCATTGTATGTCCTGTGCAGGACTAGACCTACACAGCCTCTGTCAGTGTCACTCACTTAACCTGAAAAATCTCACTAGCATTCAGCGCATACTCATTGCTCTCCGACTGACTAGACTTTGCTGACACAAAGTAAACAAGACAAGAAATATCATTCAAACATGTATGAGAGATGCAAGGGAGAACAAGCGCTGCATGAGGGAAAGATAAAGAGGAAGAGCAAGAGACAGAGAAAGAGGTGCAGAGAGCAAGAAACATACTAGTATGTGGGTGTGTGTGTGTGAGAGAGAGAGAGAGAGAGATTGAGAGAAAGACACAGAGAATAAAGCAAGGACATTCAGTAAAAGAGGAAGATAAGCCCGTAGGTGACTCACCAGCTGCTGTGGCTCCTCTTGCCAGACTGTCTGCCTCAATCGCTGCCATCCCACAATTCCCTATGAATCCAATCCCTTGTGACAGTGCTGTCCAGAATTCCCAGCGCACTGAAGAAACAGTGCCCAGACTAAAGAGCTTGACTTAGAGAATTCCCTCTGCCGGCATGGAGCGATGTGGAGGAAAATGGATGCACTGAGGGAGGGGTCCTGGAGTGAGGGGAAGAACAGGGATGATGGAGGGGAGAAAGATGAAGAGAAGAAGGAGACGAGGTAGAAGAAAATTGGTGTTATGTACGCTGCATAGGTCTATCCATCAATCTCTTTCTTGTCTGTGAGAGACAGCCAGCGTACACTGCACCGGCTCGCTCCCTATCTACCTTCCCTCTGTCTGCTTGTGCTCTCTCTCTCTCTCTTGCTCTCCCTCAGTCTGCTCTCTCTCTCCCTCTCTCTCTCTCCCCTTCTCCTCCCCTCTCTTCCTTCCCTATTTTCTCTCCATTCCTCTTTTCAAAAAAGGAAATAATTAGTGAAAGCCTGAACTCTGTGTAGACAATCTTCACCACAGCAGGTGAGCTGGGAAAGCTGATTGAGAAACTCGGGAGATGCAGCACAGAGAGAAAGCAAGACAGAGGAAGCAAAAAAAGCCAGAAAAAAGCAGTGCAAAAGAGTGAAGAAAGAAACGGCATAAACTCCGAGACCTGGCAAGAAAAAGGCAGAGAAAGGGAGAACACAAGCTAAATCAAGCTAAGAGATACAGCAATACAATGCCCTTCCATTAGCCTTCGATAGCTTCCACTGGAGACGGAAAGAAAGAGCTCAGTGTGTGTGTGAGTGTGTGGTAATTTTCTCACTGTTCATCTCAATTTAACTTCATCTTTCTCGCCGTTCAGTTCAAACCTTGATGTGGACCTTGAAGGGAAAACAAAATCAGCTGCTCTGTTCTGCTGTACTTCAAATTCTGGCTAATACGAGTAAAATTACTCTTTTTCATTTTAAATCATCTGTTTACATTAAAGAACTACACTTAAAGGGAAGATCATCATATGCATTTGCAAGAAGGATTTATATATATATATATCCTTATATCTACGTGGGTTAATGAGCTAAATGAAAAACAAACCCACGATTGACCATATGAAATCCAGACAATGTCTGGATTTTGTCTAGCACTCTAGATTTGTTTGTTCTAAAAGTGGCTTTTCTCAAAGCAGAGACATTTTTAAAGCTCAACTTTCTGACCAGGCAGGCAGATATCAATGCAGTCTAATATGACTATGCTACATGAAGAAAAAATAATAATAAAATAAAATATAGAATAGATAAAATAAAATAAAATATATAAAGAGAGAGAAGTCATCATGGATATTTCTATGGCAAAAAATAAATATCATGATGCTGCAGTCAAACAGTGTAATGACTCTGCACTGTATGTGACTAAAAGTGCTTGACTATATAAAAATCTGCATTTAACACAAAGATCAAAATACTCTTTACTTCCTACTCTTTAATACTATTTTTCTGCTTTAAAATCTCATCACTAACCATTTATAAGTAGGCTATTATTCAAACGTATAGGTGTTATATGTTTGAATCTATAGAATCTGAAATTAAAATTAGAATAGAATGTTTCTATAAGAAAAAGAGGGCTACCATAAACTAATAAAATGTATGCCATAGTAGGTGATAACATTTATAATAATGATTATAATAAAAGTTTTCTTACGAATGCATTCCTTTGTCCATTCCTGCTGTAATGAGAAACAGGATTAGCCAATTTGGATGATGCATTTTCCTGTTTCTGTTTGAAATCTATTAGCCAGGCTATCTAGCTACATTATAAGCACAAAGATATTGAGGTGAGAGGCAGCTCATGAATTGTTTTTAGATGCAAGCGTAACTTACATCAAGCGCAGCACACAGGAGTGCATGTATACGGTATACAGCAATGTGCAGTAACCACCCTTCAGTTGGCTACACTACTGATCTGCTCTGAATTCTGCATATTGTGAAAATGTTAAGCAGTAGTGTACTATGGGACGTTTTGGTATTATTTTTCCTAAGTTCATGTGGGTTAAATGAAACAAGGCTGCGGGCCTTGTGTTTGACACATGTGCCATAACGCTCCCTTCTGATTAGCTTAACTTTTTTGGACTAGTAAGTAAGCATGCTTCGAGGCAGTTCCCACTCACAAATTTTGAACTTTTTTTGCTGCTACCTCTGGTGCTGCTGTCTCGTGTGCAAGAAAAGGTAAAGCTCATAATGACTATTTAACTGAAATATCATGATACACCTCAGTGAAGCAACTTTGTCTCACCAGTACTTTCGCATTGCGATATTTGAGACGATGAATGTCTGTCTCATGCCTAGCTGTTACTTGAGGAAACATGCTAACAGAGTTATACAGATTATTTATCTTGACTGCTATAAATAATTTTTGAGTTAATGTTTTCGAACAACCTCTAACACACCTCAAAACAGCTCAGCAATACCACAAAACAGTCATCCCTGGGGAGGGGAAAAAAAAAAAAAAACTCAGACTCCAAAATAACTCAGTCAAACCCCAAAAATAACTCAAACCCCAAACATGCTCACTCAAACTCCAAAATAACTCATTCAAAACCCCAAACAACTCACTCACTCATTCAAACCCCAAACATGCTCACTCAAAACCCCAAACAACTCACTCAAACCCCAAACAACTCACTCAAAACCCAAAATGGCTCCTAAAATCCCACAACTGCTCACTCAAACCCCAAACATGCTAACTCAAAACCCCAAACAACTCACTCACTCATTCAAACCCCAAACATGCTCACTCAAAACCCCAAACAACTCACTCAAACCCCAAACAACTCACTCAAAACCCAAAATGGCTCCTAAAATCCCACAACTGCTCACTCAAACCCCAAACATGCTAACTCAAAACCCTAAACAACTCACTCACTCATTCAAACCCCAAGCAACTCACTCAAAACCCAAAATAGCTCACAAAATCTCAAAACAGCTCACTTAAACCCCAAAATAACTCAATCAAACCCCAAACATTCTCATGCAAAACCCCATACAACTCACTCAAACCCTACTCATTGAAAACCCAAAAGAAACTCATTCAAACCCCAAACAACCCACATAAACCCCAAAAATAGCTCCCTCAAACTCCAAAACTGCTCAGTCAAACCCCAAACAACTCGCACAACCCGCAAAAGAGCTCCTTCAAACTTCAAAACAGTGCCATCAAACTCCAACACCACCACAAAACCTCACAACAGCTCAATGAAACCCCCAAAATCTTACTCAACAGCTCACTCAAACCTCAAAAGGTCAATATCCACAAAGAGCTTACATACAGTAAATGTCCCGTCAGCTCACTGAAAGCAAAATACATTGCTCCATCAACGCTTACACCCACAAACCACTCAACCACTCTCTAACCAGTCCAAACCAGCATGTTGTTCTGCAAAATGACATATTCTGCTGGAAAAATGGAGTAGGATATCCTAATCGTTTCACACAACGTTTTGAAACGATTATGTATTTTCTTTGCTTCTTAAACATATTTATCTTAAACCCCATAAGAGTATTGTCTTCTGTACAACACCACCCACGCACACATTCTCACTGCTAAATACTACACTCATTTATGAAGAGAGTTCAAAGAGAGCTCAAGGAACACTTTGCTGTCTGCAGATAATGCATATTTGCATTCAAGAAGGTCATGATATAAGCAAAGATACATTACTAGGTCAAAAAATATATATTTAAAAAAAAATGAAAAGGAAATGTGGAAAATTTGCCAAGACATGTACCAAAAATTGTGATACAAATCAAGAATTAATGATAATTTGATTGTTGTTTCACCAAGTCACACTTTTAGGTACGTAAGCAAAGCTATGACAACAACATGGGATACATGCACGATTTTTTCTTTGCCACACTATAACTTTAATGTCATTCTGTACACATAACTACATAGAAGCATGTTACTTTAAAATAAATTTTATCTGCCAAAACAATCTATCTTGCTTACTGTATGCTTTTCTCTATATGTCACTTGCAGACAACTGCAATGTTAAATTTCTGGTTGATTGCAAGTAATGTGAATACTGTGTTCTGAGATTTGAGTTTATTTGAGATTAACTGTGATTAAGCAATTAAGAAAAACACATGCAGTCAAACCTTTACACTCAAACACAAACATACATACAGATGAGCACATATTAGCATTCAAATCTGATCCTTGTAAAGCCATATCCGTCTGATCAAGGCCAGTCTGATTAAAACAGTGAACCGAGATCAATAAAGAGAAAGAGTCTTGAGAGTGGAAACAGAAAGGGAGCACGGTGAAAAAAAAAAAATAATGAGAGTAAAAGACAGAGAGAAGTACACGATGAAAAGGAGCATAAACATGGTCTTTGTACCTATTTAATTCAGAGTGTTTATCCATCCAAGTAACTCTCAGTATTCTTTAAAATTTCTGCCTCACTCCAACATGCCATCCAGCAGGCCTCAGGACCGCTAAAAGCCTGGCAGGTTTTGACAGCTTCTGAGAAAGCTGCCAGTTCCCCTCTCTCTCTCATCAACCTGGATTCACAAAGATGCAATAAACTCTGTCTTCTAAAACAGACTCACTACTCCTTTCCCAGAACCAAATTTAACTACCCTTCCTGTACAAAACCAGACTCACCACATCCCAAAAATAAAGTTAAAAAAAAAAAAAAACACTGAAACACTCATTTAGCCAACCTCATTCATCAAAACCCAGTTCACAAAACTGCTTAACCAAAATCAGACTCACCAAATCCACTTATTTACATTTACCGCATATGCCGGAATGCTTTCATCCAAAATAACTTTTACAGTTGATACAACTTAGCAGTGAGGATTAATGGGTCAATCACTCAAACGTAGCATCTTGGTGGTGCTGGAATTTTAACTCACAACTTTCCAATCAGTAGCCCAGTTACCAAATGCCATAACCATTGATCGTCCACTGCCTTCTCATCAGAACCAGACTCACCAAAGCCAGACTCACCAAAACTAGACTCACAAAGCTCTCTCAAAAAATCTCACAAAACTCCCTTACTGTAAGTAGTTACACCAAAACTGAGCCCACCAAACTTCTTCACCAAAATGAGATTCCCCAAAACCACTCACCAAAATCAGACTCGACAAAACCTCTGTCAAAAGAACACTTCCACCAAAATCGCACACCAAATGATAAATTCCTCATAAAAATCCCAGAAAACCAGACTTATTAATTACCCTGTCAGACCTTCTATAGAGTCGCCACAACCGAACTCACCAAACACCAAGCTCCAATACTAAACCAGGTTCATGAAACTCAAAACTTTCTTTGTCCTTCTGCTCATTCTTTGCACCACTGGCAAATACAGTTTAATGAAATAGGTGGAAAGATGGTCCCTGTAAGCCTGCACTGTCAATAACATTGACTTGCCATTAAGAGAGGGGAACACAGAAGTAGGTAATTATTGAGAATGAGGGCTAGAGCAGCTCATCTGAGAGGGAGAGAGAGAGAGGAGAGAGAGATGAGATGTTTACCCAGTTCCTCTTCTCTGCTGCAGAGAGTTTGACAGATATGTTTTAATAAAGAAAATAATGATCCAGTAAGTGCTCTAATGGCCTATAATAGTAATTCCGAGAGCAGTCACCTGTATCCTATCTGCCGTTGTAGTGACGATTACAAGCCCTTGATTATGCTCATATTAAACATGTCAAGGTCAATGTGTAACCAGACAAAGAAGGACAGATGAACAAAGAACAACATGCTTGTAGCCCTAGAATTTTACTTCAGATGGTGTTTAAAGATTCACTACTAAAGGGTAGGCATTTAAATAATGCCCCTATTGAGAAAACTATCATGAGAATCAGAGTGAAAGAGAAACACTTGGTACCGTCATTAAAAACACACTGATGCAAGACCGGTTGGTCTATGTTCCTCTTTATATGGGCAATACTACAAATATATCTTATGATGTGTGTATGTCATGATTCACTTTTCTGAGATATTGTGGTGTGTTTTGATATCTTTTAATATGTAATTGTACACAACCACAGATTTGAGGTTAGAATTTTGTGCCGAATTTTATATTAATATTTTCAACCTTGAACTCAATCCATCAGTTTGTTAGCAAACCTATATATCGTGACGCGTGTCATGCATCACAGAAATGCGTGGCAACCTGCAAAAACCCTTCATATAGGTTTTCCTGAACTGAAACATGCTTCTCTTTTGCGTGAAATAAATTAAAGCATTTTAAAATCTGATAACCCCCAAAGGTGAAAATGAAAAAAAAAAAAATGCATTTAAAGATTTCATTGTAATTCCACTGAAAGATGCCAAGCCTATCTCTACATTTATAATGTTCTCTATTTATGGGAAAACAACATTACTGCATTAAAGGATTATAAGTTTACAATGAGAAATAAATTCTTACACTGATTATCATTCACGTCAGTCACTGTCTCATCACCCGAGTTAAAAGTCATTGCATTTAAATATGAACCTCATCGTCGTCTCTTCACTCCATTGATCTCTGCTCGCACTAATCTCAGTGGGGAAATAAATGCTGATTCCTTCTCTTAGGTTCTGTTGGCTAAATTTCTTTTTAATAATGTCCTTTAATTAGGTTATTTAAACGCTCAAACTTTGTCATCTGTTATCTATACAGAATGTATAAGCGGTCTTTTCTGTTTTGATGATGTTACAAAGTTGGTATTCGATTACAAACTGATTTGATTAAGCAAATGTTCATTTCACTGTGACGTAACTATCCAAAAACTTGCTCAAATCACGAGAAAATCACACTTAGCTAGCAAGGTCTTTGACATCTTTAGACAGACAGACTGTTTTTTACTGCCTCATTTGTTAAAATGGTTCATTACACAACATGATCATCTGAGGCAGGCCCCAAGGCAGGGTCATAAAATAACCTGAATAAACACATGTTGTTTTTGTTTATGCTTTCTCAAAATAGAGATGTCAAACCATATTAGTGGCAGGAAAAACCCAATTCTGGTCAAAACCAGATTTTCGTTATTTTTGACTGTTTTCCAGAATTCAGCTGTAGGACTTTTCAGGAGATCTCACAAACATCTTCAAGCAAAAGATAAGATAATTTTGTCATATTCCCCATCCCTATCATTTACTATTTAAAGAGCTAAACTTCAAGTTGGACTTTTCTTATGTTTAGATGTATCCAAGCCTGAAGCAAGTCTCAAACAATGTGCACTAATATTTATTCTTAGTCCTTCTACAATTTAAGACATAGCTCTATTTTGAATTCTCCATGTATCTTACTGATCAAAAGCTTTGGAGAGCATGGAATATCTATACATTACAATGAAAAAGACATCTTTCCAACCACACTCTTGCTCTCCTTACTTCATACTTCCTGCTCTTTTGATGCAACACCCAGGTAGGATGGCTATGGATTTATCATCATGTCAGATTTATTGCACATGCTCTTTAATTTCCCCGCTATCATGAGAGAAGCAGCTGCCTGCTCAGAGGTTGAGGGACTAGCTTGAAGACTTCAGTGTCTTTGGGGGAAACCACTCAATTTCATTCCTTCCTTCTTAATTTCACTTCTTCATATTTCTCACAATCTGTTTCTGTCACGACTGTAAGCCCCAATTCATCATGTTCCTGTTCCCAGATTCTCCCTATGTGTCTACCTAATGCTTACTCTCCTAGCGTTTTATTTCTCTGCCTCCGTTTCTCCTCTCTAGTTCCTTTGCTGGAAGGAACAGCTCTGACAGCTCTAAAGTCTTTCAAGTCCCTGAGCAACACACACTTATCATGCTGCGCTACTGCAGCTCTAACAACAGGAGGCTAAAAACGACGACATGAAATTTGCCCCACAGCACTGCCAGAGCACGGGTGAGCCGGCGGGAGCATGGTACTCATTTAAGTTCAATTTATTTCTAAAAATTTTCAAAGTACTGCAAATGACTTAGAAACAGGTGTATGGCAAGAACAGGTAAATATTTCATATTTAAACTAAGTAAAATGTTGCTCTTAGCACTTGGGTGATATGAGATTGAGCACAGCTTAAGTGGTTTTAAGAATAATATAACAGTAGGAATCTCAAATTCATTTGCTTGAATGCAAAGAACATAGGTGCAACCCTTGAGTTTTTGTAAAAAGCAAATGGTAATTTTCAGACAATAGTGTTAGCTGCTGTTTAACAATATTGCCTTAATGTCACTGTGACATTTCCTGTAAGATTTAAAATGTCCTTATCTGTGGAATTCTGGCCGATTTTGGAGCTTTGAAGCATTATAATTATAAGAGGCGGTCACAGATGCCAGGTTTCTTCAGCATTTCTTAGACTACACAGATATGTAAGTATTTCCACATGCAAATGCCAAAAGAATATTTTTATATGACATTTCATGAATAAATATTTGCTTTGAAACATTATTTTTTTGCATTTGAAATTTATATCAAAGAAACCTGATATACTGTTAACATGTTAGGTGGAGACATAGTGGTGCAGTGTTGCCACTTCACAGCTCCCCGGTTTGATTCTGACATCAGATTACTGTCTATGTGGAGTTTCACATGTTCATCCCGTGTCTTAGTGGGTTTTTCTCCGGGTTCCTCCCATGGCTCAAAAATATGCCAGTAGGTGGATTGGTGACTCTGAATTGCCCCTTGGGGTGAGTGAATGTGTGTGCATGGTTCCCTGTAACAAAATTGTGCATATTCCCATACATCCAGTGTGTATTCCTACTTCACACCCAGTGTCCTTGGATAGACTCTGGATCCACAATATATATATATATATATATATATATATATATATATATATATATATATGTATAGAGTGTGTCTATAAAGTCTCTATATATATATACTGTAGATAACCCCTGTGA
>CM075005.1:5272298-5305452 GCA_037576675.1 Pangasius sanitwongsei | reverse complement strand
TGATGATGGTCTTCACTGTGTTCCATGGTATATCTAATGCCTTGGAAATTCTTTTGTACCCTTCTCCTGACTGATACTTTTTAATAATCAGATCCCTCTGATGCTGTGGAAGCTCTCTGTGGATCATAGCTTTTGCTGTACTTTTTATATCCACTGTATATATATATATAAAAAATGTGCTCTGCATTTAACCCATCCAAGTGCACACACACCATGAACACACATGGTTTTTGCTACGGAGCACCTTGCTCAAGGGTCTCGCCTCAGTCATGGTATTGAGGGTGGAAGAGAGTGCTGGTTATTCACTCCCCCCACCTACAATCCCTGCCACCCCTGAGACTCGAACCCGCACCCTTTGGGTTACAAGTCCGACTCCCTAACCATTAGGCCACGACTGCCCCCACAATGATAGATAGATAGATAGATAGATAGATAACACTATATTTTTGTATTATTCAGAAATACATGAATATTTAATATAAGCTGTTTTCGAAATAACTGAAATTGAAAAAAAGGAATAAGATGCCATTCTCTCATCTGCTGGATCTGATAAAATCAACAGCTGAAGCTGCCAGAGAGAACAGCTGGCTGACAATTCACGACATCAATGAAGCCATTTGTGACAACATAATCATCAGTCCCTAATGGCTCACTTCTTCACTACATAGGGTGTAGAATCAATTACACCACACAGGTGGACAAAACATGTGCCTAGGATCAAGAAGATCACCTGTCCAGACTATTTGTTTTTTTTATTCTTAATTGTCCAGTGGATTCAATCTGAATCCCACCACCTGCTGCACTACACATATCGGCTTTTACTAATCTGATTAGCACAGATGATATTGGATCTTTTCAAAATCAGGAACATACAGGTATTTGTATACAGTATAGAAACCGCACAAATTAGTCGTATAACTCTCCTGCTTGCAAAACAGTGCGGCTAAATCCATCGAGAAAAAGACATGCTCCTGAGTGGCACGACAGAAAAGCATTGTCAGGAGATGGTCTCTAGGTCAGAGGAATGACATACTCTCTCTCCCCTGACAATCAGAGTGACACCGGCCAATCGTGGGTGTCTGAGTTCATGTATTCAGTAGAGGGCAGATAGGGCTTTCTTCTGAGTGTGTTACGCTGCCCTGTGATGCAGCATGAGCTGGTTTCACGTGTCTTGGTGGACGCTCGTGTTAGCTTTCACCCTTCCTGGTTGGTATATATTGTATGATCGGGCCGAGCCAATGGCTGGGAATTGGCAGGTGACCAAATTGGCGAACAAATTAGGAAAAGGAAATAAAGAAAGAAAGACAGCACCCAGACATGAATAATATCTTTTTATGTGCAATGTGTCACAGCCAAAGAGCTTTTTGTCGAGGAAGCAAACATGATGTTCTACAATGAAATCTCTGTTAGAAGAGGAGAAGTCGTTTGTTTCTGCATTCATGCACTTAAAAAGCTAACTAAGTCACCATACATTGTAAGATAAAATGTTTTAGCCTAGTCGATTAGGTTTCCAGGCAACTAAAACATGGGACTTGGCAAGCTCATTCACGTACCCAGTGGGCTATCTAATGGAATTAAGATTTAATGGATTTATGATTTGTCCATCCCTGCCCCATATGCAGTACATGTATATAATGTCTTATATAGAGCTCAATGGGACCTGATCAATTCTTCCAACTCAATTATCTGCTGATAAATTACTGCATAATAAAAGCCATGAAGCACTAATAATTCCATGGTTCTGTTGATCCTGAGTAACCACAAGTGTTCAAATGCTTGCATCCTGTTTCCTATCATGTTCCAGGTGCTAAATTTGAGCTGGGATATCTCTGTACCTCTTTAAGTGTTAATAAATTCCAGTCTATCGCCTAAATTCTTTGGGTTATATTGATAAACTGTAATCCAGCTAGTGTACCTGCTCATGGCTGGTGTGCTGTTGCTGTAATCACGGTTCCCTGGAGGCAGGCTCATCACTGCAGGCCTGATGCTCTTGCAACTGCTCCTAGAGAGCAGAAATAAGAGAGAAATCAGAGCGAGGGCCATCGCCCGGCCTACCTGGCCTCCGGCAGCACAAGCAGCCCGGGCTAATTTCTAATTGGCAAGTGCAGATGGCGTGTGGAGATACAGAGGTGCTAAAATTAACCTCTCAGCACTAATGGAGCGGTGCTGAGAGGAGGAAAAGTGGGCAGAGGAGGAAGACTGCTATGTGCTGAAGATGGTCTAAGTCGCAAGGTGTTCCAAGTGTTTTTAAATAGACAAACAAAGTTTTTTAGAATCAGGAGCTTGCAGTTGGCAAATGTCAGCCAAATTGACGCTTCAACAGATGGAATAAATAAAAGCATTGTAAAGTAGCCAAGCAGACGGTGCCACCTTCGCATCCCTTCCTGATTTGCAACTCTACTTGATGCAGTTTTAAAATCCAGGAAATTTGAAAAGACTGATTGCATTGAGCTTAGACTGCTGATGAAGACAAATAATGTATAGAGAGATGCGCACACACACACACACACACACACACACACAGAAAAATCCTGTACAATCCTATTTGATGTTTGGAGAGGAAGCGTATATCGTTGGCTTGTGTTTTTTTTTTTTTTTTCCTTGTTTGCTGTGATAGCAAATAATCAAAACAACAGAGAAAACCAATTCGGATGGGAGCAGGTACACTTCTGCTGCTGAAAGCAATAAACAACACTCCATCCAACGGAGACTAAGCCCTTTCCGACACTGCGGCAACGACTCACAGTAATGGAAGATTTCAGGCTTATACTAAGAACCTCCCAATATCAAAGGAAAGCCATAATGAAGAGGAGAAGTAAAACGCTCCTGTGGTTACATCCCACAGTGCATGAAGAACAAATAAAAACAGAGTTCCTGCAAAAGCCAAGGCTTATATCCTCATTCTTAGTTTTGCCAGTCATTCTGACTCAGAGTCCTTCTTAAGGTATAGACTTTATTTCTGTTTGTAAATTATGGTCGGGCTGAATCCTGGAAATCCCTATTATTTTATTCTGTCATAAGTCAAGTTTATCACATGGAACAGTCGCACTGTGAACGCAAGTGATTTCAGTGTGGCAAAAGATGATTTATCCTTCTGGAGCAGAAACAAAAAAAGCATAAAAATTAGGGAGAAAAGTAAAAACTGCAAGACTTGGTAAGTTTTAGTGGACTAGCAGGCGTCCTGGAGTCCCCCAAAAATTTAAAGATGATGTTAAAGATATCTGTTAGAGTTAGAGATGTAAGAGTTATCTGTAACATCACTGCTTAAAATGTTAACTGGGTTAACAACAAACAATTCAGCCCAGGAATTAAGCCAGTTTCAGTAAATTTCATGTTTAAAAGTCATGTCTTGTTATTGCACACCTTTGTGCTCCAGGTTTTGTTATTTTGCAAATACATCTTAACACATGATTCAACATTTCTTACTGTTTGATACAAGTACATTTGAGACAAAGACATTGCTTTCATGCTGCTGGGATTTTATTCCCATATTACACATGAATATTCTTTAGAACCACTGTTGAAATACCTTAGTTTTTCCATAGACCACTGTGGCTACATCTGGCAAAACCGTTTAATTAGTTATTTAGCAGTTTCCTCGTCAATGTTTCTAATATTACTTGATTTGTACAGGTTTGGCACATTTAATAACAAGTTTAATAACATGCTCTGGTGCAACACTGCAAATCATGATAATATGTTGAATCTGGGCAAATGTTTCTAATATTTATTATCTAATTATTATAGATCAAATAATCGAATAATATCATTCAGCCTGTTTTTAGATGCTTTTACTCATTTCAACCTGTAAAGTTTCTTACTTAGTTGGCAGGTAATTTTGTTTCTTCACAAATAAATGCTTAAAATTAGAAGAAAAAAAAAAGTCTGCCGATAGAACGAGACTATTTCAAGCTTGAAATTAGTTTAATAAAGGTCAAGAAATGAGTTTTATAATGACATTTAGTTTATTCTAATCATATAATAGGAAAACTAGACACATTTGACAATATTCAGTTCACTCTGGCACACAGTAAAATGCTCTGAAATGGTCTTCTTTTCACAGACTTCTGACAGAATGCTGTCTTTTTTTAAGGTGAATTTCTAAACAATTATGAATTTTTAGTAGAATTTCAGTAAAAAAAAAAATACAAGTGCAGTATAAGTAAAGAGGTTTGGTATGATGTATTATATTTATGAATAACGATAAATAAAATGATAATAAAAAAATAAATATTCCCACTGAATTACTCTCTGAATAAAAACTATTCAAAAATACACATTGGATGTTACATAAGTGGTTTGTGACAATTATTGTATGGAGATAACATCAGCTCTGCTTCATTCATCAAGTTTCCAAGGATTACCAGGATTTTTTTTTTTTTTAAATCTATTTCTCCATCAAAAGAAGACCCAGACAGATGAAGCTGTACTCTATGAGTGAAGTTGTTTGCCAGAAATATGAGTATCTCTCCACTGACAGTGAACAATGCTGCAGAAATACTTTTAATATGCACTTGAGCTGAGACTGAATTTAAATAAAGAAACACAAAAGATTTCTTTCTCCCTCTCCCTCTCTCTCTCTCTGCCAGATCCTGACACACTTGTACTGCTGTGGCTCTTCTCACCCTCCCGGACCTGCCTGATTCATCCTGATGCTCCACTTCTGCTTGGTGCTTCTCCATTTGTGACTCACTTTCTGCTGCTATGGATGCTTCCCTAAAGGTTTCCACTTCCCAAAAACAGTCTCACCCTTGCTTCAGTGGATTATCTCATCTGGAAACTGCAGATTTGCAGCTAAGACCTGCTGCTGTAATCATAAATCATGCACTTATGCCAGGACTTTTATTCACAATCTGCTCATACTGAACAGCATACTGAACAGCATACTGAACTACCGTGTACTAGAGTGATTTAAAATTTACTATCTGTTGTTATCCGGAAGCAGCTCAGTGGTTAAGATGTTGGACTACTGATCGGAAGGTCTACTGATCAGATGGTCATGAGTTCAGTCCCCAACACCGCCAAGCTGCTGCTGCTGCTGCTGGGCCCTTGAGCAAGGCCCTTAACCCTCACCTGCTCAGTTGTATAAAATGAGATAAATAAGTCGCTCTGGATAAAGGCGTGTGCCAAATGCTGTAAATGAGTTTTTCTTTTCCATTGTCACGCTTGCCTTCTTCATTAGGAATCTAAATCTACAACCAGATTCACGTACAGCTGGTGTCGATGGTTACTGCACTATATAAATGAAACTGAATTAGATTTATGAAACATATTTGGCTTGTTTGAACTCTCTGTAGCTGTCAAAGCACTGCACTATTACACCACTGTCATTTTGATTACTAGTTTATTTGTTCAGAACCTTAGCCTGTCCAAATAATACTGATAATGCATCCACATCTCAATCATAGCAGTAGCGGAGCGTTCCGGCTCATGGCCTTGATGGAAAAGAAAAATCACGCTTACTCAGCCACAAAATGACTCTCAGCTCCCACTTCACACGTCTTGTCTCAAGCTCACTGGGTGTGATGAAGCGCAGTGGTGCGATCCAGCCATGGCTGACAGGTCTCACGTCTCCCCAGAATGCCCGTTTGCTCAGCTCAATAAGCTCTGGAACAATGCAGGCACCAGAGGATGAGCTGTTCAACGGATTAAAACGGAGGGAGGGAGGAATAATGCTTCATCATCCATCCATGAAAATAGCCTCACTGTCCATTTGTGCCCAGTGCCTACATATCCCAGTAGTCCATGAGGCGACGGGGTGTGTTTAGGCTCAGCAGGAGGATGAGCTTTTATTGAGAAAGATCGGGCCTCTGTGTGGAGGAGCAGGAAGGTTGGGGAATGCAATGATTCATCAGTGTCACTCCTCATCTCAGCCACAGCACCAAGGGGCAGCCAAACAATGACAGGGCTTAGCAGGCATATTAAAACGCACTGATGTGTATAAACACACACACACTACAAAATTTGATTTAATCTTAGCCATATAGTGCTTTTTTACAATCAACCATGTTTCAAAGTTGACTGTAATACACACACACAATATATATATATATATATTCCCAGGAATTGACATCCCCGCTGAAGATGAGATATAAGGGTTTGGCCCTCACAAAAGAGAGTAAGACACACAAACACACACACACTTGCTGAGAGAAAGGTAGCACAGACTGTTGTGGGTTAAAGGGTGGAGGTGTGAGATCTGTCTGTCTGTCTCTGCATGTGTCCAAATATCTGCCATTTCTATTTCACAATGTGCCAGGTCTCCAGTGGAGGATTTGGGGAAGCAGAAGGAGGTTTGGCAAGGACAGAGACACAGCAAAGACGACCTCCTGCCCATGAAGTGTGTAAACAGAGAACAGGAGGCCGTGGTCTGCCGAGCCACATGAACCCACACATGAACTTCCTACAGCCATCTGCAGAAAAATCTGCCAGACCTGCCAACCAACAACTCACTTATCTAAGGTAGAAACTGTAGTGTGCGTACATACGAAGTTTCACACTAACCATCATGGCGCTTAAGGAGCTGACCAGCACAGGAGAGCAAGCAGCATTTTTAAATCATCTTTCTAATCACTTCTAATTACTTTTAAAATTATTTGTAAAGTGTAAGATGATACACTTTGGGGTAGGCCTATTTCATCTTTTTTTTCTCCTTCACCCAAAAAAAGTATTCAAAGCGTTCTCCATTTGCCTATTTATTTAAGCGAGAAACTTGGAAGAAAACATAATAATTGTGAGATAATGGAAAGGTGTGGGGCTTCCAGGGGGGTCGTTTAATGTGGGAGAGCTCAAAACACATACATAGTTGTCAGTCATTCCAGATTCATGTTGACTGATTTATTGGGGGGGGGGGGGGGGTACTGTTCATTCTGCAGGGTCGTGTGGTACCACAATAAGGTTAGCAGTGTTGGATAGCAGCATGACAGATATGCTAATAGAGCCACTTTGGCACTAGCAATTAAGCTACAGAGCCTAAGTTGTTCAGACGCAGTAATAATAGTATTGTGTCAGTGACAGCAGCAAAAGTTACTGTATAATACAATTAGTATGGAGTATGTGTGTAATATACAGTATGTAGTGTATTCATGTATTTCATCTACCCCAGCCACTCACATCAGCCAGTACTACAGTCAGCAGCTCTGTGACATGAAGCATTGGTTGATTTTGATGGTTCAGCATCAAAAATGCTTCTGGTGTTTCACTTCACATCTGTTTTGTCCGCTCTGTTTTTCAGCCAAATCATAGCATTTCATAGTTATTAAACTATGGTAAAAGTTGTGGTGTGAATAACACATGGTCTGAGATCTCATCCATGCTTGAATTTCCAGAAAGATAACAAAGCCCCCTTTTAAGTCGACTTGTACTGTGAACAACAAATGCACCAAGGCCATTTGCAGCTAGTTCCCTTTCAGGTCCTCTTTATCAGGACTGAGTATGGTTCATTTAAAAAGAACTATATGTGAAAACAGCCTAAGGTTTGGCAAGTCTAGATCTCTAAAAATTATATGATCATTCGCATGCGCACACACAATGAAAATTGTATAGATTAATTAGTCTAAATTTTGTTTTTCATGACATAATAATAGCCCTTGCATCAAGACAGTGGTGGCTGCTGGGTCTCTCTTAGCTGAGATACAAAAAAAAAAAAAAAAAAAAAAAAGAGTGTACAAAACAGGGATTTTGATAAATACAGTAAATGATGAAACAGGACATGGAAGTCATGTTTCAACAGAATATCAAATTATAATATATTTTAAAACAGCCATGGCCAAAGAAACATATGGTGTTGCTGCCCACCATAAAACGGTTACTAAAGATGAATGAACGAATGAATGAACATCAGACATAATACCTATCCATTACACTGCTGTTTGGTGCTCTTTTCATTGTTTTTCTTTCCCTAACCACTTATGTCTTCTTCAAAGCTAAATATCATTGACAAAAAAATACTATTGTGGGTAGAAAAATATTTAAAAAAAAAAAAAAATGTTAGAAACATTCATTTATGTTAAAATCATGACCCTGCCTCCTTGAGATTTTCTTTGCTTAAGAATGTGACAATGTGTTACTTGGGGTTATGAGCTGAAGTTAAGACTATAATTAAAACTTTATATAAGGCATACGATCTATTAAAGCAGTTCTTCAAATCACACGTTGTTATCCAAAGTCAGGTTACACAAGCAATATCTATAATCTAACTGAGGAAAACAGGCAAAAGTCACCAAAAACCACTATTAAAAAACTCAGGAAATGCTGAAAATAACGTTTAGTGATGCAGTGGAAGATGGGTGTATGAACATACACAAACTAATGAATGGACACCTGAGACAAGTAGAAACAATGAAGGAAATAAAACAATGACAAAACAATGGTGGAGATGCTGATTGTTGCCATGGGAGTCTTTCAGCAGTGGGTCACGACCATAGATTATGACACAGCATCAAACAAACTTACAGTAAGTCACGAGATTATGACACTTGACTTATGTTATAGGCTACTGTGTAGTGGATTTTTAGAGTAACCCTGCAATAGGTAGTTGAGAGTCGACAAAATACAGTTATCCAGCAGGCAGTAATCTATCAGCTCAGTTTGACTAATCTAACCTTGATTACAAATGTACCTTTTTTCTCTTAACTGTGTAATTAACCAGGGTTACCAGGTTTCAGCAAAATTTCCAGCCCAACTACATCTCAAAAATCACAAAAGACCTCAAAATATGCCAAAGAAATTTGGACATTGGAAAAGGGAGACATTTTTGCTTTTTTCCTCAGCCTTTGCATGAGGAAACAGGTATTTCACACATATTTCACAAGTAAGGACATTATCCATGCTTTAATACCCCTTTCCCTCTTCCATTCTTTACAATACATCCTACAGTTGAAATAGTTCTGTACATAGACACACTGTCTGCACTTACACTTTGCCTTTGTTTGCAAAAACCTGTTAGATTTAATTCAGATGATTTGCTATAAAACAAGAGAGAATACCAAAAAATAAAATACAAAAATTACAAGGAGAGTATTTTAAACTAGCCCAATTTGGCAACCCACTCATTAACTTTCCTGTCCCAGTGCCTCCGTTAGTGCTTGTTGCAGTTCACATTTTTGAGCACAAGGTGCAATAATATCTCTAAATTTTAGTAATTATTAATATATATATTATATAAAATAATATATGGAGCTGTGAATGAGGACTTAAAGAAGATTAACATTTGTTGATCAGCTGATATAAAATGGTGGGTCTGTTCCCCACCTGCCCCTATGGACAAGCCGCTACAAGAGTCTTGACGATAAGTAAAATATATGTATTTAATTTTAATATAGATTGTATAGGCTAGCTCTATATTACATTGTTATAGGTAATGTACGTGATATCTGATTTTTATAGGATCATATGAGCAGTGAACATTCAAGTCTAGTCCACTGTTCTAACCTTGATTACAAATGTCTCTTTGGAGTCAAACAGAAAGATAGTCTATTTCAGATTTCTGGTTGCTATAAACTAGATTTCAAACGAACTGAAAATCCCTGAAGGAGTAACTATTTAAACTTTTAATACATGTTAAAACTCTGTATGGTGCTTTCCATCTATCTCTTTTATGCATTTTTTTTTTACATTGAATATCAAAAAAAGAAAAGCTGATTGGAAAAGCCAAAAAAACAAGGGGGAAAAAGTTGTTATGCTTGGCTGAGGTGGAAAAGTTTATCTATAAAAGACACGTAGAAAGGAGTGATGAAATGTTTTTTGAATAAATAATGACAGTGGGCGTGTACGTCACATGTTTCAGCACTCTGCCTAGATGTATTCAAACATAATCATTCATGAACAGTTTGGACAGACAAAGATTAATGTCGCTGACCTGGATAAAGTGGTTACTGAAGATGAATGAACTACAAACGCCAATTCTATCAATTATGCTGCTGTTTTGGAGCCTCACTTTTTTTCCTTCCCTAATCACTTTTACATCACTTTCACTACTTTTGCATGGCCATAGTTGCTGGAAACAGATTCATTTGCATTTACATTTGCCAAGCTTTTAAAAAAATGTTTTATAACAAAATGAACCATAGAGCTTACACAGAAATCATAATATTAATAGACTCTTATATAAATGATACGAGTTACACCAGGCCTCAGTATTCAACAGACCAGTATTCAGTAGCCAGAGGCCAGAATGTTGGAATACAGTTAATAAGTAGAATTGAATTTCTGACAACATCTAAACAAAGGATTGGCAATCCTGTGCTGCTATTGCAAAAGTAACCTGAGCACACCACAGCTCCATTACAGCATTAAGTACGGCTTATAAGAACAAATAAACACACAAGGGTGAAGACAAAAGGTTGTGTTTACCAGTTAGCACAGAATCTTTTGCCCTCTGCATTTGTTCTCTTTTAAAAGCATAATGAGCTGTGTGTAACATGTTGTAAGCATATTCCTCTCAGCATGTTGTTCACTGTCTCTGTGAGGAGTTAAGAGGCAAACTGTAAAGAGAAACCTCTTTGGGGGGGTGTGGGGTGGGCATTCTGCTGCCCAGCCGGAGACATGGCCCCTCTCCAGCACTGGCACAACTCACTCCACACCAAATGAGCTGTCAAATATTCAGCACAGAAAAATGAGCCAAATCTAGTCTGACCAAATGTCACTGGAAAGTGCCAACTGAAATACCACAGGAACACATTCCATGATGCTGACTGGCCTCTTGGTCTGGGGAAGGGGAAGGGTCAGTCAGCTACACAGCTACAATCTATACTGAGCAGACTATCACATGTAAACATACAAAAAGCATCACTTTGCTTCTCAGGGTTGTCGAATTTTAGTACGAATTTTAGCCAACAGAACAGTGAGTGAAGGAATTAGAGATTATTTCCTCACCAATGTTAAAGAAATCAGTCAAGTGAAGAGATGACAATGAGGCTTGTGTTTAAACGCCGCGAGTGACTTGTACCTCAGGTGATGAGACAGAGACTGATGTAGATGATGCTGATAATCAAAATTATTCTCTCATTCCCCATTTTAAACTTATAAGTCTATAAAATAGTTTTCAGAAATATATATACTGTATACACACACACACACACACACACACACTATATGGCCAAAATTATGTGTACACCTCACCATCTCACCATATGTCAGCCTTGCACAAACTCTTACCACAAGGGAGACAAACTTGTTTCACGAAGACATGAAGAGATGGTTTGCCAAAGTGGGAGTGGAAGACCTCGAGTCCTGACTTCAACCCTACTGAACACCTTTGGGATGATTTGGAACGCCGACTGCACTACACGTCTCCTTGTCTGACATCAGAGCCTGACTTCACCGATGCTCTTGTGGAAGAATGAGCACAAATCACCACAGCCACGCTATAAAATCCAGTTTCTCCCAAAAGATTGGAGGTTATAGCAGCAAAGGGGGACTAAATCTGGAATGGGATGTTCAACAAGTACATATGAGTATTATGGTCAGGTGTCCACAAACTTTTAACCACATAGTGTAGTAGAAAATGTCACAATTTGATCATTTGAAGGATTTTCCCTGACCATCACACATATAGTCAAGTGCAACGCATCTAAAAGAGGTTTGGAATTGCCATGGTGCATGTTTGTTGCATGTAGTACCTTTGAATATTTTCCTCTAAATCCTTCCTGTGCACATTTATAATATTCCTAACAACAAACTAAACAGACTGTAGATGAGGCTGGCTGAAGTATGAGCTCTGAGGCTTGCTAAATATCTGGACACCAGGGTTTTGGAGCTTTGCAGGTAATATGACTATTCTCTCAAGGGGTCAGTATATACAAACTCTTTTGTAGAGTATCATTAAGAGACAAGGGCAGGTTATAGACTGGGGATTTTAAAAATCGAGCAACAGAGCTGCCAACTTTGCTAACAAGAAAAGCCTGGCAGGGAGAGAGGAAAAAAACTGAACTTTACCACAAAAACACTAGCATGCGTCAGTGGAAAAGATAGCGCCAAGCTTAAACGATAAACCCTAGTGGCTGAACTGATACTGAACTTTAATCTGCAGTATTGGCAACTGCTTTATAAGCAACCGGCTAAGTGCATGAGCTTACTTTATACAACTGTATATACAATTGTACAGGATTAACAAGTCTATATCCACTATAATAATTTCAAGTCTACACCTGAAAATAATCAACTGTAGTGAAAAATATTTACCGTTAATTAACTGACTTTGTTGTAGATCCGAGCATAAATAAATTAAAAGCACATTCTTTTTTTTCCAGACAGTGGACTGATTTCAATTTTTCCACCCAGACCCAGACAGACTTTTTTGTCAACTAATCTCAATATATCGTTGAGTCAGACACTTCAGCAGTATGCCAGTTGTGAGCAATGTTAAGCCACAGCTAAACTGGATTTTCACCTACTTAATAATTAGTGGCTCCTCCATTTTATTTACTGACTAAAAAACACACAATCCCACCTACTTGTTTTCTACTGGCTCATAAGACCGAGGGTCATGAATTCACAGGTCCAAGTTCACCTAGATAAAGTTGGCGAAAGTAACTGCTACCAGAAGCAAATATGCGTCTTTCACATCCCATGTCCTTTGCCCTTTAATGAATTGGCTTTAACTGCAGTAGAATTTTATTCACTTTTGGTCTCACCTCTACTTTAGAAGAGAGAGCAAAAACACACAGTTTGCAGGTGTCTCTCATATCACAGCAGCATTGGGTCAAACAATCATAAAAGCTGCAGCTAAACTGTAGATGTTTGATGGTTTGCTTTTACTGTACATCTTTCCACCAAGCAGCATGCCAGCATGCATCTGCTGAATGTCAGCTTCTACGCTCGTATTCTTCCGCAAAGCAAATGACAAGCAGTTGTTTTCTGGCAACCCAGAATCAAGGCCTGCTCGAGTTCACAGAGCGAAAACAGTGAAGTTAGTCGGAAGCAGGTCTTCTCAGTGCAATTTAAGCCTGTGGCCTTGCAGTGGATTTGAGTTTCCCTTAATTGATCCCACAGGTAGAGCTAGAGAGCCTGTCACCTTTTAAATGAGGCACTCGGGGATCCTGAAAGCAGGAGAACAAATGAAGGTCCTACATCCTCACACATACAAAAAAAAAAAAAGAAATAAAAAGTAACTTTAGATTTGATCATCATTTAGCTCTACATTGCCTCATATAATGGCTATGCAGAAAACTACCCGTGGCTGTTGACCACCAGAGGCAACACTGAAATAAGAACACAATTTAAATCCTGGTAATGGTTTAAAAAAAAAAAAAAAGTCATGTTTTGACTAATTTAATAAATATTCATTATATCAGTAAATACAGGCATACAGTATAATGAAAGTTTGTCTCGCAAGTATTCGCATTTCTGAATACTTTCTGGGAGCTTTTCTAGAAGGTAAAATATGGTCTTTACAGAAGGGTGCAAGACAAAATGGATTTGGATGGGACTAAAGATATTCTGGTAATAAGTACATAACCACGTCTTCCCATGTAAATCTAATTCAGTATGAATAGGGTTTAAGTACTACAGTTCAGCAGTCTGTGGATGCATAATAGGTCTAGTGCCTAGTGCCCAGGTTAGTGAATACAGTCTGGTGGAGTGTACAGCTGTGTGCAACCTGATGACTGCAATCTCTTTGTAGAAACTTTTCTTTAATCTGAAAGCCTAGGGCTGTATGACCAAGTAACTTTTCCAGATGGTAATAGGTCAAAGAAGCTGTGGCTCGGGTGTGTGAGCTCTGAGATTATTCTTCACACACACTCTCATTGTGGATTTCCAGTATTGGTATGAGGGCAGCCCCCTGTGAGGAACTGGTCTGGTCTCACCATGATGATCACAGTATGATCCATGCTGTGCTTCTGTAGAAGTTGGAAAGGAGCCTGGGAGACAGATTGACTTTCTTTATCCTGCTTAGAAAGTGGAGGTGTTAAATCGTTTTTTTTTTTTTTCCCCCCACCATAAGACCTTAAATTGAGCCTTGCATACTATCTAAGGGCTTTTTCATAAGTACTGCATCTCATCTCTAATTATTCCTAAAAGGTTAGTGCTAGAAATTGCATAAAATGGCATCTAATGGCTGCAGATAAAGACGTTTTCGATGGTGGAAATGCTTTGATGTTTGTGTGATAACACTTCTTATTAGCTCTAGTGTGGAAAAAAAAAAATGGACATCCATCACGGTCACTGTAGCCGCTGTGATGATATCGCAGCATTAATGCTATGCTGTTTTGGAAAGCTCACTGTTTGGCCATATCTGGATGCTTCCCCTTACTACAGGCAGCTTTATGCAGAGAGCTGGCTCAGTCAAAATACATTACATCCTCAATTACATCCTGTTCGGGTCGCTGTGGCCATGCACCATAATGGCTAACGCTAATAGGTTTTCACTGCTTATGGAGGTCATTATTAATCATATTTAGCCAAGGACATTAATTTTCTCCTTATGTCTATACAAAAAAATAAAACCTCCCTTACTCTAGTTACATGGATTAAAAGGATTTTTTTCATGGTGTGTGTGTATATATATATATATATATATACACATACACACACAAACACACACCTGCACATTCATGCAGCTATCTAATCGGCCAATCATGTAGCAGCAGCACAATGCACAAACAGCTTCAGGGCTTGCAGATAATGTTCACATCAAATATCAGAATGAAGAAAAAGTGTGATCTCTGGATATTGTTACTAGAAGGGTGATTTGAGTATTTATTTCATAAACTGCTGATCTCCTGGGAATTTCACACACATAATGGTGCAAAACAACAAAAAACATTGAGTGAACGACGGTTCTGTGGGTGGAAACACCTTGTTAATAAGAGAGGTCAGAGGAAAATGGCCAGATTGTTTCATGCTACCAGGAAGGCTGTAGTAACTCGTATAATCACTCTTTACAAATGTGGTAAGCAGAAAAGCATCTCAGCATGCGCAAACATCCAACCTTGCAGTGGACGGGCTACAACAGCAGAAGACCACACTCCTGTCAGCCATGAACAGGAATCTGGGGCTGTCATGAGCACAGACTCACCCAAACTGGTCAGTTGAAGACAGTTGAATCACCTGGTCTTTTTCCAGTCTTCAGCTGTCCAGAGAGTGAGTCTGTGCCCATGATGGCCCTAGATTCTTGTTCTTGGCTGACAGGAATGGAACCTGATATGGTCCTCTGCTGTTACAGCCCATCCATCTCAAGGTTTGATGTGTTGTGCATTCTCAGATGCTCCTCTGCTCACCACGGTTGTAAAGACTGCTTATTTTAGGTACGATAGACTTTCTGTCAGCTCAGACCATTCTGGTCATTCTCCTCTGATCTCTCTCATCAGCCTGCAGATCCTCCGCTCACAGGGTGTTTTTTGTTTTTCACACCATTCTGTGTAAACTCTAGATTGTCTAAACTCGAGATTGTTCTGTGGGAAATTTCCAGAAGATCAGCAGTTTATGAAATACTCAAACCAGTCTATCTGGTACCAACATCCATGCTACAGTTAAAGTCACAGAGCTCACACTTTTTCTTCATTCTAGTGTTTGATGTGAAAATTAGCTGAAGCTCTTGACCTGTATCTGTATGATTTTTTTTTTTTTTTTTTGCATTGCACTGCTGCCACATGACTGGCTGATTCTATTCTATCCTATTCTAGGTGTACAAGTGTTCCTAATAAAGTGTACAGTGAGTGTATTTTAACATACTTCAGATAATTCCTTATATCTACTCATCATTAATAGTGAAAGAAGGGGCCCTTTTTTACATGTGACATCAATGCAATGAACTCAGAGCAATCATGCATTTACTTATCAGTAAAGTCGTAAATGGATGGGAGTTTTCCAGTTAGGAATAGTGCTTTTTTTTTTATCTTCCTCTCTTCCAGCCACACTATAATAAGGCTTTTTAAGCTGCTCTAATTGACCTGCCCTTTGGACCTCTTTTTCAGAGCTTTTTGCCAGCGCTGCCATTTGTCCCATTAATCCACAGTCCAGGCTGCTATTTCTATGCTTGACTATACAGCAAGACTATAAGCGATAAAAAACCCTCAAATTTAACGTCTAGCCTATTATTTTTTCCCCTTTTTCCAACATCCTGGCTGAACCATTAAATGGTGAAACCTCAATGCTATGCCACACACAGTTGCCATTTTATTACATACAGTACATTGCAGCTTGGCCTTTTGCAGGAATGCTTTTATCGCCACATATACAAGTATAGTACAGTGAAATTCTTCACATATCCTCGCTTGTTAGGAAGCTGAGGTCAGAGCTCAGGGGTCGGCCATGATGCAGCACCTGGAAGCAGTTGAAGGTTAATGGTCTTACTTAAGGGTTCAACAGTCACAGCTTGGTTCATATCGTCAATCTCAACCACTGTCCTACAGCACACCTATATTGTAAGTGGACCTGATAAAATAGCTAACGAACGCAGTTATAACATGAATGTGCCATGTAAACTGGCTGAGTGTATATCATGTTTGTGTTGTTGTAAAATCCTATGCCACTGCTTGAACTAGCAAACATAAGGTAATGCGGGTTTCCTTAATATGAATTCTTGTCAGTTGCATCAAAAACAAAAGCTTGGGGGGGGGGGGAAGAAAAAATAAACACAAAGCATGTCTTCAGAGACATGACCACCTCAGATGAGTGCCATGTCTTTTCATTGATCTTACTAAATAGCATAATAGCAGCATCACAGCAAGAATCTGCTCCAATGTCAAAATAAATTGGATGAATGGAAGCGCATGAACACAATCAGTGCTTTAGGAGGCACTGAAGGCTCCTGATTTAATAAAGTGTCAATCTGAAATCATTTGGAGTGGTACAATATGAGATGCACACATTCTGCCTAATCAGATTAAGTAGGTGCAATTTCAAATCAATTACGATAAAAAATGGATCTGGAGTTAAAGATCCAGTGATGCGGTTAACACATTTTTGTATACGTATAGTCAATTAACTTTGCAGCAAATAAATCTGTTGATGTAATTTGTTGCCAAGTAGCTAGCTATTTCAGGCTGTAAGCTTCAGTAGGATTTTTAATGGTCATCCTTGCATGGAAGATGACTAGTGGAATCCAGTGTGGACCTGCTTGTCGAGATTTGTGTTAAGTGGGTACTCCTGTAAGTGCACGCTTTGTGTATTTCAGTAAGCAGGAAGTGCACTTTCCATGTTACAAGCAAGCACTTATCTTTCCATTGGTTCCATTTGTCTTCAAGATTGCTGCACATTTATGGCGCACACTTTGTAGGAACAACACGTGCCTCACTTCCCCCTCTATCACCAGGAACTGGCTGTCTCTGCTAAAATATTTCAGATGCATCCAGGATTTAAGAGTAAGGAGGGGAAAACAAAGAACAGCAACCCAAATGCGAAACAATCCATTCAATTCAACGATAAAGATTGCAAATGTGAGCAATGGCGGGTGAGGTCACAAAAGGCCAGGAAAGTTTTTGCTACACCACCAGCATTCAGAGCTATATGAAAAATGCATGGGACCTGCTCGGCAAACAAGCGTGATTGTGTTCATGGCTGGTGGAAAGAAGGGGAAAAGTGAAAATAAAATCAGCTTTAGGTAGGATGTGGAAAAACCTCCATCCTGTTTAAAAAAAAAAAGTGTTTCTTGAAAATTCTACAGTAGAAACACAAAGCAGAGATGGAATAAAAAAGTGGGGTTGTGGAAAAGAGATGGGAAAAAAAGAGAATAAGGGAGAATGTGACCAGTTGGGAGGGGTACAGCAATGAAAAATAGCTTACTTCAAGACACAGCACAAGTCAAGTCCTTGCGGGTTTGATTGCTCGGGGCTTAATTAGCCTTGGAGAAGCGTGGCGAGCAACTTGTCATGTTGCAATATTTTTTTTGCTGCGACACTAACCTCATGGAGAGCTATTCAATCATTTCAAAGCCAAAATCCCTCTCCCCTTTCTCGTTCTCTCGCCTCAGCATCATTAATGAATCCTGTTACATCCTGTTCAAGAGACAGTGACAAGACAAAACAGACACGCACCTCTAACAAACAAAAAATACGAAAAAATGAAATTAAAGCGTCCGCCATAAATTTCTGTCTGTTACATGATGTCCAGCGGCCTTATAATAGAGTTAGGACACGACTAAGAGAGTGAAGGACAAGCCCATATTAGTACGCTGCAGGTCTGCTTTCTGAACGATGAGCTAACATTTCACTCCAAGAGGGCCATCTCATCCACCAAGGCTTAATTACTTAGATAGAGTGAAAAATCATTTTAATTTCCTTAAAAGGTCAAGGTGCAAAATTTCCAATTATGAAACTCTTTTAATCACTTGGGATGAAAATGACACCTAAATGACAATGACATGTGGCAGCATGTTTGTGTGTGTGTGTGTGTGTGGGGAGGGGGTGGGAGGGTCTCTCTCTCTCGCTCTCTCTCTCTCTCTCTCTCACTAATTAAGCTAAAAGCAATCCTTCCTCCGTCATGTGTGCAAACACAACTCACCTCCCTAATTATAGGAGGCTGTACTCCGCCAGCTTTAATGATCACACATCAATGGTTAAGATGAAAATATGACAAAACAGGCTGGTGGTACATTTATAACAAGCTCCTTAGTTGGGGATTGCACAAGAACAGATGAAGAGATTATGGCGGTGTCCTCTCTCTCTCGCTCTCGCTCTCTCACTCTATCTCTCTCCCTGTCACGTACACACATGTTCAAAATCAATATGAAATGGAGATAGAATAGAAGAGAAAATGGGAGCTAAGCTTTAAAAGAATCAAGCTGAGTATCAAAAGCAGTGCTAAGCTATTCTCTGTTCCTGCCTCCCTACTGTGCTCCTCACACAGTTTCCCTCTAACCCAAACTTAGATTCTAGATACAGCGCTTTTCCTATCCAAATCTCTTATTTTCTCCTGATCTGATGGATTTGGAGCCTGCCGGGGAACAGACGAGGCCCACTGCATATCAGGATAATGGATATTTGGTATTAGCAATGATCTTTTTGAGGAGCAGAGGATTCTTACCCTGTTACACGGTATCACTGGCATAGTAGATATCTGGGATTACAAATAATCTTTTTAGATGCAGAGGATCTTTAAACTTTCCTACCCCATCATCAGCACAGTAGATAGTTGGAATTACGCCACTGCAGTTTTGAGTTCTCCAATCAGAAGGTGTGGATTCATTTTCTAAAATAGCAGCTTTGACAGTAGTTGTGTGTAACATATATCCGGCATCGTTCCTATAGTAACAGCATGGCAGATGATCCACATAATCAATAGATTTTAAAAACTATGTTGTTATTTAACAAAGAAAAATGTATAATCCTTGATATGGCAGTGTCCTGTTAGGGGACATTCATGTAACATTTTTGAAAGAAGCCCCTAGTATCAGCGCTCTGCATCAGTCAGTAAGTTTTCCGCCACAGGAAAGTCTTCAGCGCAGACGAGTTTGTGCTTTCTGGTTTCTCAGTCACATGACAAGCTGTGTAAAAAAAAAAATCTCCATTTACCTTGACAGACAGCAAGGGCACATGAGATGGAGGATGGGGGCAGGGTTTCCAGGCAGTGTTGATTAATATTGCAGAGTTCAAAATCATTTCAGATTAATGTGTCATTTGTCTCAGCTGCTCTATTATTGGAGAGAAAAACACTTCTCTTTGAAATTATTTTGAGTCCTATAACTCATATTAGCAAACTCTAATGTTACTCTAATGCACAGGTTTCTAACCTTGGTCCTGGAGAGCCCCCGTGCCCTGCACAGTTTAGTGTTTTCCCTGTTCCTAACACATGTGATTTAACTAATCAGCTCATTAACAGCTCTTCCTGAAGTGAAATGAGTGTGAAAGAGCAGGGAAAGCTAAAATGTGCAGGACAAGGGGTACTCCAGGACCAGGGTTGGGAACCCGTGCTCAAGATGCGTAAAGGTTAGCAGGTGTCATAATATAATCAGAGTAAACATCACTGTATATCAAGGTCATGTAATATCGTATGACACAATGAAATAGCATACAAGCCTAATTGGAAGGTCGCGAGTTCAAATCCCATCATTGCCAAATTGCCACTGTATGGCCCTTGAGCAAGACCCTTTGGATAAACGGGTCAGCCAGATGAACAAACTAGAACAATATCATTAAATTTCATATTAATAATTCACCCTAACCTGTAACCTCAAACTCCCATGACATGTCAGCAGGTCCAGATTTACATTAGTTTCGCTGTAGTTACTGAATAATATGCTTTACAGTAAAATAAGCTGAAGAGTTTAAGGGGCTAACCTTGGCATATTGGCTTGAATTCTTAAGACTTTGCATTCATGAGGTTGTGCTGAAGACAGTGACATGGTAGTGATAGAGTTGGAATATACTATGCCTGCTCATGATAACAATAGATTTGTGCTTAAGGGTAAAACCCTCTGGCAATAAGTGCTCAGTGCTACTGCATATCTTAGCGCTGGCCTTGAACCCACTTGAACAGATCTGCTCACTCTCTGTTCTCCCTCTGTTCACTTGTCTGTCTCCAATACTCATGCAGTGGTCTTGCCTGAAATGTTTTCATCTTTTACCAGCCTTCACACATGCAAATGAACATCTTTTATATTCTATTCTCCCCTCTCTTTACCCATCACTGTGCCTCACACTGGCCATATTTTATATTCTCACAAGGACTGTCTGTCCTGTTCTTCAGCTCGTCACTTGCTGACAGCCGGGAGCAGATCTGTGACTGCTCTTCGTCCGAAAAAAGCTGCAGCAGCACCTTCAAACAGCCATTTACCCCACCGGCTACAAACCCCTGAGTGATCTGATGAGGGATCCGATGGTTTCCAGAGAGCATGAGAAAAGAGGAAATATTTTTTTCATTTCATTTTTGTCTCTGCGTCATCAAAGAAGAGAATAATGTTGAAGTGGAAATAAGTGGAAATAAGATGATGATGAAGGCTTAACCTTCTGGATTTAAATCAGCAGCCTGCCCCACACTCACACACAGAGAGATGGAGCTAATTAACCCAACACAGCTCTGCTGTTCTTACTCGTTTTTAACATGCTGCTTCTAGTGTTATTCGCCAAATGATTCCAAACTTGACCGCTTCTTCTTGTATTAATTGGAAAGTTTTTTTTTTTTTTCCCCGTTCCCTGCACTTGCTATTCTCAACTTACTTTTTTATGGTATTAATTAATTCATTATCAGTTGAAACCCAGCTTTTAGGAAAACCATCACAAGGTAAGAAATGGAGGGAGAAAAAAAACACAACTAAAAATAAGGTGGTATGTCCTTACAGTGGCTGACCTGGATACATTTCCATTCTCTGTGCTACTACAGAACATCAGAATTAAAAATAACTGGGAAATTGAATATACAGAGATGGTTTTTTTTTTTTATCCCAGAAACTAGAATGACATCTGGAGCCCATTTTAACAGCTTCATTAGACAAATGGCCTATGTTGCAATTTCTTCTCCTATATTTAACATGTATCTCATTTTCCTGTGCAATCTACGCAGTTTTATGTCTGATCTATAGCAATCAAACTAGCCAGCTTTTTTAAGGAAAACAAAATTAAGGGCCTATTACCATGCTGTCATTCAGGACATACAGAAATCAGTCAACATCCTAGTGCGCTGTGATTAAATTAGAAGCATCTTAAGATCTTAAGAGAGCTCTAACAGTTTATGTATCTTATATAAATATATATCTTACTATGAAGTTAATAAATATAAAAAGTATAGGAAGTCATTGCACAGTATATGCTATCTCTCACACTTGCTTAAGTTACAAAGGGAACAAGATTTTAAAAAGTTTACATATGGGGTTGGGGGTGTGCTTAGCTAAGCTTAGAACTTCATTCATTTTAAGTCAACTAAAATCTCATATCAACGCCAATGATGTCAAAGTCCAGAAGCTTCAATGGAAATACCTGCATCTTCCTTTATATTATATATACATATATTATATATTTATATATATTTATATATATATATATATATATATATATATACACACACACACACACATTATGTATAATACATTTTATATATAAGATCAGCAGTTTTGGTAATACTCAAACCAGTCCTTTAAGCACCAACAGCCATACCATGGTCAATGTCACTGAGACTACAATATTTCCCCATTTTTATTTTTGATGTGAATATTAAGCATTTGACCTGTATTTGCATGATATTATGTACTGTGCTGTTGCTACATGATTGGCTGTTTGAAAAATTACATCAATGTGTAGGTGTGTGGTTGTTCTTAATAAAGTGGACAGTGAGTGTAAGGTCCAATGCTTTACTTTAGACAAGTTAAATAATTTGGACATATTGAGGTAAAAATGGACTCTTCCACATTAGAATAATTACTAGAAATCTTATGATAATAGCAAGTTTCACAAAAAGTGCATTTGCTTAGGTATATTAATAAGATGTTAATGAGAGATGCAGTTTAGACTTTTGAAATCCACACAAGCTACAATCCCACAGTTCACCATAACTATATCAATTATTTAATTACAGTTTATGATTTAACATTACAAGTAGGTAAAAATAAATATATTTAGGCTAGAAACTGCAATCATTTTCCACACAGATGATGTCATTCAAGACACTCAGATGTCTGGTGGATATCAAACGCTTCCTAACTTCATTGACATCATTGACATCTTGCCTTTACTGAGATAATAAACTAGTTAACCTTTTTACTCTACCCAGTCTACTCTAGAAATTGGGACATTGTCACACACTTGCACACTAAAGCTGCTCTCCAGTAATTCTCTATTAATGCAAAATGTAACTTCATGGTTTATTAGGGGAAACATCTACCATATTTACAGCTTCCTTTGTTCCTTTGTCCATGAAATGTGGTCTATTACATATAAAAAGCAGTCCTGTGTAACAACATGATATTTTTTTATTAGACACTGCTGAGCGGAGACAGTACTGCAGTTTGTCTTTGTTGTATGCTGAACTGACATCACAGAAATAATAAAATGATATAACTGAAACAGGGCCACGTTGCAGTAAAGCTGTCAATTATTAACCAGTATTTACCAGTTTACGTATGTGCATTTGTTCCTAAGCAGCAGGTTACAACTATGTATCTCTGACAGAGGATCAAATGGCCTTGGTGAATAAAGGGCACCCAGACAAAGACAATCCTATCATGCACTGCAGAGTAAACATTGTCTCACAGCCTGTTCTGTGAAAAGAAAAGAAAATCTGTATGATGTGATCAGAGCACCTTTAATATATATATATATATTCAATTATGTACAAATGTATAGAATATTTCTATATCTCTTATTACATTGAGATTGTTACTGTTAAGGCTATGTTAAGATAAAGTTTGTATTGATTTTTTTTTTTAATTTCATGATTTAAAACCATCACTGTTCTACTGTGTGCACTTGAACATCGATACTGAAACCTCTCTCTGTGTCAGGTGCGTATAAAAGTTTGTTTCTCTGGGCGTGTTCTCTTCTCCTGTGTTACGTGCTGAAGTGACTGATGGCCCTTTTGTTTAAAGGGTGTGGTTTCTTTCTTGTCCTATCTGATTGTACTGTTGCTTTGTGCAAGTGTGTGTGTATATTAGTATATGTGTATGCATATTTACTTATTTATATTTAGTTGTGGCTCTCTCTGTACTTCTAACTATTTCTCACTTGATTCTGGTCCCTTTGGTGGAAATGTATAGTCTCTGTAGCAATTGTATCACCGTCAGCATTTTTAACAGCTTTGTGCTTGGATTTGATCCTGCTTTATTTGTAAATCACTTTGGATTAAAACCGTCTTCCATCTTGGCTCACTGTACAGGAATGATTATTTATGGACACACCAATATAACTAGTTTCTTATGCTTAAAACAGAAAAATAATAGGGGAGTAACACTTATGTGCATTTACAGGATTTCTAGCTCTATGTTTAGATGTATAGAGTTTGTTTCGCAAAATGTGGCAGTTTCTCGGCACAACTATTTTTCTATTTTGACTGAAGACGGGGGTAAATTTTCAATCAGCATGGACTGATTTCATTAATAGCGGACATACGATGAAGTAACCAGTCCAAAAAGATTGGTTAGGTCACAAGCAGGTTTATGTTCAAATGTCATGATAAGGTCACCTTACTTATACGTAAGCACTGCTTCTGTGATTATAAAGATGGTCCAGGTCTCATCCCAGGAATTTTATTCACAATATACTCCTTTCAACATCCTTTCGAGCCATGTAATACTGTTTGACTTTATAGTATACAGTTTTAGAAGAATAATGATTTATAATCCCACTTGCTGTTGTGTCCCAGATGATGATTGGTTCCATTTTAAACTTGGTTCCACTCAAGGTTTCTTCCTCATGTTGTCTTAGGGAGTATTTTTTTCCCCCACTGTCACATCTGCCTTGCTCAGTAGGGATATAACTCTACATCTACAGATTTCTGTGACAATGTCTATTGTTAAAGCACTATGTTAAATCACTATGCAAATACAATTGAAATGAACTAAATTCAGTGAACTCTACCCCGAGGAAGTCAAATAGTAGAGAAATAGCAATGTTTGGACTGTGTATACAGCCTATTGTTCTGTGGTGACCCTCAGACACAAGCAGAAACCAGCATCAGCAGAGTTGCACTGCTCACCACGGCTACACTGGGTCTGGCTGATACAGCATTACTGGGCTTGAGGTGTGGCCGCGCCTCTGCAAAGTGCAAATCACATTGTTTACCAATCACAAAATAAGAGGCCAGCCTTTCTTTATACATAATTAAAAAAAAAAAGAATCTTAATGAACCTAATATATAATGAATGACAAGCTTCGTAAGGGGGTTTTAATATACACTCACAATCCACTTTATTAGGAACATCTGTTCACCTGCACATTCATGCAGTTATCTAATCAGCCAATCGTGTAGCAGCAGCACAATGCAAGAAATCATTCAGATACAGGTCAGGGTGTATCTCATCAACAAGGTGTTTCAGCCTGCAGACCCTCCGCTCACAGGATGTTTTTTTGCTTTTCGCACCATTCCGTGTAAACTGTAGAGACTGTTGTGTGTGAAAATCCCAGGAGCTCAGCAGTTTATGAAATACTCAAACCAGCCCATCTGGCACCAACAATCATGTCACAAGTCACAGAGATCAGACTTTTTCTTTATTCTGATGTTTGATGTGAACATTAACTGAAGCTCTTGACTTGTATCTGCATGATTTTCATGATAACTGCATGAATGTGCAGATGAACAGGTGTTCCTAATAAAGTGGACGGAGAGTGTATGTACAACACTTTCAGACAGTTTTAAGCTGTTCTTCATCTCCCCACAAGATGGCAGTGTATTTCATTAATGACCTTTTTTTTTTTAATGATCTCTAACCATCACAGTTTTTTAAAACCACTAATATCACTGACTGGAGTAGTGGTGTACACAGAAAGTATACACTGCATACCATTAAAAAAAAAAGACAGATTGTAAAGTGTGGCTCAATATGCCTGCTCTTAACCACCAGGTGGCCCCAGTGTTCAGTTGCTTGTACTCACCTACAACAGTCACAGTTTTGGAGACCTGTCCAATATTGCCTGCTCCTGGGTTCAGAGTGATACAAGTGAAGACCTGTGTCTGTCCGATGTCAGAGGGGGTCCAGAGAATCTTTGGGCCCTCAGCAATAAATCTTCCTCTTGGAAAGCCTGCATGCAAGGCCCACTGCACAGTGCAATCCATCCCACACTGTGCATCACAGGTGTACACGCCTTGCATGCCTACTTCAGCTTGGTTTGGCCCAGTCAGACTCATGATAACATATCCAACTGCAGGGGTTAGGTAAGTTCATCTGATTATCTGACTGATCTGATATCTTAGATGATAGAACATTTGGAGCACTTTACCATTTATGGGAACAATAAGGAAACTTTTGACATATATGATAAATAAGGCTTACTTACGATAAATCCAATACGCCTTGCTAATTACACTGACACTTCCATTTAGGACCTTGCACTGATATTGGCCACTATCTGACTCTTCCAGAAGGCTAAAAGACAGAGTTACATTGTCTGGGGATAGGCTCATCCTGGAGTCTAATGTAAGAGGTACACCATCCTTAATCCAGGTTATAGTGACCGGTAGGGAGGCCCCATCACATGTTAAACGAAATGACCGCCCCACTTTAGGCTGCTGGTTAAGTACTGATTGATCAGTTGATGGCTTCACAGATATGGGATCTGAAAGAGTTCAAAGGACAATCACTACCTTAATGATGTCACTTGTGTATGAATTGTGTTGGTCAAGCGTTAATTAGATGAATTGAATTAAAGCTGAATTAAAGGTTAATGAAAGTATTCAGAGAAACTCTGAATGCTCTGCGCTGCAGGATGATCATACTTATCACTGTGACTGATCTGACGTTGCTGACAAAGTATTTATGGTCTTCATCTGTCACTGTGCATGTTAGTGAGATGAACTTGTCTACGCCGTTTTCAGTAAGGGTAAATTTGCTTCCAGGAAATGACTGGCCATTCAAGCTCCAGGTATAATAACAGGTACGACTGCAGACTGCAGAACACTCATAGAGAGCACTCACTCCAGCTACCACCTCATCAGGACCTGAGATCTTTACCCACTGTGGCTTACCTAGGAAAAGAAAAAAAAAAGGAAGTCAGAACCTAATAAACAAGCAATATACACTCAGCTCCACCTTTGCTTCTTTCTGAAACGTGTCTCTTAATGCTATGAGTAACAACCTGAATGGATTTATCGTTGTCTCATTTGTAAATTTTTGTACAGTTTATTTTTTTATTTTATTTTATAAAACAGAAAGATAACCATAAGACATGCAGGCAGACAGATAAGTAGGTAGGCAGACAGACACACAAGTAAGTAGACAGACAGATCAACTCACTTGCAGTAGCCACCTGCACAAGCCCTAAAATAAAACACAATTTAAAAAAAAAAACAGAATTAATAACTGAACAAGATATACTTACAAGGACAACAACAATAATACATGTAAATGTATAAATTAGTGAGACAAATTGCTTAAAATATACACGTGGTTACTCCGTACTTGGTAAACCCTTACAGAAGTCCTTATTTAAAAGATGTCAAGTTGTAAGATGTAAGCAAAGACACCAACTGAGAATATAAAAGATATTCTGATATAATAACTGTGAAGCTCCACAAATAAGTGGACAAACAGCGACTACACCAGCCCAGTCACTTTGACTTATAACTACTAGTAGGCATGGGAAATGTGGCACAGTATTATGTCATATCATATAATTTGAAGATATTTTCACTATATACAATATGTATAATGATATCAAAACAAGTTCAATCATGCTTTTATTTATTTACAAAATACAATTTTAATACAGTCAAATAAAAAAAGTGTAAACATCCATTTAAATGACATAGCCCTTACTACTGAACATTTCAATACCTTCACAGGAAAAACCCCACCATGTATTAATTGTAATATAAAAGCAACTATAAGGCATGGGATAGAGTAAGCTTACCTGTAACTGTCAGCAACAGATTTATATACACATCCAGCTGCATCTTTAGGTCTTCTCTCTTTCTCTGAATCTCCAAATGCAAGTTAATATATCTTCAGGATTATGAGTACACAAAATGACAGGAAGTTAGTATATTCCCAGATTGCATAATACAGTAGATTCTGACATAATAGAACCTCGGGCCTTCTTAGTTTTTTATTTATTTATATATTTGGAAATATCTGAGATTAATACTTAGTAATATAGTAATGGCCACACAAGCACATTCTGGAAATCTGAAGAGGAAAGTTTATCTTCTTAGACTGAACTAAATTGATCAAGCATCACACAGCTGAAACCTTCATCACACTTTATTCAGTCCTTTACAGAATTCCCATCTATCTATCTAATTCCAGAGTTACTGCTTGACCCTCATAACCCTCAGCTGCACAGCTATATACTTTATATAACTGCCTCACTTGTAAATTACTTTGGATTATAGTGTCTGCCTTGTAAATACAAAGTCTTGTAACATTGGCTGAAGTTTTAAATGATACCTTTATAATAAAAAGGTTAGTGTAGATTCACATTTTAACTACGAACATGGAGAGATTTTAAAGTGTAATGCTCTGTTCTTTTAGCCAGTGTAGCTGGTGAGCTGCAAAAGGACTTTTTTCCACAGAGACAAGGAATTATAGAACCAACACTTAAGCAACAGGTCCTTGCAGGTTAAAACAGTACACAATGTTTTCTTGTGAAATCTTTACGTTGCAATGATGTTGTAAGTCTCATTGTAAGTCTGGAACTTCCCTAACAGCTTGTAGATTACAGCTAATACATGTAACATCCCCCCAGCCCCCAAAAAAGATGTTAAAAATCATCTCTCATAACCATTAGCTCTAATTATCAGCAATTGACACGTATCATGTCCAAAACAATGCTGTTGGCATTTGACATGGTTAAATAAAAAAGTGGTATAACTGAGATAATGCCCTAATATTGACTCCTTAGTGGAATGAGTGCTGTTCATGCAATTTTAGGAGTTTGTTTGGGTTTGAGTACCACAGCCAACAATAAGGGCTTGGGATTGCATTTTGCATCACTTGACAACACTCCATTATCACTCACGCGCTCATATTCACTGTTTTCACCACCATCACCACATGTGGAAACTATTAATCTATCAAAGTATTCTTGTTTAGATGAAACTTTGTGTCACGTAGTTTGTTAAAAGTTTCAGTTTTGAGTACCCAAATAAAATTAACAAAGAATGGAGTTTTAATTGAATGCTAATGAAGTTTTAGTGAATGCTAAAAAAAAAAATGTTTTCCTATGAGTAGAACATCTCATGTAATAGACCTAATATCCAGATTCATTGTCCAGATAAAAAAAAGCACTATTAACACACAGCATTGAATATCTGAAGTATTGGCTTTTGTTAGACATTTTGGCCTTGATATTTCAGGGAGGAACAGGACATGTTCACGTTTGTAATTGGTTTCTGGAATGACAGTGGATACAGTTATCAAATTATTTAAATGAGATATGCACCATAATTGATACAAGCTTTACAATACAAGTCATAGGTAACTATACAGGAACTAAGCAGGAAGAAACGAGCAGAAATCATTGACCATGAGCCAAAAATACACCCTGGATTGGATACCAGTCCATTGCAGGGCACCATGTAAACACACATTCACACATTCATTCACTCCTAGGGGCAATTTAGAATCACCAATCTGCCTACCAGCATGTTTTTGGAATAATTTGGGAAAAATAAGTTTGCTTCTGTTGAAAAAATTCTGAAAAAATAATATGTCAGAATAAGTACTTAAATATTTTTTTTAAATAAGTGTAAGTTTGAATTCATATTAAATATTCTCAAAAATGTATGACTGTCAGATGCTTCAACAGACAATTATGAGTGACACAAAAATGACTGTTACATTCTTGAACTTAAAATGATCTTTATTGATTGTTTAGTCACAGTTATTTTAGGAAAAATAAACAAATGTCTAAATACATAATAGTATGTGTTATATATATATATATATATATATATATATGAGCTTCTGTGGAGTTCAAACAAATTTTGAAGGAAAGCTGTGACCCTAAACTTAGAGATTCATACAAACTGATTTGTGTGAATTTTCAACCATGCATTATTAAAATTTAAATAAAACCATTATATACAGACATTTTGTATAAAACAATAGTAGCCTAGATGAAACACAAAAATAGGTTAACAAAAGTATTACCATTTCTTTTTATTACAGTACAGAATGTTTAAGAATTGTATCTGATATTAATGATTTTATATTGTTTTATGTTGGCAACCACTGCACTTCTTTTATTTGAACATCCGGTAAATTTCTAACTTTTATTATTTCCGCATTTCAGTTCCCTGAGTAACAGAGTTATGAGGTCCAAAGGTTAAACACTCAGTCAGAGTCTGTCTCTAAAAGATTCTAGGACCGCTAAACAGCAAGCATGTTTTAAGGCATTCTTTTAAAATGCCCTTTGCCATAATACCAGTCATATTTAATAGAAATATTTCTAATCAAAGGTTGTCTGGGGGCCACACATGCCCTTTCATTCCATGTATTACAATTAATTTATTACAGCCTGCAGAATTTGATTTCAGAGTCCTCAACAAAATGTCAATAGAATGTATATTATTTAGATTGCATCTAATATTGCACTAATAATATTACATTTGTACTGTATATATTTATACATTTTCTTTTATACTTTTTTCAATGTAATGTACAATATACTCCCAGGCAAAAAAATGGGGTAATATTAATAAAATATTGCAATTATCACAATGTCAAAAATATTAAGCTTTTAATGGTCTTAACAACAAATCATTGGTCAGAAAATTAGCAAGAATTAAACAAATGCACTCATGAGGGCTCCTGTGCCACCATTCGCTCGTTTACTTCTGCTGCAGTGAACTGTTTGGGGGAAAAAGCTAGAAAGAGGGAAATTCACTTATATAGACGTCTTGTACGCAAAGGTAAAATCATGATAATGATTAAAATGTTTGATGTTAAATTCAAACTAACACATTTCTGGGTGTACAAAATTTTCCAAAAATATCTTCTGGGATGTTTTTTCTTAAAAGATTAGTCATTCTTTGTTTTTCTGCCACCCCTGATGCAGCCCATCAAGGGCCACAAGGCTTAAACTTTTAAAGAAATCAAAGGGAAAAGCTTCCCATACTAAGTTCCTTTTTTTTGTTTAATTCTTGCTAATTTCATGACCAGTGATTTGTTGTTCTTAAAGGCGTAATATTTTGCCATTTTGGGCTCGGCCCGTTTTTTTGCCTGGGAGTGTATATAACATTGCTTGATGGGGAACTGCACACTGAATCTTGTTGTACATTGTTGTAATTTGTATTCATATTCATATTCAAGTGCTATAGTACATTTTAACACATTTGTATCTAATATTAAGAGCAAGAAATTTCAAGGACTAAATTCAGACTCAGCACTGAGGGTTGCATTGAAATAGCCAATGATACCTATTCCTATTCAAGCAGAATCTGCAGAGAAAACATTCAGTTACTTCAAGATCTTGGACTCATCATTTTCTCTTCCACAGCAATGGCAGGTTGATCAAATCCACAAATGTCTCTTGTAGGATTGCTGAATCGTGCATTTAGCAGGCGTTTGGCAGGCTTGGTCAGCGTGGTCCACGTCTAATGCTGGTGCATCATTCTACAAATTCCTCACATCAGAATAAATGGTTTGTGTCGCAGGATTAGATGTAGCTGTCTGGAAAAGATGAAGTGTCAGTTATGCTGCAAGGTGCAGTCCCACTTATCTTCTCGCGAACCATTTGTTTGTTCCTAAATATAGTTTATAAAAGCTATCTTTTCCAGCATATACCATCTTTACTTTCATCACTGTGATCTTTTAAAGGTCATACCTAATAGTTTAGTGATCTAGCTGAGGACAAACCGCTTTTGGATTTTCCCGGTGCTGAAGGTGAAAGTGCATGTACTCCTGTTTTTGAAATGTTCATGTTTGACTGGATTTAGCAAACCATTAAACAGTTAGAAGCCCTTCAGTTAATAATTAAACTACAATCTTTAACTGTAGTTAATTGTAGAAACATACTCTCTGCTGAAAAATCCTGCTTGCTTTACCCAGCTACCAGCTGCCATTGCTGCCAGTTGGTCATTTATTTACCAGCTTCATCATTACTTGTCTACGTTAATCAATAAATGTTTTCGAACTGCCTTACTATTATGCTATTTCCTTAATAATTCAGTAATTCAGAACACTTCCTTTCTACCAGCATGTGCAAAAATGTCTATCAGTTTGTCTGGCAGCAGAAGTTTCTTTACTACGTTGTTGTTATTCCTCTTTCGGCTGTTCCAGTTAGGGGTCGCCACAGCGGATCATTGGTCTGCATATTTCATTTGGCACAGTTTTTATGCAGAATGCCCTTCCTGACGCAACCCTCCCCAATTCTGGGCTTAGGACCGGCACTGAGAGCGCAACCCCAGTGGTGCCCTGGCCGGGAATCGAACCCAGGCCACAGTGAGAGTGCTGTGGCCTAACCACTAATCCTCCAGGGACCCAGTTACTTTACTACTTTAATTTTATTTTTCATATAAAAAGAGAAATAAAACAACAAACAACAATACAAATGCAATTTTCCTTGTGATCAATAGATCAAGATACATCACATTTCTATCTATCTATCTATCTATCTATCTATCTATCTAAAACATCCATAAGTTTTGGTTTAATGTGGTTCAAACTGAAATTGTTTGGTTCAAACTGAAATTGTGTACTTGTACACTTACTTAATTACAAGACAAAAAAACTTATTTTTTACTCCTTAGATTTTTATTTAGGCGTTCATAGTTCTTTTTCAAATTTCAAAGGTCTCTTCTTTTCTCTTTCAGCCAATGACTGTATGTTATAGAGTATATCAGTGGAATGGGCTCGGTTTAGCCCATTTGTCACCGGTCATGAGCTTCTCGTGCTGTACATTATTAGCACTATATCTACCTGTTTGCATTTGAATATGGATAAGCCACCAGACTGCAGTGTGGAAGTTGAGGATGAGTGCCTCTGGCCCTACCTTAGTCAAATGTTTCAGTATGCTGGATTAAGCAAAGCCAATTGATGTTACCTAATTTGCTAACATTAACTTGCTATATTTAATTAAATTAGCCTGTTTTCTTGGCTAATGCCAGATTAGATTAGCACTGATTCCAGTAGGTAACATAATTGGCTAGTCAATCAAATTCTACCTAATGGTAAATACTGCAAACTTTAACAGCAAAACGACGTAAAAACACTTGAAAACTTTAACGCTTTAAAACAAAAATCATCTTCTAACAATTTTGGATAAGTAAAAGTTACTTTTCACATGAAAACCTGACATTAGCTTAATTTCATCAGTTCAAAACAGTTACTTTTCAATACTTGTGTACATTTAAAAGTAGCAACTTTTTACTTTTACTTTCAATTGAGCAAGATTTTTGACACATTATCTATACTTTCACTTAAGTATAACTTCTCAGTACTTTGTTCACCCCTACATGTGCATCATGCTCTTCTGAAGAACATCATGTAGCTGCAAGAGTGCACATGTTTATGTGACACTTAAGTTAGCACTTAAGTACTTAAGTTAGCACTTACACACACACACACACACACACATTTACAGAAGGACGGAAAGATGTCGGATGCAGAGACAGAGTAATGGAGATGAGG
>CM075005.1:5246313-5263747 GCA_037576675.1 Pangasius sanitwongsei | reverse complement strand
ATATATATATATATATATATATATATATATATATATATATATATATATATATATACACACACACACACACATACATAGGGTTTTCAGACAAAGCATCACCATTTTACATATTTTAAAATATGCATTATGTACCTATCCCAAGAAATGAATTAATATTTATTATATTATAAACTCATGATGTGTCACAAATCTGGTGCTTTAATTTTTAGCCCTTATTACTGTCGCATTTTCACTTCCTGGTCCTGTCTCCACCCCTTGTATTGCCGTATGTGTGTTACCTGTTACCTTCATAGTGAGTTTATTTAAACCCTCTTGTTTCTCTGTATGGCTGTGAATTTTCGTTTCATGTCATTTGCATCACTGAGCCGCTGTTACCCATTACCTTTTTCTGTTTCCTAAGCTTCCTCGCTCCCTAGACCAGACTTCCCGGTTTTGACCTCGTGCCTGTTTTTCCTTTTGATTATGGATTATCTTTATATGATGCTGCCTGCCTGCTTTCTGACCCATGCTATGGACTTGAATTACATGTATAATAAACATGCGGTTTTCAGCATTTGCATTATGCTTCTTATATACTCACATTAAAGTATGCTGAATTAGAGAAAGAGTCACACATACAGTGTGTGATGTGAAATGCATGGAAGTGACATGCAGCAGAATGCCAGCCTACATGTAATAATTTTCTGCTCTTATTAATTTCTGTAATAATTGTCTGTTCTAAGTGGATCCACATAATCCCTTAAACTCATAAAGTGCTGTAAATCCGCTAGCGGCTAGTCACTAGCTAATATTGCACACATGCTGTTTCTAAAAACAACATACATTTTTATGGCCATGTTCAGACCTAAGAGACTGCTGCTTAAGTCAAGAAGTGAAAGATGAAGCCCCAAAGGGGAAATGGTAGGTGTGAACTATTTTTAGATGCAGTTCCTGACAGAAGTAGTCTTAAAATTATTTGAACATATACTGGTGTCTAAACATGTTATTTCTAACTTCATTAATAAACCTTTACCCCAGGGTTTAATTAATGGAAAGCTTCTGTTGCCAAAAATGTATTAATATATTTATTTATTCATTTATTTATTTAACTGAAATTTCTGATGCTGTCGGTTTCTACATATAGTCATGTTCTAAGTTTTTCCGCCTATAGTTGTCATTCTAAGTTCTTGAAAAGAAGGTATCTTCCTACACCTGTGTTGGATTCCACTCAGTGAACTATGTGACAGAATGCTCCTTCTTGTATCGTACACCCACGTTCAAAAGCCTCCGCCCTATTGAGCCTGCATTATTCAAGATCCGTCCATGAATATCTTTGTTTTCTACTTCGCTTACATCCCTCTTTTCTAGATGTCAACAAATAAATTTTTCATGCATGATGTGAGCCATCTGTTCACGTAGGGTTTCTCTACAGCACTATTTAAGGGAGGCTATAGAAAAAGAGACAAGCAAGTTGTAAATAGCGTAAATCAGGTGATCTACGTATGGCCGGGGCAGCGCCGATAAAGCTCAGTGACTGTCTGGGGACAAATTTCCCTGAGGGTGTACTTCTTTATTGACCTCAAACGTTACGATCTAACACAGTATATATCACGGCATGAGAAAGTCACATTGTAAAGTTCTGCAGACTTATTTTCAGCATTGATTGAGAGCAAAACTCTGCTAAGCTACAAACTTAAAAACTGCGTCACGATACAGGGGAATTAAAAATGGACATAATAAGAACAGGGGAAAAACGTGTGCATGCATGACACAGCTAGATAGAAAAGTGAAGGTATATTACACCCTAGTGAAAATGAACTACCTGCATACGTATATCTGAATCTTATGAACTACAATTCTCCCATTAAGTAAAATTAAATAAAAGTCAGAGACTGCTTTAGAGTTTGCATAATCTCTGAACACTGTGGAAACGTATCTCTTCTGTTCTCAACTCTAAACCACTTTGTTCACTTTAAAAAGAGAGAGACTGAATTACTGAAACTGTGATTGACCCTCAATTCATATTCTGGCTTGCACAATTTTAAAGGAATAGATGTGAAGTTAATCCTCCAGACTACACGTAAAATCTGAGCCCTGCTACATAAAAGCACAAAATGAAAATTGCCACATGAACAAAAGCCACCTGGAAACCAAAATGAACAAAGAAATCTCAATTTCTGCCAATTACAGCTGGATCAGTGGCCAAAGTTTGGCTGTAACCGACCTGCAAAGTTTTGGAAAAGCGCAAATGGAGTTCAAGAGTGCAGAGCAGAGTAGGTGTAAAACTTCATGCTGGTTCGATATCAACACTGCAGGCCTGGTATCACACTGTGAACAGAATTGCTTTAAGCTTTTAGATCAGTGAAATGTCAACAAACAGGCAAATGCACTTTAACCAAAAAAAAGGATACGTTCCAGGTACTCGAGAGAAAGACTACATTTGTTTAGCTGAAGCAAAATAACAGATCGAACCGGGTGGAGAAATTTTCTCCAACAAGCATTAGGCCCAGCACGAAACTGTGCACTACGTATAATAGCATTTCAAACATCCTGCCAGATCCTGCTTACATCTCCACAGGAGCTTTTAAAGACACGCCCCTTCATCAACAATGTTATATAAACACCAATTAGTGTTTAAAACCCCAATCAAGACTGGCGCACTGATATTATACACGAAGGCCTATTCACACTCAACATGATGCAATTAAATGATGATTTAATTCATCAATGATGCGTATGGCCAAATCTTAATGTAAACCAACCGTATGCAAATTCTACTGACAGTTTCCTCATTCACCAATTTCCTCTTGGGTGTATTTGTACAATCAAATTCATATCTGGTCTATGTACACGTAAAATTGAATGTAATATTTCAACAGTCTGAAAAATGTTTGATTTGCAGCTAAATAATCAAAATCAATGTCAAAATCAATATCAACAACAATCATAGCGAATATAATAAGTAGAGTCGTTTAAGTCATGCTAAAAAGTAGAAATCAACACTGATAATTGCAACTTCACACACAGGAACCCTCATCCTAAAACATAGTTAATGGTGTTTAGAGTCAACATGTAATTTATAAAGATGAATCAGAAGTGCAGATATGCAGAAGCTCATTAGTCCTTTAAGTGAGTAACAGGCACATTTATTTATAAGAGAGACCTGGATGAGGAGTTTTGGGAAGGTGAGCTATTCAAAGACGTTTGGATGTCATAGTATGTTTTTTTTTTTTTCAAGGTTATTACACTTTAGCAAAACTTTCAGCATTTTATTTATAAGGATCTGTTCATGTGTTCTGGATGGAAATTCACCTATACTATATATAAAGCTTCAAAATATGCCTTACTTGACGTTAAACAGCTTTATTAAAAACAGAACACACTTCCGTAATGCTCTTTATGTACTCACATTATGAAAAATAAATCTATCAAAGCATCCTTTCATGCTGAAACTGTTGATTTATTAATTATTTTTAAAAGACTCCAAATTAAATCAAACTGTTATTTTCAGACACAAGGGCTTCTGACTCAGCTTCATTGAAATGTGCTTTTGTTTCCCTCTTTGTATACTTCTTAACTCAAATCATGGATAACCGTAGCTTACTGAACGTTTTTCTTTTATTGGCTTACTATCGCAACACATCTATGAAACAGGATGTGTTTATGTAAATTAGATGTATCTGGGGGTAATATGACCGTTACGTAATGGACTAGTACACAGGACCTTATGTCCCTTCTTATTTCTTGTTTTGATGTCGTACAACAGGTTCACAAATCAGACACATATTTGCTCATGCTTCACTGCACTGATTTTTTTTAATTAATAACCGAGCCAATCTGATGTGAACCCATGACCTTGCGTTGGCTTTCCCAACTAAAGCACCACTTGTCAGTTTTGACCCAGTTCCACATTTTTATTTTTGCTGGCTGCAATACAGTTCTTTGTGCTCTGACACAACAGCTATGCTGACTTGTTGACATCATGCAGGCTGTCTATTTTCATGCAGTAAAGTCAACATGGTTGATTAGGGTTTCACATCCAAAAAAACTCAGGAACCAAGCCAATGCCAAACACAATGGTGCATCATCGCAGTATGGTCTCAATGGGAAAGCACTGAAAGAAACCAAATTAATTTCAAATTCACACATTTCACACATACACTTATAGCTACTCTAGTCAATAATCCTGCTCATGGCTGGCATCCAAATTTTGCTTATTACTCATAAGGCAGCTATGAAGTAATAGACCATGAATTAATAACATGCAAACTGCATGCCAATATTAAACTTCCCCATTAAAAGGAGCACTATTTTTTCAGGATTTGAAAAAATGGCTCAGGTTAGAGACCACTGCCTTGAAGAAGGATAAATAAGTAAGTAAGTAAAGTGCTGTGTGTAACTGCTGCCAGTGGGCCTCTGATCGAGCGTAGCCAGGATTAGATAGAGATGCTATCAGTGGCGGGGATGAGTCGATATCCAGACAGCTGCTGATGGGCATGACAGAGACAGTGTGACACAGAGAAAGAGTGAGAGAGAGCAAGAGAGATGGGCTACTTAAACAATATGGCTTTTTAGATCAGGCCAAGGTGAACAGGCAGGTTAAGAGATACTTTGACTATCAGCATCCATTTTATTACCCACTCTTGCCACTGGAATATGAGACTTCCATTAGTATCATGCCATTAGTAAGTGACTACAACTATTACTTCTATTGCTATATACTGCATTGCATTGCAGTGTACTTGTACTGTACTATTGTACTGGGTACACACCCAAAATTTTGGATGCATTGATACCATTCCTGGTATGGAGTACCATCAAATAACATTCTCATTTATTCATATTTGCAAAAATGCTCAAATACCAGCATCTGATACTACACGATACATGATACCACATAAGACTAATGTATGTTGTCACTCGAATGAACAGAAGACACAAAATGACAGCAATCTGGACTTTTTCATGATTAATTCATTGTAAAGCAGATATCAAAAGGAGGATGTACAGAATCTTCCTACAAGACAACTAACCTGATTAAACATCTTATGGCATTAAAGCCATGTCTTTAATAGAGAGCGCGAGTGTGAATGACCAAGAAACACAAGCTGTTCGCAAGTGTGGAGCAGTGAAGCAAGTATGCAGAGAAATGCTCGAGAGCACTTGTCCTGTGAGCATTGACAGTCGCATACTTGCCAGGGTTTACACTTTGCTTGTGAGCCAAGATGCAGTTCATGGATTCTTGTGCTCATTTTTAATGACCATGCTCACTGAGGTTGGTCATATTCATGCTTTCTGTTTAAATGCCATAGCATCTTAAGCATAATACTCTGCATGAGGCGTTCATTCCTAGCAGCACTGCTAGAAGCTTCATGCCACTAGATCAGCCAACCTCTCATTAGTGCTCAACCTTCTCGCTCTTTCAGAAGTCCACGACGCAATCACAAGACTCTCCTTTCCCTCCTTATGAGTCTTGGATTTCATGTCACAGCATGGCAATGGGTTGTTTCCTACCTGGAGGGACAGTCATATCAGGTGACATGAGGGGATCCACATCTGTTCCATGCAGACCTTCCACTGTGTCCCACAAGGCTCAGTGCTGGGTCCTCTTCTGTTCTCCATCTATACCTGCTCTCTCTGTGAGGTCATATCCTTACAGAGGCTTTCATACCACTGCTATCCTGATCATACTCAACTCGTCCTCTCCTTTCCTCGCTCAGACACTCAAGTTTCTGCACAGATCTCAGCATGTCTGGCAGACATCTTATCAGAGGTCAGCTCATCAGCTGAAACTAAATCCCCATCAATCTATCAGGATACATTCCCATGTCAAGATTTTGTGACCTCCCTGGACAACTCTCAGATCTTACCATCTGGCACTGCACACAACCTTGGTGTAGTGCTGGACAACCAATTGTCCTTACTGCCTCACATCACTAAACTGACTTGGTCATGCAGGTTTCACCTTTATAAGATCAGGAGGAAATGGCCATTTCCCCAAGTTCACCCACGCCACCACATTGCCATGCTCCCTCCACTGGCTTCCTGTAAAGGCTCGACTGGACCGACCATCACTCAAGGTGCAAGGAAGACATGCATCAAGGCTCTGTCCTGGCACCCAGGTGTTGGAATAAACTTCCCATGGCTGTCTGAACAGTCTGAGTCACTAAATGTCTTCAAGCAAAGACTGAAGACCTACTTTTTCACAAAGCATTTGAATTTAATTTAGCATTATTTTTCTATTATAAAAAAAATCATTGGTGGTGTTTTCTTTTCTTACTGCACTAACCACCCCAACAGGGATTTTAGACTGATGGTACTCTTTGTCCGTGACCTAGTGAACTAGCATGAGGATATGTTTTTGATAGAGAATAAAAATCATTTCTGTAAGTCTCTCTGGATAAAGATATCCTTATAAATAAATAATATTCCTCTGGTCTTGTTACCGACTGGCAGATCTTAATGAGGGAGCACATGTACGCAATGCCCCTTTATCGCTTGAGAAGTTTTTCAGCCATGCAGCCTGTCATAAGCGACGTTATATGCGATGCTGTCAATGCACTCACACCAGAAGGGTTAACCCTTTGTAGCAGCTCTGTCACAGCCTAATAAAATTGTGGTTTTAGGCCTATATTTAGGCCTATATTGATACATAGCAGTGTATATAATAATATGGGATCAATCCCATTGCTAATCTAAAAGCAAATACAAAAAAAAAAAAAAAAAAGATCATGTACCCTGATGTGTTAAAGGTGCATCTAAGCACTAAAAAAGAAAGTGTCAGTAGTTCAATCAAATACATTATTGGAATCCAGGAATGGGATAGCTTTCAGACATGTCTCAGTGACAAGTTCACTAAAAGGAAACCAGCATTTTTTTGTTGACCATTTTGATTATCTGGACTGCACCTGGGTACAAACACAGCTCTCAAAATCAAGCAAATGTAAGAAACTTTCGGTGCAAATGGCTCAGGACTGAAAACAACATGAGAGAACACCCTAAATCAGATGTCATGCCTGTTTCCGCTGTCCTACAGCTATTCCCCATCTTTTTTTCATTAGGATGAGCTATAAATTCTTTTTGGTTCATCACTTACAATACATTATATGGGCAAAAGTATGTAGACACCTGACCATCACACCCATATGTGGGTCTTCTCCAAACTGTTGCCACAAAGTTGGATGCACACAATTGTCTGGGAAGCCCAGTGCACAAAGCGAGCTCCATGAAGACATGGTGTGTGAAGGTTGGAGTGGAAGAACTCGAGTGGTCTGCACAGAGCCCTGACCTCAACCCCGCTGAACACCTTTGGGATGAACTGGAATGCCATCTGCATGCCAAGCCTTCTCACTAATGCTCTTCCGGCTGAATGAGCACAAATCCCCACAGCCATGCTTCAAAATCTAGTGGAAAGCCTTCTCTTAAGAATGGAGCTTATTATAACAGCAAAATGAGGACTAAATCTGGAATGGGATGTTCAACAAGCACATATGGGCGTGATGGCCATATAGTGTAGGTTTGATGTAAGGGATGAACACTAATAAGATTTCCAAAGGAAGTTATGAGTTTGAGAAAAGGAGATTAGATTTAAAAAATACAAAACAAACAAAAAAAAAAACACTCCACTATTTTATTGCAATACACAAAATATAATAGTACATACTGTATATTCTCACTGATACTGAGAACACATTGTAGATGCCTAATTTCTAAAATCCATCGTGAATGAAAGCATTAATATTGCTTTATTGATTTTGCTTTGTTTACCAGTGAGAGCTTTCTCTAATATTGGTAAGGTAAAGCGTTCATTCCAGTCATGTTTTAAAAATTAAGCGGAATAACTGCCACTGATTGCAGCCTTCAAATTACTTTCAAAATACAACCTGAGCTTTGAAATCATAATTGTTAATGTGGCATGGGAAATTGATTTCCTGCTCCAGCTTTAGCATGATGCACTATGCATCCCACCCCCCCAACACACAAACACACAAAACACACACACAACACGGTATGGAGTGGACAGTGACTGAGCTCCTCAAACATCCTTTATTTGTCTTTGAAGATGATTGATTTTGACAAGAAACACTATTGCACGGATGATGAAGGCTTGCATGGAGTGCAAATTAATATAGAAACACAGCAGCCAGCACATTTACACCCTCAACCAGGTGTGAGAAATGATGTCCGTCTGATGAGGGGGGATGAAGTAATGGCAACAATAAAGACACCATTCTCCAGCAGGGAGTGTATTGCTGACATCAAAAAAGTTCTTCTACAACATCCATTCTCCTCCTGAACCTCCGGCTCTTCAATACACATTGATTTTTCCACCCTTATAACCCATTACCCAGATTAATGGCATGTGCTTGTCGCTCAAACAAATGTTACTTAATCGATAGTATAGGACAGGGGCCTGAGACGGACCTGAAATTACCTGGCACTTTCTGTGTTAACTAATGCAGATAGTATTTTTTATTTTTTTGCATGCCATTAAAACATTGTTCACTATGTGCCAAAGGTTAAGAACACTTATAAAATTAATGTTTGCATTCTTTTTGCATTGCAGATTTGTGTGTGTGTGTGTGTGAGTGAATATGGAAGAATGAAAATGTATTTTTGTGCACGCCCAAGCACAATTTATTGGTATAATACTGTTTGGGTGTAAGCATTTTTCCCTCATGTTCTTTCACTGCATAAATTATATAGAATATAAGCTATATAGGTAAAATATTAATAACAGGTAGTCATTAAGATAATCTCTTAAGATAATAAAATCTATCAAGCCTATTCCTAGACATTTTCTGTTAATTTTAAGTGCAGAAAATGCACAATTGTCTTGTTCGATTGCCATATTATTTTGCTTATTTCTAGAAATGAATGTTTAAAATAAGCAAAATTATACGAACAATGCTGAGAACAATGATATTTTAGCAAGTGAAAAAAAAATTCTCGAATGCCGTCAAACTTATGTAGTAATTCACATTATACAATTACAATAAACCAAATATTTCAAGCTTAAAATCATCTTGTTCTACTGGCTGCTAATTTTTCTAATTTTAAGCATTTATTTCTAACGAGAAGCAAACTGACCTGCCAATGGAATGAGAATATTTAAAGCTTGAAATGTGTAAAAAGCATCTGGGGAAAAAGCTAAATAATTTGAAATTCGAGTTATAATAATCGAAAATTGGAAATATTAGATAAATTTGCCCACATTCAAGATATTTTCATTTGCTAAGATATCGGTTTTTACAGTGAAGATAATTTTACACTTAAAATTAATTGTCTAGAAATAGGCTTAGTCATTTCATATGTTGTACAATAATATTTATATAATAAATATTAGATAAATACATTTAAACTATCTTCAAGATATTTTCACTTGATATAATTTTTTTTTGCAGTGGGCCCAGAAATTAATGTACTTGTGATAACATAAGTGGAGAGGCCCAGCAGGGGTATTTTAAAACCCACATTGGTCCAAAATTGCGTCATTAAGTTACGTTACCACTCCTCAGAAACCAACATCGTAGCAAAGAAGCCATGCCAATACAGTGTTTACTGACTTCGAGAGAAGCTTTAAAGATCCCAGGCCTGGATGTCCTGGATGTCCACTCTATATGTAAATATTACAGAAAATTGCAAGAAAAAAACAGAAAAAGTGCTTGTTTACTCAATCATCTGGTTATTTCTACCATTAAAATATTGATAATTGAAAAACTACAAGTGAAAACTAATTATATGGCATTACTAGAATATCACTACGTGGATGCCAGCACATTTTTTTTTTAAATGAAATGAAAGAAGCTGATTTGATTGGATATTGCCATAGCACACACCTAACCACACACCTTGATTCCAGGTTAAGGCCTGCACAAATGGTCAGAAATATTACCTCACCTAAATAATAAATCACACCCATACACACACACACACAAGTGCTATGATCGTGTTGCTCATTTTTGCGCTTTTGCAAAAACAGAGCCCAGAGAGTTGAATGCCTTGAATGTGTCTCTGTTCATCTACAGTATGTGTCCATCTCGGACCCTGATAAGGTGGCTGCCAGCATCGTTCCCGTCTCCCCAGAGAGCAGGTCTGAATGATTGATGGCACGCAGCACCTATTTAAAGGATGAGCCCTTCACCTGACAATCAATCACTTAGGTTGCCACTCACTACACAGTTTTTCTTACGGGGATTTTGAGGGCAGAGAGCAGTGCAAGGGGGAAAATAAGCACCTGGAGCAATGTTAAAGAAAGTGCAGCAAACTCGATACTTGCTACCATTGCTGTCAATAGAAAAATAACATCTGTACATCTGCGCTTGTATCTCAACCCGAATGAGGTTTACAAAGGAGGACAAATCAAGGGCAACTCTGGTCTCTGAGGTGGCTTAAACTTTTGATGACAATAAATGATTTCAGATTGAAGGTGTGAGTCCTTCAACATTCTGGACAGTCACAGTCTGTAAAGAAATAAAATCGCCTCATCATGCACAGAAAGGACCAGAAAAAACGCAGGGCTGCAAAGGGAAGTCGTGACTCATCGGCTAAGGTGTGGGTATGTGGACCGGAAGGTTGCAAGTTCAAATCCCCACCTCAACACAATGTCATGGTTGAGACCTTGAGCAAGACCCTTAGCCCTAAAATGCTCAACTAGAATCTCTCAGCTGAAGGTTGAGAGATTAAAAGAGTCAGCAAAATGTAAAACTTGAATTCAGTTGTCTTGGGTTGAGGATTTAATTAACACTAACTGCTGCACCACCTTGCCATCTCACAGCTCGAAGGCTCCTGTCTGTTTGGAGTTTGGCGTGTAAGTTCATCCCATGTCCATGTGGGTTTCCTCCCACCTCCCAAAAACATGCTGGTAGGTAGACTGGCTACATTAAATAACTCCTAGGTGTGAATGGGTTTGTGTGTTCCTGCATCACACCCAGTGTTCCTGGGATAGGCTCCAGATTCACCACAACCCTGACCAAGATAAAGCGCTTACTGAAGATGAATGGACGTATTAAATTATCAAAAGTGTCATCTTTCTATTTCCAAAAACTAATGTTATATGATTAATAGAGACTTTAGATAGGACTAAGCTATTGGCCATTAAATTAACATAAGCCATGCTGCAGCAAAAAGAAGATATGATCAAATATCACATGCTCTCTAGCTAAGAATCTATTAGTAAGATTACTGAAATCAGATATGAGGAACTACAGTCTAACCTATCCACTTCTATCAGTCATACATGTTTGATCAAAATAGCAGAGAGAAAAAAAATAAGAGACATACAGATAATAAACACTCCCCAGAAAATGTCTTCCTATTCCTGCCAGCATTGTGTTCTCTACATTGCCAGAGAGATTATACTTTATTTTTCCCTGTTACATCTCATCACCTGGATCTGCATCCGTACAGAAGCGCTCACTTTCGTCTGCATAATGAACCTCAACTCGTTTGCCTGACAACTCCTTTTGAAAATGATAATCAGGTTATTGCAGTTTATGGCCGACACTGGGGCAAATGCAAAGACCCGAAACGAGGCTTGACATTTTGCCCGTGGGTGAATTTCAGTGTGGTGCAGCTACTGACTGCCAAGAATCTGGGCTGCATTAACTGTTTAAAAAAAAAAAAAAAGAAAAAAAAGAAAAAGAAGAAGGAGGATCTCAGGGATTACATCATTATCTGCTCCTCAGGCTTTTATACACCTACAGTTGCAGAAAGGAATCCTGGCTTTGACAGCTTTAAGCTTTTGTGTACCAATTTACCAGCAGCAAAAACAGAAGAGGCTTGGCTAGTAAAGACAGCCATGATCCTTTGTAGGTGTTCTTTGTATTACCCAGACACCCTTCTGTCAAAACACACCCACAATCACCATGGGGACAAGCCAAATGTCCCCACAAGGTCAAAACTGTCAGATATTACTATCCTTGTGGGGTCCCCACAAAGATCTATTAGATCTAAAGATCTAATGTCCATGCAATCACATACACATGTACCTTTGATAAATAGATAGAAAAACCTGACACTGAAGAGGCTTCGTTTGTTCCGCCTGCTTAATATTCTGGACAATCTTTTGGAGGTAATGTTTTGGATAAAAGACTACCACACTTGAGGTTAAGTATCTAATTTCGAATGTCTTTGTGAAGATTAGTCTGGTATTAGATTTCTCCTAGCTCCCATCTTTATCCTCTCCGCTGAGGCTATTTCAGAAATCCCATGTGTTGCTGCAAAGGCTGATTGAGCGAGCTCATGATTAGTTGCACTGGATGTGCTTCATTCAGGCAACATCGGGTTGAAAATGTGAAAATAGCTGCCGGCGGCAGCGGAGCTGCACGTTTACCCTCCCTTCGGCGACACCTGCTGCTTCACTGATTGATCTTTTCCCATTTGTTTGGTTCTGCACTGCTCAGCAGCTGCGGCCTATCACAACAGTTCTCTGTATATAGATACTATGTGCATATTAAATACCTACTTTTGATGAATTGCGCAATAGGGCTGAAAAATCAATAACTAATTTATGCTGTTTGGAGGACAAGCTTTCAAATCAGATCTAATAATTTAATCCAGTATTCACAACTGCCTCTGTCTATGTAGTTAGCTGCAAGTCATAAAAGTGATACGTCACCAAAAAAAATGGTAAATTGGATTTGCAAAAATGCTTTTATTCACAGCCATTCACTTAAGTTCAAAAGGTACATTACCAATTACATGGAGAGGGCTCTCGGTATTCAGTCTTGGACTAAACGAGTGCTTAACACGACTTTCTGGGCGGCCCATTCAGTCTATTGAAATCTGCACCTGTGTGCAGTTCATGCCTCCAAGGATGCCACATTTTCCTTGAAGAGAGCTCACCGGGCATGAGCTTTTCAATCACACTTGCATTTCAAGTGTAGAAATGCACACAAGTAAAGCAGATTTAATGGGTGAAATCCTGTCAATTCCATTATTATGTAGTATAAAAGCAAAAGACAACAACAAGTTAGGAATAACATACAAATTAGATATCAGTAGGATTCAAATAAACAACCGAAGTTACCTCAAACATTTGGAGCTTTGTTAATAAGAGGTGTGATTCTCATCCCCCAAACAAACAAGCAAATAATCACTGACCCCCTAACTACACCTCACAGACTCCTGGTACCTCACTTTGTGAACCTTCATCTTAACCAATGTTAAAAATTTGAGATACACCAGATATAACGATAGATTTCCCAGTTTTTATTTTTTGTATGGGTATTTTAATACATTCCTGATACTTAAAGTGTAATAGTAATACAACTGTAATATTTACAAAATCTATTTCATTTTAACGATGTGTGAAATTAGTGCGTGTGCGGGACATGGATTATAACACATAATGAAGTATATTTATAGTGTACACAAGTGTACTTAAAATGCTTCCATTTCAGCATGGCTCAGCACACATAACACAATTAAAATCAGGCTTTAATACTATTTTCGGTCACAGTATATTAACTAAGAAAATCTAAGATCTAAGATTAAAAACTAAGATCAGTTTTTGCACATTTTAAGTGTATTAATCATTAGTCAGGATGTAAACCTCAGGCTACCACACAAGACAATAAGATTTCAATTCTTAAGGCAATGATTCGACATTTAACGATACCACTGAATGTGCTACGATAAGACATGGTACGATTTCAATTCTTAAGGCGAGAATCTGATATTTGATGATATCACTGGATCGCTGTTAATTCATGAATGATGATGACGTAAAGGAGGATTATTTTAAAAGCATCAGAATTACAGGTAAATCACCTTGCTAGTCTATTTACGCATCCGTTTAAAATATGAACTATTTTTACACACCATTTAGCTGTTCTTTTCTGATAACAGATTTATAATCTGTTACAATTATAATGGATAACAATTGATTTATGAGTGCTGACTTACTTTATTTCAATCCTTGCCTCATGAATCGCCTTTTGAATCGACCCAAATATTTCTAATCATTAGTGTGCCTGAAAGTACCCACAGCATCCTGTTGCATAATCATGTTTAATAAACTTCAGTGAACTTTTTCCCCCACTAGGCTTCGGACATCCAAACCCTAGTCTCGCAAGCCAGACATGTAGCTTCAGCAGGTACATTTTGTCAATAAACAAGGCCAATAACTGCCTATTTTCTCAGAAAGAGCCAATCTGACTAACAGGCAAGTTGATCAACTGGTAATCATGCAAGACAATCCCTTTTACTCACTACTAACTCTTACTCTAACACTTTTAAAGATCCAGTGATTATATCTCTGGAAAGGTCATTGTGTTACAGGGTTCAAAAGTTTGTATTCCTGCTCAAAATCAGCCCAAAGGAAGTAGGTATACATGAAAGTGTGGTGATCCAATCACCGACTGAGCCTATCAAACCCACCAGGCTTTTACCCGGTGGGGAGGTTTTTTTAAAAAAAAAAAAAAAAACCAAACACACACACTTCACTTCACTTCACACTTCAGAAAACACTTTCAGGCTATCCTCATGTATCAGAGCCTAAAAATCAGCCCAATAATTTTCTAGTGTGGCCCATGTATTAGTTAAATGGAGATAACGAAGAAGCTTTGAAGGAAGCAGCACTGGGAATCCTGTATAAATTATTCTGAGAATTTTAGTGGATATAGAATATAAATTGACGATCAGCCATAAACATACCAGTGTATAAGGTATCAATAGAATCAGTATAAAATTAATGATAGGCATGACTTCTTTTGGCTCTAGGTAAGGAAGAGTCCCTGCCAGCTTTAATTCTGTGCCAATAATGTTAGCATGTTGAGCGTTTCTTTAAATCACAAAGATGAGTTCACACATGCGCATGATCCCATCTGATTCACACTCCCGAGGCCTGAGGCAAAGAGAAGCTGTGCATTTTAACAAAGTCACTTCAACAAGGTCTGAGATGTAACACAAGTGACAGCAAAGCACAGTTCCACCTCAGTGCCGCTTAGCCTCGAGTGAGACTGTGGAACTTTCAACACTCATAACAGGATCACTGAAGTAGTGCAAGGGACCTGCAAGGTCCAAAAAATCCCTGAGAAGCCAACTCAGCAGTTCCGCATGACTAATATTTGCATGGGAATGTAGGAAACAGTTGTGGATTGTCTACTGCAGGGAACAGAACTGTAGCCAGCCTTTGAAAAGCATGTAGCAAACCTAAAATATGAAAGTAAAGCAGTTTTTCAGTTGGGATTAATTATATATAATATAATTAATTATATATAATATAATATCTAGAGCACAAGGTTGAAAATGCAAGAGATTCATAGATCATATTTTATTTATCTAGCAAGTCTTGTTACACTCAGCTGTCAGACACAGAGTTAGGCTACTGTTAAATCAATACCAATAACCGGCCGATTCATTATAAAATGTGTGAGTCTGGAAGAGAGACCCTGGAGAAGCATAAATCTCGCAGAATTCAGCTGAGTTATCAAAGAGCGTCACACTAAAACAGAAAACCATCTCTGCTGATCACAAAAAAGCATGACTATTCGAGTAGACTGCAGCAATGAAATGCAGTCTTTCTTGACTGGAAAATAACCTTTGCTAATGCCATAACACATCAAAGTAGTTCCACAAATCTCACTGATGTTCATGGGCAGTATATTTGTTCATTTCTTTTTATTTAACTGCACTAGTGGTGTGCTAGCTTTTCGTTAATTCCGATTGTTTTTATTTGTCGTTCGTAGTTACCATCACACTAGCACACTATTTAACCTCCCATAGCATTCCTTGTCTGGATGATTAATTTGTCATGTTTGCACAATGGTTGATGAGTATGATTACATCAGACATCAATACAATTCAAACATATCCATACAAATCAGGAATTGTTGAAATATCTAATTTTAACAAATTTTAACAAATTAATCTAATATTAGCATATTGGTTGATTTTAATGGTTACATTTGTTTTTAAGCTAATGCAAAAATTATAACACACAGACATGTGACAAAGAAAACAAAGTGTCTTAGAAAGGCTTAGGCCACTCTGAGCCACCAGAAACAGCTTCATTTCACTTTGGCATTGATTCAACAAGTCAGATTTTTTTATTTATTTTTTTAGATGCAGCAGTCTAGACATTGTTGATGACCTTGATCTCAGACGCTTCTACTCAAAATAAATAAATAAATAAATAAATAAAAACCTGGCATCCTTGGAGGCATGAACTACATGCAGGACATTTTAATAATCTGAATTGGCCACTCAGAAAACCAGCTTAAGTTCCTGCATAAACCAACTCTGACTATGAGGAACTTTCCCTGCTTAAATATTGACATAGCTTTGAACATCAGCCTCTAACTCTGAATACAGCTCTGTAAGTATTCTATAAGTGTACAGAAACTGGGTTAAAAAATGCTGTGCAGTGGGAAGGAGCATAGGGAGTCCAGCCTGTTATCTGTATTCACACTGCGGACACTGATGTCCTCTCTCTCTCTCTTAGAAGAGAGATCTATCAGTTTCTTAGTTTTCCCAATGCCAAGTAGCAGCTAGAACCAAACCTTTAATTAGCCCATGGTATTCTCCTTCCTGTCCTTTACTGACACCCCACTAGGGGTATCATCTGATGTGAAAACTGCTAAATATGGCAAGAGCCAATGTGATATCTGAAGTGTACAATGTAAAGAAGAATACTGACAGCACAATCCCGTCTCTAGTCGCTTTCTTTGTCATATGTGAGGCTATATGGTATTAAAAGTGCTTGAAAAATTAAAGAATAAAATCCTTACTTCAGCGTCCTTGTTTGATGATTCTAGTCTTCGTGTAGGATAAATAAAAAAATTATATTATTTACCCATTCCTTTCTAAAAAGGAAATTGAAGATGGGTCCAGGTTTTGTCCCACAATCTCCACCAGTGCCTTAATTATATGTGAGGTGAGTGTCCTAAAAGAGCGTACCCTGGTGTCGCTATGAGATCCTTTTTAAAGCATAGGTACAATGCGTGATGTCTTCCAGTACAGTGTAGGTACTCCATGAAGGCTCAGCGAGAGGTTAAATAAATACATAAGGACAGAGCGGATTGGTAGATTTGAGCTCAAGATTACAGTGGGAGAAACACAAGCAGATTTTACTGTATTGAAGAGAAGGAAAAGGACAGCTGAGGGGTCTGTGGCACAGATTTGTGTAACAAATGTGTCTCTATGTGCAGCATGGCAGACAGCGCACACTCACAGTTGATTTATGGAGGGCCAGAAAACAACGGAAAACAAGGCAGTGAGGCATGTACAGAAGTGAGAGGCGAGACACCAAGGAGGGCTTTAGCCCTCTGATTGCTCAGACTGTGCCTGCTGGCAGTTAGGAGGGACAAAACCATGCGCCGAGCGGGAAGGGGGGCGGCGGGGGGGGGGGGGGGGGGGGGGGGGGGGGGGGGGGGGGGGGTTGGTGGGGGGGGGGAAGGTGGGGTAAAAAAAAAAAACCCAGGAAAGTTTAAGAAAAGGAAAAAAAGAAATA
>CM075005.1:5212519-5228600 GCA_037576675.1 Pangasius sanitwongsei | reverse complement strand
CGGTTACACTTTTAGCTCGCTGTGACCTCACATTGTGACCACATCATGAGTATCCTGGGAGCTCATGGTGAGATCACCGTGAGATCAAATTGTTGACTGGGATGGTAGAAGTGGAGATTCATACAGCTGTCAATTTGGCCAATTATGCAACCTTGCCAAAGTGTACTATTCTACTTTCTACAAAACCATGTTAAACAGCAAGTTTGTTTGCAAACAGATCTATTTCTGCTCGTGTTGTTATTTCACATTAGCTGAACCACTTTTGCCAATCCCTGTGGCACAGAACTGCTGTGAAACTGAATTGATTGAATCTGCCTGAAAGTTAGGCAGCTCTAAAGACAGGCATTTATTTGTCCACTTCCAGAGCTTGCTTGCTCAACCTAATTACTGCTTGCACTCCTAGAGGCTGAGGTAAAATTCAACCTTGGTTTCAGTCTGCACTGCTACACTATATTGCCAAAAGTGTGTGGACATCTGATCATCACAACTATATGTGGCCCATCCCTGAACTGTTGCCACAAAGTTGGCACGCTATTGTCTAGGATGTCTTTGTATGCTGTTGCATTAGGATTTCCCTTCAGGGGAACTAAAAGGCCCAAACATGTTCCAGCATGACAGTGCCCCTTTGCACAAAGTGAAGTCCACAAAGGCATGGTTTGCCAAGGCTGATGGTGAAGAATTCAAATGGCCTGCAGAGATCTCTGACCTCAACCCCCACGGAACACCTTTGGGATGAACAGGAGCACCAACTCCACCAGGCCTTCTCACCCAACATCAGTATCCAACTTCACTAATGCTTTTGCAGCCGAATTAGAACAAATCCCTACAACCACATTCAAAATCTGGTGGAGAGCCTTCCCAGAAGAGTAGAGGCGGTTAAAATAGCAAATGGAAGACCAACTGCAGATTAATGCCCATGGTTTTGGAATGGGATGTTCAACAAGCACATATGGGTGTGATGGGCAGGTGTCCAAATACGTTTGGCCATATAGTGAGTGTCTGACCCTGACAATCCTGACAATGTTGCAGCACTAGCCACACACTTTCCTTTTGAGAATGTTAATACGCCGACATCAAGATTAGTTTTCCACCTTAGTTTTGCCTTCAAGCTTCTCCGCATGCCCCTCCAGCCTTGCTGGGAGGCATCTATTATTACAATTTTCCTCTTTGCAAGGATAAAACGTGCACTGGACCAATGCCTCAGGGTACGCACACGACAGGTGATACCTGCTTTTGTGATGTGGCTGATAGATGATGCGCACTGAGCCAACACTGAAATGTGTGCAACATACCCAGTTTCAGTACCAGAATTAATAACTATTGCAATAAATATAAATAAATATTGCAAATAATAGCATCCCAATTGTTAGGTGCAAATTGTAGCCACTTGCAATTTCATGACTGTATGCATAATTGAGACAGTTCTGTTCTCATTCAAGAAGGGATGAATAGCACGAGATGCCATTGAACCATCTGCGAAGGAGTCAAGTGACGCTTTTCACTGACTATGTCCTAGTGCTTCCACGTGCAAGATTAGAACATTTGACTGGTTCAACACCTGCTGTTGGGACCCAGCAGGCAATTGTCCAGATAAAGGAGTATGCACAATTCCTGGCATTGCAGGGGCTCTAAATCGACTCGTACACACTTTGCTTCATCTCCATTAATTCTGCTAACCCAAAGGGACGAGTAATTCACTCTGTTTATGTGAGAGTTTTGAACACTCCTGTATCTTACAGAGATATCTTACAGTTATGTTTGTTCACAACACGACATCTGATATGCGCATCTTTTGGAAAGGCAGAACCAGAGTGAACCAGAATGGGCAGGATTCTGAATAAATTTTTAGTAAATCAGAATTTATCTTAAAAAGAACCAAGCCAGGCCCTATGTCCCATGTACAAGGCTTATGTCCTGTTTCTGTAGTACCAACTGTACTTCTATCAATTATATAGCGGTCAGCCTATGTGGGCAGGTCCTAGTGTTTGGTGGTGCTCGACAGTGAGCTGTAAGTGACTTTGTATTTTCACGTTCAGTGCCAAGTTGCCTGAACACTTCTGATGAATATGAATGGTCTGATCTGACCAAACCATTTTTCTTAACTTCATTAACACTTCCAGTGATCTAATGCATTTCACTGCTTTGCCTCCCATTGCTTGGTTAATGTTGTCTGTTTTCTGGATTTCTGTACCAGCTGAGCTTGCAGTTAGGCATTACGTCACTAAGGGCCTGGAGCAACTCTGCCCCATGTTATGAATACAACTCACTTCGCCACAGTGGCATATGCCTTGCGAACCCTCAAGTCAGGTATATTTGGCTACACACCACATTGAATTACACGCAGAGGTTCTTTAGCCTGCATCAGTTGTGAGGCTACCGGTACCCGTATCTAGAATGTGATGATGTGCAGCAAGATAAGAGAGAGGGAATTGCAGCTCCTCTCATCACCGTGTGCATGAAACGCATGCCAATACATAAATATATTTTATTTATATAGAGTAATAGGACTATACCCATCAAACTAAAATTAGGGTTTCAGTTAAATTTGCTAGGTAAAGTTTTAGAGTAGTTGGCGTGAACAAATAAAAACTTAAGGTAAAAAAAAATAAACTGCATTTATGTTCTTTTAAGTCTAATGCAATGTACCCTCTCGTTTGTAGAAAAGAAAATGTGAAAAATTACAAACTGTCCCCTACCTGATTGACTTTAACTACTTATTAAGCACAGCATCTGTTCTTTACAACCTGTAATTAAGTAATGAGCTTCAGCATTACTGCATCCACTTTGCTTCATCTCTTAAATTATGCAATGAAATTATGTTTACTAATGTTTAAGCTGTAATTAGATATCTTATCCATGGCACTGCATACATTGTTATTGCAAAAAGAAAGAAAGAAAGAAAGCGAGGGCTCACGTACATTAAAAGTAGAAGCCAGTGTTGACTAAAAGAAAACTGAACTCTGAGCATTAATCTGAAGCCCCCCATATCTAAAAGTTTCCTTTAGATGAATTTGCCACCCACATTAGTCTTTGCTTAGAAATGCACTTGAAAGGATCGCTACAAACAGAGGGATACAAATAACACAAAGCGAATCATTTCATTTTCCAACGAACATTAGAAAACTCTAATGAGGAGTGGTTAAAGCTTCTGCAGTACTTTCATAAATGCAGCAATTAATTCTCCAACATCTCTGAGGGAAACCACAGCAGGAAATCCATTACTCAAATCTGAACTCAAACTGCAACAGCAGTCCAGTGGTATAATAAAAGATACCCGACATATTCCTTTAAAAATATGGTAATCCGAATTCTGGATCTGGATTTGTGGGTTCTGTAGTTACCCAGGGCGAATAGATCCATTGCTCTATTTCGGAGCCCTTGAAAATGAAAGGGTCGATCTCACTGGAGACCTACTTCAGAGTTTTGCTGTACTGAAGAGAAATTTGCAGGCAATAGCCGGTCTCTCCTGGGAGCACTGCACCATCAAAATGAAATCATCTCCACTACAATACCTTTACCATGCCTCTGCTGGAGAGAGAGTATACAGGATGGATGATTGGAGGTAAAAGCAGAATGAAACATGCCGAGATGTTGGAACTGTCGCACAGTTTTGAGTAGTACATACACTGATCACATTCGCCCGTTGCATCAGATCTACACGTCTTTGCACAACCTAAACCATCTGGAATTGAGCTTATGCTACTTCTGACATATATGCTCATTCTACACAAACTCTACTGCACTCCTTGTTCCGACACGGCAATCTGCCTTGGAGATGATTTCATTTCTCGCTTTCTTGCAATTCTTCCATCTTCTTGCTTTAACATGCACTGCACTATTCATTTCTTCTTCCACACGATGTTTTCCAAGTTCAACAGTTCTCTAAAGAGAGAATCCGTCTGTCAATCTTCCAAAAAATATTTTTACGTGTATGTGTAATACATGCTTGTGTAACAAAATCAGACGCAACGATGAGGTTCAAATCCAATATGATTTTATTTGCGCAGAGGAACCCGAAACTCAGTTCAATACACAATTACAAATTCACTGTCTGCAATAACGTTCCAGGGTGAGTACAAATGTACTGAAGTAAACAATGACAAAGGAGGTCCAAAAGCAGAATACTAAACCACAGTCCAAGATCAAGACAGAATAATCACAGACAATCACTGCTCAGAGCTTAATAGACTGACAAGACTTCGCTGTGACATTCCATAGTGTATTACGGATGTGTGTGTAAACGGCCGAGCGCTGTTTACACACGTCCGTAATACACTATGGAAACAGTTAGTACTCATGAGTACTGGGGTTTTGGGCCTATACATTTTCTTGATGAATAATAATAATAATAATAATAATAATAATAATAATAATAATAAAATATATTTTGAGACGCAGACCCTTTTCTCTTTTTTTTCCCCCTTTATTGTACTCTTAAATTTACACAGCAAATATGAGTTTATACATTTGTATTTAGTGTAAGTTGATGAAAGAAAAATCGTTTGCAGCCTTTAACATTAGAGAGCATTTTTATATGATTTGCTCTTTTACTTGAGTATGCTAAAGTAATAATCCACCTGAGGATGTGTTACAGTGAAGTGGATGTGCTTTACCACTATAAAGCACGCCCTCGAGTGGCTTATCGCTTTCAGAAAAAAAAATACAGTATTCAATAAATAATTTAAACAAATATTAATAATATGAAGTTTGTTAACAGTAAGCTTTGCATGGATAAGCAATATAGCAGACAAATATTCCAGGGACAGGACAATGGCTGTAGTGTAACACTTTAATTGCTTTAAAGCCTGGTACATTAATAGATAATAAATTCATTTATTGTGATGCAGCCAGAGGAGTGAATATATGGAGGATTTTTGAATGGCTGCGAATGTGACTCAGCCAATCAGATTTTAGAACAGAAACTATCCATTTTATAAACTTTTGCATGCTCTTCATTTAAATGCCACTTTGAAGCATTTCAACAAGCAACTAGAAACGAGTTGTAGCTATTACTTGATTACATTCACGGACGGTGTCACGTATAAAGACAGAACTATAAATTGGATCAATTGTAATATCTTAAACTAGTAGAAACTAGATCGATATCTCAGACCATAAATTAAATCAGAGACACTTGCGGTACTGCATCCACTGTTATATTTGCAGAGTGATGCGCTCGTATTAGATAGTTAATGAGTTCAGTATTTCTGAGGGACAACATGATTACATGGTAGAAAGAGTGCCTACTAAAAACACTGTGTGGGTGAGTGGGGTCAGACAAAGTGAATCGGCTTTTCACTTTCATATTGTTAAATCCTTAACATGAATATGTGTGTAGCGTGTCTGGACCGGGACGCAGTCACACAGAAACCACACACAGGATGAGATCCAGCTCTGGCTTTAATCTGGAACAGGAGAATTAATCAGTGGATCACAGGCGACGGTTTCTCCCTCTCTGGTATACACAGAATTGTTTGCGGGGAGAAGCATCGGTACTGAGATTGCACAATCAATTACACAAAAAAAAATGAAATACATGTACATAAAAACTGATCACAATATACAGACTTTGTGTCATCCTTATAATACATCAATATACTTATTAATACACTACAGTATTTTATATCCTGTTTTACATTTACATATTTATATAGTATAATTATATATCACTCATATCAATAAATCCATATTTTTCCACATTACGTAATGAAATGAAATGAAAATCCAAAATATCCAGCATTGTAGAGTACGCAGGCCGCACCACGCGCGTCGTGCATAGCATAACCCAATAAAGTGGATTCTTTCCCCGTAACACTCCATGCACATTACGCATTCATTAAGGAGCAACTAGATCTCTTTTCTTTTTAAGACAAAATGAAATAAGCAACGTACCTGGAACAGGAGAATTAATCAGTGGATCACAGGCGACAGTTTCTCCCTCTCTGGTATGGTATACACTAAACATACGATGCTAATCAGTTAGCGCCATGGTGTACTTAAAGTCAAATTAAACGTTAGACAATATATTTCCATGATAACCAACATAATCGTATGCTTATATCAATTTATCACATTCATCCAGCGATAAACATGCATTTAGACAAGAGACATCATCACACCAGAACTGTTTGCAGGGAGAAGCGTCGGTACATGCGCTCATTAGCCTCGTAACAGGTAAACTGAGGCTATTACATGTCGCACGAGGGGAAACCCCATAGGTGTTCCACTGATAGCGCTCCCTCCCAATAACAAACACGTTAAGAAACGTTCTGCTACCTAAAGTTGTGCTCTTATAACTCGTGAACAACAAAAAGAACAAAATTTTTGAAGTACATTAACTTAACCCTATTACAAAACATATAGAACACACAACAGTATAAACAGCATATATAACAAATAATAATAATAATAATAATACAATATAGGAAGGAAGAGACAAAACATTAAATTATGTCAATGACTTATTCATACCAGTTACATATGCATACAGCCATCACACACATGCTGTTATTAGTATCTGTGTAAGGTATTTCTGCTATAATGCAAATGCATAAATCAAACTTGATATACCTACATCTAACCCTAAGCTTTTCCTTAAGTTCTCAAAACATAATCCTCTGTGTCTTTTAGATCAAAATTTACATGTATTCTTTTTTGGTCCTTTGGTCCTCACAGAGGTCTAAGAACCTGCAAAAACACACACACACACACACACACACACACAGCTATCACAATTCATTATAATCACAGTTCATTAATGGACTCAAGAATTAAACACTTTTCTGCCCTCAGTGAGCGTTCCACATCACCTACAGCTAACATCTGCCCAACAACTTATGGAGTGTTTATCAAGTCCAGAAACATAAAGAACAGACTTATGTCTTTGGTAAAATTATTTTTGGCATGTATGTAGCGTCTTGGCTAGAATGGAGAATATCCCTTTGAGATGCTATTGAGCAATAACACAGGCAAGCTGATTCCTTTTACATTGGAAATCTTTTACATGGAGCACTTTTATTCACTATAAATAAATGCATGGAGTCTGATATGACTGCTTAACTACAACTGTGTTTTTATTACTATAATAACGCCAAAGTAAAATATGTAATACGGATATAGCCTCTATGCAAATGTTTGTTGTTGCTTTTGAACTGCCGACTGTGAGGGGAAAACATAAACAAGGCAATATTTTTGAGTGAATTTGTGTAACTGCAAAAGACAAACCTAACTAATAGTAAGAGAAATGTAGCAGGAAACGTTGCCATCAGGAGTCGTGATGAAAGGCATGCACTGCCTGAGGGCTGAGGAGCAGGCAGCCAAGCTGGTGCAATATGATCCAGAGGAGGACCAGAAATGTCTGCTATGTTCTACTATGCTCCTACAGCTAATGCATCAAACACTGACCTTTAACAATACTTGGCTTTTGTCATGCATTCTGCGGCAGGTGTATGCAAGTGCGAGTAAAATCTTTATTAAACAATCCAAAACGTCAGACAAAATTGTCAAACAGGCTAAGGTCAATTGATCAAACAGAGCAATGCGAAGAAAACGAGACCATACACTGGGAAGTCAAAAGCGAGAAAAACAACCATAACTAATGCTCAGAATTGCAATCAGGAATGATGGTCAAAAATTTGCAAAGAACACGAATGAATGAACGACTAAAATACACTGAGTAATGAGGAGGTCATGTCATGATCGTCCAGGCCCATGTCAAAGAGGTAGACAATATCAGCTTCCGGAGTGAGCTTCTTGGGAGGGGTTAGGTGGGAATGTAGGACGTCGAGTCAAATAAAGTCATTTGAGTGTCATTATTATTATTATTAATTCATCAATAAGGGGTTAGGTGGGAATGTAGGACATCAAGCCAAACAAAGTCATTATTATTATTATTACTACTACTACATCAATTAAAAGTACAGTGCTACATGGAGGAAGAGAATTCAGGACAAACAGGAGACTCCAGAAAACAACATCTGAACCAAATTAGATGCACAACTGTCTTCTCCTATAGAACCACCAGAATGTCTGCAGGACCATGATTATTGTTTAACAAAATCATAATCCACTACTTGTGCAGTTTTGAGTTTCACTTTGTTCAGGCGTGTTACAGATACACGGACGTAGACACTGAGCAAAGCACAAATGGGAGGATCAAGAACACTTCCAGATTTTTCTGTTACATTTCCTCTTTAGTATTGGAATCCAACTTGGGCATATTTCATGTGAGGACACAAGGATGCAGGATTTCATAAAAGAAAGCATAGTGAGAAACACCCCTGGCAAAACCCCATGAGATTCAGAGTACACAATCTGTCAGAGCACATCCATTATAATTAAATGACCTTTTCTTGAGGTAGAATGGTTCCTTCCACTTTTCCCCCATTTTATGTGCACAGTAATGCACTGCATGAATACCGAAAAGAAGGAGAAAGGCCCAAGCAGATATTCAAGTAAGATGCAAGAGGGTTTGTATAGAAAAGCTTTGAGAAACTACAGGCTTGAATTGGCTTGAGATAAAAATGAGCTAACATGACATTTTAATTTTGCTCTTATCCCTCCCATCTCAGAGGCAATTATCAAAGTAAGTAAAACTCCAATCAGCTTTGATAGTGCTAATTTTTAATTTCACTGTTAAATAGTGCCACAGCACTACCGAAGCTGATATGAAATCTTAAAAATGCAGAGGCTGTAGTAGCAATACAAGACAAGGCGTTATTGAAGGCTTTCCATGCTTCATTGCCATTTCATGATTGTGTTTCTTTGGCCACTACTGTAATTATATCCCTACTAATTATGCAAAGGTTCCCCCCTCCAAAGTAATCTGCATCTCACTCAAAAACAGTGCTGTCTATTATGTTGTTCAGAATCAGTATAATACTATGTAAAAACATAGGTTTCGGTACCTGAGAGTCCCAGATTTCTAATAATTACAGCCTAATAATGGTAATACAAGGCAAAGTACAATCATTATCTGGGTAAAATCCTAGACTGAGATGACCCCAGCCATGAGAACCGCCATTTACTCAGACTGGCTGTATTCAGTAATAGCAAATGCAATGTGCAACAATATTACCATATATCTATTATGTATTATCCAAAGAGCCATAAGAAAAGCAGAGTTGTATACAAATGAATACAAAATTGTAAATACAACATCGTACTGGACTGGAGACTAGCAGAGGACAATGTCAGACCATATATCACTGCAAATATTTTCTCCCAACACATTTTCCTTTCTTCTTCCTACTCGACTCTTTCCTAATTTTGTGTGTGTGTGTGTGTGTAAAGCAAATCAACAGTTTGTATCAATGCTTTTCCTTTGAAATAACAGCACAATATTAATTAGATTTGGCAGTCAGTTTGCTGATTCCTCTTGGTGAGGTGCATAAACTTTCTTTGGTAAACATATTAAAAAAGCTTAAAACCTTCAACCCATGCCAACAACCTTCCAAATGATTAATAAAAGGGGCATGCAGCCTGCACCCTCGGCCATTATATTGACCAGAGAAACCCATCTAAGGCCCCATACACACGTATATGCATATTTCTGACTGTTAACGGTAACACCCCCATTCTCGAAAAAATCCTGTCCACACAAACAGTGTTTTTGAAACTATCACTGTCCACAGAATAACGCAAAAACGTTTTGAAATACCAGTCAATTATGTGGCAAGGGTATTTCATTCAATCCGTAGTTGTGAATAGGTCTGCACTGTCTGCTTAATGTGTAGCAAGTAAGAAATTCATTGCACTCCGCTGCACATGACAATAAAGTAACTTGACTCAAACGACTCAAGAATATTTTAAAAAAAGCTTCATTTTTAGTGACCAAAAACACTTTCATTGTGGACAGGATGCCAAGATCCAAAGGGAAAAAATGTATTTTCAAAAATCTGTGGAAGGCTTGAACGAGTGTGCAGCACTCAAAAATAACAATTTCACTCAACATGAATGTGTTTTAAAGGAATCCGATCTTATCAGAGAAAGTGAGACAGGCAGTAAGAAAAAGAAAGAAAGCAAGAGAATAACAAGCTCTTTTCATTCATGCACATTTTTACGACAGTTACTTCGATAATTTGTGAAGGTGTCGTGGGTGAAAACAAGCCATTGATTGACTGCTACAATTGTGACTGTGACTAGTGAGTGCACTTCCCAGGAAATTATTGGAAGGAAAAGAGAACAGAGTAGGAATGAGGGTGACATCTTGATGACCTATCCTACAACACGCTGAAACCTTTTGAGGTGTCTGATTAAAAACATTAGTACAGTGAAGAGACAACAGAGTAAAGTACATCTAGTAATGGGATTTGTAATATGACACATTCTGTACAACATGCATCATGGTGAAATACCATTAGGCCAGGACTGACCCCAAAGTAGAGGTTTGTATCAGTACTGGGATCTTTCGGACCAAACAAAAAAGGTGCAAGAGCAGGTGTATTTCTATTATGTTATGTTGGCAGGGATGGGCAGTCAGATTTGAAGCTCATGGGACAAAGAAAGGACCCTACACTAACATGAAAGTGTGCTGGATGCTCACACAGGGCAACACGAGTCTCACAGACACCTCTAGCTCCGAGCTTGCATAATGCAAAAATTAAACATAGGTGAAAGGCATCATCTGAGCATGAAAATCAGGAACAAAAATGAAGGACAGAGACATGCGTAGAGAAAAAGAAATAATCATTGACATTAAGAGACACAAAATCTATATATCATACTGAAATTCATGTTTTAGGAATTGTGCATACACTCAAGGGCAATATTAAATACATAAATATGACTCAATTAATTGATTAATAGTATCATCCACATGACTGTTTAAGGGAAAATATTATAAATTAAACTGTAAGCATAGTATACGAGTGCCTAGACATCTTATCCTTCAAACCACAGGTACATTATTTGATTAGTTTGACAAATCAGATTGTTAATTAAAAGCATGATAAAATAGGGTATATCCCATGCATACAGTAGGATTTCATGACCTTGATTTAGTACCTCATGGCTACATTGAGTTGTGTGCATGGAGTAAATGTCTGGTGGATGTGCTGGATCAAGTGCTATTTTATAAGCTGCTGAATAATGAGGATGGAAGCCATACTGTTAAATTAAAGTAAATTTGCAGTGATTAATGTGATAATTACAACTAGGACTACTGTGCAGCAATAAGTTGGCAATATACTAGACTCTATTAGATGTTTATTTGAACGCTTGCCATCTTCAAGTGTGAAAAAACTAAGTGCAAAAGTCAACAAGAAATATGAAGGAGAGAGATATGCAGAGTGAATAACGGACAAGCAGAGAATGAAAGTAATGAAAGAATAATTGATATCAAGAGACAAGAGAGAAGAATCAGAGATTTACACTGGGAATGTGTGTGTGTGTGTGTGTGTGAGAGAGAGAGACAGAGAGAGAAAGATTGAAATAAAGGGAAAAGGAGGAAGAAAAATAAGAAAAACACTCAGATCCAAGCTGTTATCATGGCTTGTCTCTTCGGATGCATTAACACCAGAGTGATTTGTAGCTGGAGTGGCTTACTCTGTAGACCCAAACCGCTTATTAAAAAAAAAAAAAAAAAAAAAAAAAAGGATGCACCCAAAGGTGTTGTTTCCTCCAGACACCTTTTAAAATTTAACACCCCACTGAGTTAGCTTAGAGGCTGCTAGAGTAGGTCAGCTAGTGCTGCCCTTGGATTAACCAGTCATCTGTTTCTCTGATTTTCTCTTTTTCCATCCTGTCTTTCCACCTACCGTCTACTGAGTAATTACAATACATCATAAAGTCCTTGAAAAATTACTACTGATTATGTGTTTACCTCATCTTTTTTATATAATTAGCTGCCAAAAAAAATAATTGCCTGAGTTGCCTCTGCGTGTGTGTGTGTGTGTGTAAAATTATCTCTTCTTGGGACATCATCTTGTTTATGCACCAACCATATATTGTCCCCAAAATGTTATGGGGACAGAAATCCCTTCAAGGGTGACACACTGAAACATGTTAGGGAGGCTGTAATTAGGCTTCTCACTTTATTTACTTTGGCCCATAAGGCATGATCTGGGCAACTTGTTTGTGTGAGAACTGGTTGCTCTACAGTAGCCCCTGTAGTCTGGAATCATGATGCAGGGGGGTAGGGCTTGTGCAACCCCGTCACACACTGTGCAAATCATTTTACCACCTACTTGTTTTGAGGGCAAGTTTCAATATTCTCAACACATATCAAAGGACTAAAGAGATCTATAATTTAAAAAAAAAAGTCTATTTTGGATTGTTGTTTTTTTCCCCCCTCAATGTTCTAACCATTTTCGCCTTGTCAGTTCCCACCCACTAACTTATTCTCCCCTATCACGACAACTCTCAACCGGGGAGGGTAAAGGCTAACGTGCTTCCTCTGAGACACATGAAGCTACACAACTACATCATTTGAACTGCTGAACATTTACACATTTGGAGGACAGTGCTATCTACCCTTTTCCACATACATGAGCTCACAGATGCCCATGATTGGTGAGGGTCACTGTGATCGATGGGGAAGAGAGATTATGGCATCCCTCCCACCCAAATTTGCTCCCTTGACTAACAACTCACAAAATATTCAATGAGCTCTGCAGGCCAGGTTATGGTGGCATGTAGCTTTTTTTGTTGCTGTTTTTTGAACACTCTAAAAGTTCAGAAACACAACAGTGGAAATTGGAAAGAACTACATCACCCATATTCACTTTCACTTCCTCCAGTGTTTTATACACTGGTTTGGTGACCTTAACATTATTGTAAACAGCATTGCCACAGTGATCAAAGTTTGTTAATCCAAAGACATTTTCAAACATCCAGACCACAAATATCAAAGTAGATGTAGCCTTTTAAACTCTGTAGCAGTCATAACTTTGAATTTTAACCAACGCCAGAGCATGTGATGCTACTGCAGGGGTACTGTCAGAATGTGATGCTACAGCAGGGGTTAGGGTTAGGGTTATATATAGGATTATATAACACTTTTATATGATATTACTGCACAGTGATAACTGCAAGTTAGAGGTATTGTATGTCGTATGACAATATGTCTGGTACCATGGTGCAGTTGAATTCTCAAATCAGATGGTGTGCAATAATATTCTACAACAGCAGCTCTGACAATAGTTCCAGCTGTAAGATAAATGAGATTTATATTAATGTGCTATCATTTTTATAGTAACCGCACATACACACATACAAAGGGGCTTGTATGGCAGATGCTCTACATACTCTATAGCTAATAACAAGGACTTGTGCTGTTCAACAAAGAAAACACAAACATCTCTGTGGAAGCTGGGGCATGCTCGAGTGTCAATTATTTATAAAGCAAAACCGCTAAAAAGCGAAAGTAAAAGATAAAGAATAAAGCGCCTTTTGAGTTGTTCCGCGCCTTTTGATTTGTTCCAAGCCTGCCTCCAGCTTCCTCATTCCCTACTCGAACCTGGGAAGTGTTACACTAATGCCAAAACTCAGGAAGACTGAGGAAGAGATGCCGTCATGGAGTCCTTACCTCTGGCCGAGATCATCACGTCCCTCGCCAACCTCCACCAGACCCAGCATCTGGCCCACTTCCAGCTGGGCCACGAGCAAGAGCAGTGCATCAAGGACCTGCTCAATTCCCAGGCGGCAGATCAGCAGATGCTCCAGGGCCTGGTCCAGCAGGCGAATATTCCAGCCACACCCCATGTCGCCCTAGCCAAGATGCGTCTGCAGACCTGGAAGCATTCTTGGAGCTATATAAGCACTCCATGGAGGCACAGGGCTAGCGTGTTGCGGCCACACCCCTGAACAGCACCACCAGAGTTTTCACTTACTGACCCTCCGCGTGCTTGACCGCCCATTCACATTTGCCCAGATGCTCAGGGACACCTGCAGAAGATGGTTGCTGGCTGAAGGACACAGTGCTGTAGAAGTGATCGACCTCGTGGTACTGGAGCAGTTTGTCGCCCAACTACTAGAGAGGACAGCAGAGTGGGTCCAGTGCCACCAACCGGAGTTGCTCAACAAGGCAGTCCAGCTGGCAGAAGATCACCTGGTAGCGTATCCGAGGGCCAGGGCGTATCCGAGGGCCAGCCAAACCCCTCTCTTCTCTCTCTCGCTCTCATCTATCCCCTCCACCTCCTCCTTTGCCCATCCCTGCACCACGGAAACCCTGCACCCCCCCATGCCCCCGAAACCAGTTCCTGGTACCCGTCCCTTCCCCTCTCATCTCTGTCTGTTTCCTCTTCCCCTTAGGTAGGTGGATCTGGGAATGCAGGTGTAGGAGTACTTTCTTAACCTGAGAGCAAGACTCCACACCTTAAGCCACATAACACAGGAGAATTTGCATCAGGTACAAGAACGTCAATCCTGGCTGTATAATGGGGTATTCAGGTATGGGACTTTGCACAGGGAGATAAAGTGCTCATTTTGCTACCCGCGTCAAGCTCTAAATTACTCACCAAGTGGGAAGGACCCTTTGAGTTTGGGGTTAGGGGCCATGTTGTCCCAGGTGGTGGAGGGGGAAGAGCGCCCCATGCTGTACATCCGCAGCAAGCTCTCCATGCGAGAGACGAAGTATATAGATATAGATAGAGGAGGAGTTTCCGGCCATCAAATGGGCAGTCCTCACCCTCCGGTACTATCTGTTGGGACGGGCCTGCACGGCGAGTCGGTGGCAGGCCTGTCGGCTCCCGGGCCTGAGTCGGGCAATAGGGGTATGTGGAAGCGGGGGCGTGCTCGAGCACCAGTTTGTGAATTGAGGGCAGAGCCAGAGAAGGTGAGTGGTAAGGAATACACACCTGCAGGGAATTCTGCTAATGAATGTTCTGTGTTGCAGTGAGCGGAGGCAAGGATAAAAAAAAGGACAGAGACGAGCGCCTTGAGAGAGAGCCAGCCAGCCAGCACAGAGCCGTGGGCACGCATGCATGTGTATTTATAAAATAAAAACGCTGAAAAGCAAAAGTAAAAGATAAAGAATAAAAGCACCTTTTGAGTTGTTCCAAGCCTGCCTCCACCTTCATCATTCCCTACCCAAATTATGTAACATTTATGGAAGGAGTCTCCAGTGTCGGCACCTTGTAACAATTAGTAAGTTTCCAGACACAGGAAAGTCTTCAGGACAGAGGAGTTTCTTTCTGATCTCTCGGTAACATGAATGATTGTTTGAATGATACCTACTATAACGCAAATGATAACAGGAACTAACTTGTATCATGGATGTTTCACAACATTAAATGTAGCTATAAACAGTAAAAAGCATGACATGTCATTCATTAATGAATTTAAAAGCTGTAATCATTGCAAATCACTGTGGTTTAAATGGAAAAACACAGTCACTTCAGGATGGTTACATCTCACATAACACCGGTGTGTATTACTTTTATATAACTGCACAGTCTGAAGTGTATTATTCCTTATTTATGCAGATAGAATTGTCCTCCTGGGCCCTGGATTTTTTTTTTGTCATAGCCTCTGTCCTCTAGAAATTTTTTAATCTTAAGCTTCATTCAATCATATATAAACATTTTGTTGCAGAGTTATAAGCTTTCTCAGAGATGCCATACATCAGATAACTGCAAAGTCAGACAAGATATCAAAGCTAGAGGTGAAGTGAATCCGTCCTGTCAGTGTGTACTGTTTATGATAGATCCCAGTCCCACAGATGTTTCCTTTGCTGAAGGATCTCTTTCATTTTCCTTTTGCCTTATTAACAAATCTTGTTAATAACCAACTACAGATTAGAATTATCAATTTAAGGGACTAGTTAAATGACTATTTAACCATTAACTATTCTGGCTAAATACAGGCAGGTTCATTAAACCACTACCATTGGAAAATTAAAATTATGTGACTTGCTTCTCTCCTACAGGTATTTTTATGAGACATTCTTTGATTCAGGGCACATACAGTTTCATTCAGTCTTTTTTATAGAGGCATAAAGTAAAAAAAAATATTTCATTAGACAGTTTTTGAACTGGTTCCGGTTAAAAAAAAAAATGACAAAAAATCTTACATACACTATATTACCAAAAGTATTCGGTCACCCATCCAAATGATCAGAATCAGGTGTCCTAATCACTTGGCC
>CM075005.1:5190739-5212419 GCA_037576675.1 Pangasius sanitwongsei | reverse complement strand
GTAATAGCTGCAAAAGGTGGACCGACATCATATTGAACCCTATGGGTTAGGAATGGGATGGCACTTAAGTTCATATGAGTCAAGGCAGGTGACCGAATACTTTTGGTAATATAGTGTATAAGATTGAAGTGGGTTGCATTTTCAAAACATATGTTTGGTGGGTCAATTAAAAAGAATATGAATTAATAAGTAATAAGTTTTTCAATTTTAGACAATCCATTGGAGGCCAATAAATGTAAATCACGTAGGATTATAGATTGAGGGTTCCAATTAATTTGTGTAATACTTATAAATAAATAAATAAATATTTTACCAGGCCATGGTGCCTTCTTTCTAGCTTCATTTTCCAAAGGTGATTTTGTGGTTGGGTATATGGGAGGAAATGATTGATTTCACAGAGTACCAAAGGAGAAGACGATTCTACCACACTGCATGTGCTGTATTTATGTCACAGAGGAAAGAGAAAACATGGTGGTAAGCTGCTAATTTTATTCATAGCCTTGCACCCTCTAATTGTTTCTGTAAGTCAAAGGAAATGTGCTGATGGAGGGATTTCGGCTAGAAAATATATTCAGTTGTTGAGCCTGTAGCATATCTGCCGATGTAGAATTAAATGACACACAGAAATGACCTCCGTGAAATACGGCCATAGTTTTGTGCCTTTAAAAGAATATTTCATTGTCATGTAGTTACATATTCGCACCACAGCATTGCCTGCTTACTATAAACATTCACAGCTTGACCAGAAACTCACCTGACATTTAAAAAGAAACAAAGCATTAGATCTCTGGGTGAACAGCTATCATAATTGTAGAGTTGGATGCTGAATATTGAGTCAGTAAAAGCTTTGCCTTTCTGTCACCCTATTTTATATGAATTAAGTATTGATGCAGCAAAAGAAGATGGCTCTTTTGGTAGGTGGGGTAATAATGACCACAAGCACTCAAATTGCAGACTGAAGTGGATGGAAGGTCACATTTCTGTCTGTTTGCAATGAAAGACATTAAAAAAGAAGATGAAATTACATAGGATTATGGAGAAAAATGACCAGCCTTGGAGTACAAAGGTATGCTCCATCTCTGCGTTTCCAATTGGTAAGCATTGCTAGCTGCCCTGTACATTTCTATTCATAACAGTATTAGGACTAAGTATTATGAGTAACATGTGAAATGCCAAAATAATAGGCAGTGTTGCTACTAATTTTTTTTACACAACAAATATTGTTTTTTGTGCTTTTATCAAGTGCTTCCAATTCCTCCTGTCATCATTTAATAGTATTTATTAGGGCGTCACCTTCGTTTGACCTACTTTGCTGCTTGCTGTGATTTATGTGCCTCTTAAATGAATCTTACAACAAAAAAAAAAGCCACAGGAGGAAGTTTGAGTGAAATTTCAAGTGCCAAAACTTTGTCCTTTTGCCCATTATATTGTTTGCTTATGGTATATTTTATATATATCTTCTGTAACCTTTTTTACCCATCCCAGAAACACTGGGCGCAAAGCAGGAGAACTCGCCATGGATGGGATGCTAGTCCAATGCACAGACATTTGCACTCTTTCCTACCTAGGGGCAATTTAGAGTAGCCAGGTCGCCTATGTGAATGTTTCTGGGAGGTGGGAGGAAACCCACACAAACATGGGAAGAGCTGTGAGGAACCACCATGCTGCCTGTGTGCATCTGAATGTCAATTCACTAAAAGGTATTACCAAAATTTACACAGATTGACAAGATATACCAGCTGAAGTTGCTATGTACCTATACATTTACACTATATTTACTACTATAAACTACTGTGATATCTTGTCCATAGTGTAACAGAAAGGTTGACAGTCATGTCCTTTCTCCAATGTGTTGTGCTTTTTGTCTGTTATACTGTTTCAGCGATCATCAGAGGATGGGGTTGAAAATGATGTGTATACCAAGGAGGACTAAACTAGCATTCATTTATTCATTTATCATTATTCATGAACTAAATTAGCATTATCAATTTACTGTACATCTCATTAAGTTACAACACCTTTTGTACATGTTACTCACTTTTGCCCCTGTCTGATTTATTTATATTTTTTGCATAATTTACTACATTTTTTGTAGTCCATCTCAATATTGTTCAAATCCTCCTATGGCATAGGATGCCAGGAATTTGACTAGAAAATTAAAAATTTTAAATTCATTCAATAATTCATTTTCCTGCCACTTTTTGCCATCCCTGGTCACAGATTCCAGAGGGTTCTGGGTCTGCCCTGTGGTCGCCCTGCAGTGGGACTTGCCTGACATGGCACTAGGGCAAACCAATGAGCAGGCACCCCCGTAAGGTGCCCACATCACCTCAACTGGTCCTCTCAATTCAGATGAACAGCAGCTCAGACATTTGCAGTACAGCACTACAGAGATCTAGCTGATATATTAGAAGATCAGGAAATTGTCTTTTAGGCCTAAATTATGCTATTGATTTTGAGATGAAAGACTTAATTCTGGACACTTCTGATGAGCTCTTCGAGTCTACTCCACACAGCAGAGAGTCACAGACTCCAGTGATGTGAAGTGATGAGAGTAGTTCAGAGAGTAGCACATCCCTTAAACCACTAAACCTGAGCAATCAGTCTCTGTCTGACACCAGTTCTGTTCAACCAAGCAAGTCTGTCAGCGATAGCGCCACACTAGGTGTCAAGGAGAAACGCAGCCATGAGAATGTGAAACTAACCAAACGTTCAATTCAAGACAATTCAATTGTATTTGAATAGCACTTTTAACAACAGATATTGCCACAAATCAGTTTTACAGAAATTCTCAAATTATAGAAGGTCATTGCAGCGGTTTTGAGGATGTAAAGAAAATGGGTGAGGAGGTGTTGTCAGGTCAGTAAAAGAAAAAGCGGTAATGCTTTAAATTAACATTTTGCTATTATTTGACACATTAGTTAATGAACTTCTGCATTAATACATCAGTAACATTAACAAAGGAACAGACTTAGAGTTTTTTTTTTCTCATTTCAAGCTTGAAATAGTCTTGTTCTATTGGCAGATATCTGATTATAATTTTAATCATTTATTTCTAGAAAGAAGCAAATTACCTGCCAATAGAATAAGAAAATTTAAAGCTTGAACTAAGTAAAACACATTTGAAAACAGACTGAATTGTTTTCTATTTTATTTATAATAATATCGTAAGAAATATTACATAAGGGTTCTAAGCAGAGAAGAATGTATTTGGATGATAAACATCACAGAGGCTACTATGTACACAATGCAGCTCTATTAAAGTCACTAAAGGCAAGAGGGAACTGGTTCCATGCAAACAACAAAAGAATGTAGAAAGCACTGACTTTATCCATTGTGCATACTGCCAAGGGAATGTTATCTAGAGGCAAAGGAGCATCTATAAATTAAGCCTTGAAGATTACATTACAAAACCTGGGAAAAAAAATGAACAAAAATTGAGGCCAGACTCATTCAAAGGCGGATCATCTGCCATGAATAAGGCGTAGGTCCAACAGAAGTTGTGAGAACTAAGAAAGTTACAGATCGGTGGCAAAAAAGTTGCATCATGGGAGACAAAGATTTCATAGATCCACACAACTAGACGTAGACAATCCAAGCTGTCATGCAAGTGGATATGAGAATGAAACTAACACATACAAAACTTCTACTCTTGGGGGAAACAAACTTGGAAAAAGTCTAACGAAGCTTAGTAAGTGAACAAAAGTTAAGTATTGATTAGCAAAGACAGTCACAAGACAGTCACTAACTTCCAAGAAATACATAAAGAATGGTGGTTTATGATTTGATCTCTGCAACAGCTGCACAAAATCTGGAAGAACAAATCTGAAAGAACACCCACAGTGTTGCCCTTTTCAGAAGATGTGCAAAAAAAAACATGCCTTGCTCAATAAACCACCAGATGAATGTATTGAGCAGTTATCAGTGCCTTTCATGAAATGCTGGTCTGATCATTTATCAAAGATCATTTTGACTCAAATCATCCTGTTCCACTGCTGCAGAGATGGAGAGGTACGGAGTGTGCTGTTATCTGCATCCTTACCCAGGGATCCACATGCTGATATAGATTGGGCCCTGTCTGAGGTTGAGGGGAAAAAAAAATATGCAGATATTTCTCAAGGAAAAAGTGAAAGCCTGGTTCCCATTCTGCATTAAAGTTGCAGAGTGGTGAAGAAAATGGTTCCCTTTTTGATGTCACATTACAGAAGCTCAGACTGTATTCCGAGTGTTGTGCACTTACATTCACAAAACTATGAAGACAGTTTCTACAGTTCTAAACCTCAGGGACACAGACTTAGACCAATTAGTAAACTTGTTTGGGACATGACATCAGAATTCACTGGGAATCCTATCACCATCCTGGGCAAAAAAAAAAGCTTGCAAGAGTCGGCAAAGTTCTTATGGCACAAGCACAAGAAAGTACCAGACAGTTTAAGGGCAAGAATTTGGATGAGAACCCAAATGGTATATATAGAACATCCCCCCCCCCACACACACACACTTTTATTTTACATTCATTTGTTCGCTCAGCCCTTTATAGGCACAAGGATCCCTATGTACCTTCTAAATCACTTGAAGCAAAAGTGTCTATTGTGAGATCTGACATGATGTCATATCTTTTGATACGACGCTCTCCATTCGATACGTCTGCATACTAAACAACATGTTCAACAGACTGCATAATAAAGTGAATAGCCTATTCATCATAAATACTGCTTATATTTCCTAAGATATAATACACATTTAAACTTAATCAAGCCCACACTTCCTCCTCTGACAAAACAGCTAAAACACCAACATACTAGCTGGCGGAGATAACACACATGCATGCACATACATTTACATTTATGGCATTTGGCAGACGCCCTTATCCAGAGCGACTTACATTTATCTCATTTATACAACTGAGCAGTTGAGGGTTAAGGGCCGTGCTCAAGGGCCCAGCAGTGGCAGCTTGGCGGTTGAACTCATGACCTTCCGATCAGTAGTCCAACGTCTTAACCACTGAGCTACCACTACCACATACATACACTGTCTATCTCTCTCTCTGCTGATTAAAGACAGCATTCATCAGCTAAACCAGTCCAGGCCATAGTGGACTCAAGTACACAGCCTATTGCTGAGCTTGTGGAAGGATAACAAAGGGGTATATCTGGGCCCTAGACTGTTCAGGTTAATAAAATGGCTTGCCAAACTGCCAAAGGACAATTAATAATAATACTTTTTATGCACGTATCGCAGACTACAAAAGAGTGTTGGAAAGTATAGTACAACATCGCAGATAACAAGAATCCACAGATAAGTAAAGTAGTGCATCATTTCTATGTATTAGACCTCATCCATAAATTTAAAAGTTTATATCAATATTAGTTTTGCTATGGGCTGATGACTCCCAGCTAGTGTGCAAGTCGGCTGAAATTGTTCATTACATAATCAGTCACTTCAGCAGATCCACCATAAGCATAGATAGCCAGACACACTACATTCCTGACAGTGGAAGAGAAAGCAAATGTAGTCTCACAAGCCAGACGTCTGGTATTCTTCAGAATGGCTGGCATTTTTGTCACTAAAAATGGCCAAGAGCCACCTACATTCACTGGAAATGGTCACTTGACTGAAACGGGAAAAGCGGCACAGTTGATTATGCAAATGCACAAGATTATCTTGTTTACTCACCGCTGATTTTTTTTTTTTTTCAAGCAAAACTTATTTAATAACTTTTAAAGCCTCTATGACATGACCTATGGCATTAACCTATAATCAAGCCAATGACTATCTTGCTCCAAAAAGCTTATTTTGCCAGTGTTCAAAAGTTTTACCACTGTAGACTGACGCATGGACTTGCAGAGAGCAGTCAGATTGCAACTTTCAAGATTCTGAAGGTTGTGGCCAGAAAACTGTACAAAAATATATCAGATACTCTGTGCCCCCCCTGGGCAGAGCGTCAGAGGTTGAGACTATGGTGAATGTAATGTGTTATAGTTCGACACGCCCACCCCCTGAATCCTAAATAATCCCACCAAAATAATCTTTATACATTGCTCCTATTATTAGACCTGATTCTACACATTTTACACATATTGGCCCAGGCTCACTGTCAGAAAAAGATGTATTAATTATTTAAAACATACAGTACTGTGCAAAAGTCTTAGACTGCCTACATTTCCATATTAACTTTGTCTTTGATGCTTATTTTATACCTTCTACATTAGTGTTTCTGTAGGAAAAAAGATTTCCAAGCATTCATTTTTCAACAAATGTTAGAGATTTTTTTTTTTAAATCAGGTATTGGACCATATTAATTAATAGACCATATTTTTGACAAAAGCATGATCAAGGGTGTCTGGGATTTTACCTGCAGAACTTCACACATAAAACCAAATTATAATTCCCTAATTTTTCCATGTCTGTAAGATCATAGGAAAACCATATGCATGCATGTGTGTCCACAGGTCTTCAGTTCTCAGAGGGAAGAGAGGACTTGGCTCCACAAGCTATCTGAGGGTTAACCTGAAAGAAGCTTTTGATCGTCCCCTCCTCCCCCCCTTCCCCCAGCGTGTGCTGTGACTCACAAGAGCAAGCATAATACACAGCAGGCAGGAGAGTATGATTTTCTTTTCATATTCTGAAGCACCATCTGCCTTTACAGATGGTAACTTGCAGTGTGAGATTAGAGCAAAATAAATGACAAGAAATGAATGATATTTCTCTTGAGAAATATAACAGAATTTATTGGGGAATGTAAGAGGAGATTGCTGAGGCCACACTTTAGAATGAAGTCAGACGGCAGATAAACGCAGTTGATTTTAGGCACATGGCAATGGTGACTTCAGACTTCAAAAGTCAAGGTGCAGTGACTTGCTCTCAAAAGAACCCCTAACTTTTATATCTTAGGCTTTTAATGTCAGCTACTCCATCAAGCTAGCGCTTCACACGCTGTTAATTTATAACCGACCCTTGTTTAGACAACTTGCATACACAGAAAATAACTGACAGGCAGGAAGTACTGCCTCCTTGCAAAGGAGTTTTCTGATAATAATACTGTTGGACCATGTTGAAGCTTTTACTAGATGATTACAGATCCCAAATCATATAAGAACATCTGATGTCATGTAAGTAAGGAGTAAAACACGAGTGGGCATGCTGTTAAAAGAAAATAATTCACCCTGAATTATTATTAATAAGTTAATTATTTTCCTCTGTCAGAACTTCCCAAAGCATTTTATTCTTCTTGTACCACAGTAATTGACAGAGTTGCATACTTACAGACTTCCATTTATATGCTTAAGTTTACATGGAACATCCACAAAACAAGTTTTACATTACAGCAGCTATAAACAGTCATTTCCTTACCAGTTCATGAAACCACCAGTTCCCCACCACCTACTTCAACCTACTCTGTCCTGAAGACTTTCCCAAGTCAGAAAACTGACTGTTACAAAGCACTGACACTGGAGACTCCTTCCATAAATGTTAAATAAATGTCCCCTAAAAGAAGCCTCATATATCAACAATATCAACAATTATAGGTTGTTTTTCTTTGTTAAATAACACTTTTTTAAATTATTGGCTTTAGATTATTTAGATCATCTTCCATACAAGTTACTACAGAAACAATAACATATTAGAACAAGCACATTAATATTAAACTGTCATTTAAATTACAGCTGGAACTGTTATCATAGTTGTGCTGTTATAGACAGTTAATCAGCACCATCTGACCAGAATTCTTTGTTGATCAGATTCGAGAATTCAACAGCGCTGTGGTATTCATCCATTTATGGCATAGCGTTCTTTAAAAAAAAAAAAAAAAAAAAAAAAAAACCACAACATATTCAGAATCTCTGCCAAAAACAGTCCTAATAGTTGTAGGGCATTTCAGTTCAGAGGTTTTGGCCTATATGTTCTGGGCCATATCATGCTTGAGGTATGTTCTCATCAAGGTTAAGTTGTGGCTGTTTTCTGGCAGCTATATTTAGAAGAGTTTAATGCAGATATTCCACAGCTGTATGTGGGCCAGATGAAAGTGGTATGTGTGGGCTAGCACTGCACTATCACTCATTTGCTGAGGAGAGAAGTGAAATTTGCAGTACGAATCTAGGCGTGCTGTTTTTAAATAATACTTGTATTTTTAAAAAAAATCAGAAATCTGACTTAAAGGATTATAGAAAACCCATTTTCCCCATAAATACTGTGTTAAATATCCCATATGTATTAAATAAAAATCATTGCATGTAAAAAAAAAAACATTTCAGTTCTATAGTTCGATATATGCCACATACTCCGATGTGCAATAGGACACAGTGAGGTTCCCACTGTGATTAAGTGTCTATTGGTCTTTTAAAATTTGCCAATTTGCCAAAGCATCCAAGCCAGAACACAACCTGCCTTCAAGTAACATTACCAGTTCATGGTCGTTTAATCTATAACTACCCAGGGGCCCGTTTGGCTGTCTCTCATTGTCCCTGATGCCCAATACATTGTAGGCCTTTGCTGAGGAAGTGACCTACAAACCCTCTGCAGACTACTTCACCGAGTACACACTGCACACTATCACTTACTGCGGCACTCGAGAACCAATTGTGCATACTTGACTCTGCTCCCCTCCATCTGTGATGAGCTCAACCTTAACTACCAGATTAGTTGACTCTGAGATTATTGCAACATTAGGCCCATGGGTGATCGCTGGGATAATCTGGCAACCTGAGCTGCTTCTCTAGATGCTCCTTTAACTGCTAGTCTTCAGCTTTCCTAGCACCTACAGCTGCACAAGAATGGCTAGAATGATTTAAAATGATAACAAAAACTAAATCAAGAGATATTAACTGATTATTTCCCAGCTCATATTCCTTAAAATGCATAAATTAAAACAAAAATTGTCCTTAGAGGATTTTTAATTGTTTAATAAAAACAAACCTAGAAACTAAATAAATAAATATGCCCTAATGTATGCAGTCATATTCAATGACCTCTGTAATTACCGACAACCTTCATAAAAATGACTCTCAAGGGACTCAATAAATAATAATTGCAAGGGCAGCAATAAATTTGAAACCAGTGTTTTTGCACTACTTTAAAAAAGATTTTTCTTTAAAAGAAATTTTTAATGAAACCATACAATATCTCCATGTATTTGAGCTCAAAATCACTAATAGCATGTGTTCTTTTTGTATAAGAATATTTATTTTCATGAAGGCTGCCAACAATTCTGGAAAGGTTATAAGAAAGTATGAGGGCTCCCGAGTGGCACAACAGAAAAGCTTTCTCTGTATCTTAGGGAGATTGCAAGTTTGAATAATGATGCCACAGATATAAGTAGGCATGAGGGTTAATCACAGCAACACTAGCCAATCATGGGTGTCTGTGAGCTCATGGATGAGGAAAAGGGTGGGTAGCGCTTTTCTCCGAATGTGTTACGCCACCCTGTGACACAGCATGAGCATCAGAGCTGGCTGATGGGTGGGAATTGCCAGTCGATTATGTTTAATTAAGCCAAAGATTGTGATCCTAATTCAAATATTAGATTTGCAGCCCTACTAGCAGCCTTGTATATAATAATTTCAGCTTGCGTATTTATGCATTTATAACCCACATTGATGATGTCTCAAACCAAATCAAACATCAAATAACCCAAAGTGAAATCTACTGTCACAAATAATCAGTTATGGGTCATGATCGGTGGTCAAATCATAAAAAAATTATTTTTTAACAGAGACCTGGATGCCTTAATTGTCATTTTCCTAGGACAGTTAATCTAGAAATAGTGGCATTAGACACACTGAGAGAAAAAAAAAAAAAGAGCAAGAGCGACAGAGGCAGAGTGCAAAGCTGAAACCCAGAAGGTAGTAGAGATGACACAGAGACAGCAGTTAATCACAAACCTCTTTCCCTCCCTCATGGTACAGCAACCTCCCCTGGCATTTCATCACTCCCTCATTAAATCAAAACGCAGTGCTGTATTAATAGCCCGTCAGCACCGTTAACATTTGTTTTATGTGAATTCATTCAAACCTGGGGTTTTTACAAATGGCACAGCTCGCAACAATCGCGACATGAAAAATTAGTCTTGTATTTTGTTACCCCCCACCCCCACCCCCACTAGTACGATGAATTTCAATAAGCAACACGACTGCCTGCACCTTTGCACTGAAGACAATGAAAAATGGCTCCGTTTCTGGTTTTCAGACATATTCCAACATAATGCCAGTTCCTTTGTTCAAGGCCACAGGTTGCACAAGGAGATAAGATGATAATGAAGATAAACGTAGTAAATTAATTTCTTGACAGAATGTGTCATTGGGTAAATGTTCTTTGGACACAGGTATCTAAAAGGAGAAAAAATAATTACTTCTGGTTAGTAAAGACAGTATCACAAGTCAATGAATACTAATAGACCACTGTATAATTCAGAGACAGGGTCTCGCATATCCAATCTCCTGTGTTTCCTCTGTATTTAGCACAAGTCCTTTAGCTATATTTATGAGGCAGTGTGTTTCTTCATTTCATAAACACCCAGGGTGTTCTGAATTGGTATTTTCTGAGAGGAGGTGAGAGAGAGCTGACAACAGCTTAAATTGATTTTAGGAGAGGACCGACAATCCATTTCCCCTTAGCTGATAGCAAAGGACGAGGAGAAGAGGTTGGGCATTCGTGGGGTTGACAGCGCTTTCCTATTTTCAAAGACAAACATGCTCATAAAACCACATTTTCAACTTTGCATGAACAGTAAGGTTAAAATTGCAGTACCGCACAGACTCAAAATCACATATTCTAGATTTCAGTATGTAAAAAGACATAAAAGCCTGTGGTCAATAAAATACATTTGATGGAGAGAAAAAAAACAGGCTCTGGGTGGATTAATTAAAGATGTTAGTTTTAGTGCCTCCTTCCTTTAATGCTTCAAAACAAACTTTGTGTCTTGTTAATAATTAGAGCAGTGCTCTTGTGATTTGGTTTGCAAGATTGGCGTGTTTAATTGGGTTTCAGTTTCCTCTCTTTTTACTGGTTTATTAGGAACACAGCCTCATCTGAGAAGGTAATATATTCATTCATTATCTTATCAGGTCCAAATTATTTTATTAAAATAACCTATCTTGGAATGGATAAACCAAACTGATTACCTGAAAAAAAAGAAGAGTCATATCTGAAGAAGTTCATGAATGTGCAAGACCAATAATCCTTGGATAGAACACGATACCTCTCTGGGCAGAACACAAATCACAAAGCAATAAGAAACATCACTATAAGAAAAAATAGTTATGTATGTTCACAAGGTAGGAACCAATAGATAGATGATAAATATAGCTACCATTGATTTGTCATGTTTTTCCTGCTTGCAATAGGCTACATCAATAACAAAGATAAAGACTGTGCCTTGTACAGTGCAAGAATCTGTCTACAAATGTGAACAAACAGAACTAATTGGATCACGGCTACCAGCATGCTCAGCCTTATTGTTAATTAACAAACTAGTTAAATTAATCCCATTCATCAGTCCTGTATGATCTTATTTCTTTTTCACCAAATATCTTGAGCACAGACTTTCACACTTCCTGCCGATTTGAATTTCAGCCACTGAAATATTTTGGATGGAAAATGGTCAAAAACTATATATTTTTTTAAATCAAAAGAGATCAAAGGACAAAAATTTTGGTAGAACATAGATTTTTAAATAAGTTAACAGTGTCTTTTGCTCTCCCATGCCATACAGCAAAGACACGTTCAAACAGTCTGAGCAGCAGCAGATCAACATTGAAAACATTGCCTGTGTGGAAACATTTCACAGAGTACTACGAGAGACATTAGACAAGCGATTTGTAATCACTGCTCTTCCTCGGTATCAACAAGGGGTTCAACACCCGAGGACTTATCCAGTCCAGGATTTGATGCACCACCTGAAGACACAATATCCAGCACAATATGCAGAATACTGTACAGCAAAACAACAAGAGCAAAAAGGAAAGTCCCTGTTAGCACAACCAATGCCATCTGTAGCATAGGTTTTGAAAAGATGAATAATCTAATCTCAAACAACACTACCAAAGCACAAAATTAAACAAATGGAATTCTTTGCCTTGGATGACAAACCATTCTCTACTCTCAAGGACCTTGGATTTTGTAGGCTAATAATACATATTGAGCCTTATTATCCTGTTTTTCATGTACATTTCTACCACTGTGTAGTTGCAGATACATCCATGAGAAACTGACTAAAAATCTTTATTAGTTTCTGGTTTCAGTTTCTGGTCAGAAATGTTCATTTCAGAGCATCACGACTGATGCGTCATTTTGAGTCACTGCTGCATTGTAATATTATCATTACTGAGGAACAGTGAGGAAGTGTTTGAAATTGCGAGAACAGCTACTGGTACAGCACTAGGGGCTTACTTTTTTTTTGTCAGAAGATGAGCTATGCTGTATCCAAAGTTCATATAGTGCCTCCTAGATAGAAGGGTTTTTGAGATTAAAACAGATTTAGTATTTGTAGCATTCCAATAACAGCTGGAATACATGTGTGTAATCTAATATCTAGCTGAATACAAGTGAGTATTGAGTATCAGTATCTGTGGCAGACAGGGAATTAAATGAATGTTTTAACTTCCACAAACAGCAAAAGCCCTTGCTCAGAATGGTATTTTACCACAGCAAACCCTCCTTCTGGCTAAATAATAATGGTCAGTTGTATAAATATGTGGAGTACGTTGGGACAAGATAAAAAGTTAGAGGGCTATGAATATTTGATGATGCTTGGTCAGAAGCCTTTTTTTTTTCAAGCAGCAGCTCATATATTTGGTGAATCAGAATCAGGTAACAAAATGTTATTCAACATTCAGCAGCACAATGCATAAAATAATTCAGATAGACTACTGGTCAAGAGCTTCAGTTAATGTTCACATCAGAATAGGGGGAAAAAAGTGATCTCCGAGACTTTGACCCTAGCATGGTTGTTGGTGCCAGATAGGCTGGTTTGAATATTTCAGAAACTGCTGATACCCTGGAATTTTCCCCACACAGCAGCCCCTTGTGTATACATGGAATGGTCCAAAAATACATCTAGTGAGCGGCAGTTCCCTGGCAAACATGCCCTGTTGATAAGAGAGGAGAATGCCCAGACTGGTTCAAGCTGACAGAAAGTCTAGTAACCCAAATAACAACTCTTTACAATAGTGATGAACAGAAAAGCATCTCAGAATGAACAACACTTCAAACCTTGAGGTGGAAGGGGTACAACAGATCCACTACTGTCAGCGAAGAACCAGAGTCTGAAGCTACAGTGGGCACAAGCTCACCAAAGCTGGGCAGGCAAAGATTAGAAGAAAAAAAAAAACCTAGACAATGCTTTTCATTTTTTTAACTGTCCGGTATACCATCCATCACTGGACATTTTTTTTGCACCATTCTGTGTAGAATGTTGTGCAGTCAGCACATCAGCAGTTTGTGAAATACCCGAACCAACCCATCTGGCACCAACAACCCTGCAATGGTCAAAGTCACTGAGATTACAGTATCTGCATGAGTTTATGCATTGCTCTGCTGCTACATGATTGGCTCACTGGAGAATTGCATGAATGAACAGGGGTAGAGATGTTCCTATTAAAGTGGACATGAATGTAGAGCAGCATCAAGTTCTCATAAATAGCATGGGGCCCACACTCTAGTTGTCAGTTAATGTGATCTCTGCCAGCCTAATGAGGCATTGAGAGACAGAGTGTGTGATAAAGCAAAAAAGAATCTGTAAAGGAAAACTGCCTCAGATGATTTATTGATGGAATGATGAACAACATCGGTGTCCTTTTTTTTTTTTTTTGTCTCAGTGTACTAATCTCTCTCGCGGTTCTCGCCAGTCTGTCCCTAGAGGGAAACGGAGCACTCTGACTCTGTCTTTGGCAGTAAGTCAAAGGCTAACCATGTCAATCACAATGACTGATAATTCCCTGTTTTAGTTCCGTCACAGAACTGAATTCATGTCACTTGTACAAATTGACCATCTGTCTTTATTCTCATCCACATTTCATAATCTGAGGCCATTCTTCTTCTTTTAGTGCTTCCAACATGGACGTAAAATTTTCAGGCTTCAAGCCCTACAAGGAAAAGTGAAGAGTAGATTTACCACTTGTCAAACACTTTCAAACACTTCTCTTTGCTTTAATGGCAACTTGTCACGCAGTAGGTATTTTAAACAGAGCCTCGCCTGTTCAACAAAACCCCCAGACGTCCCTCGCCCACCGGCACACCTCAGCCTGCCAGCCAGACAGCCAGGGACGGAAGCTTGCATTGAAAACTGCAAATATTCATGAGAGAGACATTCCTTTGGGAATGTGTGATCATCAGTTTTTGCCTGTCACTGTCAATCTGAACAAGTGGACCCTAAGGACATTGTTAGCCTTCGATTATCTGGCATGAGAAGCAAGAACCTTAAAACCAAGCCAAAAACATGGTTATGACTGCTTACATTATAGAAGACTCTCATCCTCAGGGTTTATGAAAGCTGCATTCTTCATGTACAAGAAGATAATTGATGTATTTATGTTGGCAATATGTAATATTATCAAGAATTTCACTCTTTTTTTTTTTTTATTTTTTAATGTGACAAACAAGAAACACAGTCAGTAAATACGTAATCACTGACTAATCTGAGTTTTTTTTTGCCTAATATACATTTAATGAGGAGGTCAGATATGACTGGACAAGATATAACCACAAGTATGAGTTTATTTCTTCCATTTTTCAAACTAATTGCAAGTCAGAAAGTTGTGAGTGGTGAAAAAAAATGTCAAACCACACGTGCCATAGAATTGGTCTGAGGAACATATGATACCTAATTTGCATGCAGTTGGGAAAATCGCAACCGAAATATTGCTTACTGCAACATTTAACTGCAAATATTGTTGCTTGTCGCTGAAATCACGGCTTATTGTCATGCACGTACGTTTAAAACAATGTTTATTTATCTGTCACTTGTAGGTAAGGAATAGATACAAGTGAATTAAGGACTAAGTTTCATGCAACTAAATTGTCATTTGTATTTTATTTGAAACTACTTTGATCTAATTGGAATATTTAAAAATATAAATGAGATCCTGATTACTCTATGTAGGCACATGTAGAATTAAGTATTTTATCTATTAACTCCTTTATACTCCAAATGCACCTGCATTTAAAAAAAAAAAAAAAAGCATGGATTTAGAGCCCAATTAAATACAAAGATATTGATTTTTAGTCGGATACCTTTCTTCCCTTATTTAATTGCCATCCCCGTTCATTTTTTTCTGTCAGTGACTCCGAGCATGATTAAACTGTAATAAAACACATATTGGCTGAGTGGCTTTCACCGCATTGCCTTTACCTCTAGTGTGATGAAGGACCTATAAAGACTGTTCATGACATTCATAAACAGTAAGAACCCTGTAACTTTAAACCAGTTTGAATTTGATTATCATCACAAGCAATCAAAGGAAGAGAGGGCATGTCACTTGCTCTGAACACCGTCTTAAAACAACTGGAAAAGAAACACATTACATCAGGTCGTTCTTGCTTATTGATTACACTTTACTCAGAAGTATAGGTCTATATAGCTCCATGCATAGGTGCTGGATATGGGGGTAACATTACATAAAATTCAGATTCATTAAGGTGGTGCCTCGATGATACATTTTCGTTACAGCAAAAATAAACATTGCCTGAATGTGGCTTTTCATTTTCAACTGTATAAAATATTCGGTGTTATAAGCTTTAATGAGAGTGTTTATGTGATCCATTCAGACTCTTAGAAGCATAATACCAAAACAAAGTTTGTGCATTAGAATGTAAAAACAACAAAATTTTAAGCTGCTACTGGTGTGACTGATAAGGGAGGCGTGTCTGGAGAAACCTGGAGAACCTGGAGAAAACTCAAACAGATACGAGGAGAATGTGTGAAACTCCACACAGACAGTAACCCAAGCTCCAGGAGCTGTGAGGCGGCAACGCTACCCACCTTGATGAAAGAAGTTTAAACCAAAAAAAGTTAAAGTAGTTCCTTCATGGATGCTATTGAAAGTCACAGATTAATGGGCTCAGTGGTGGCTCAGTGGTTAAGGCTCTGGGCTCAGGTCGTCACGGTTTTAAGCCCGAAAACCTCCAAGCTGCTACTGTTGGGCCATTAAGCAAGACAGGGTCAGCCATGATACAGTGCCCCTGGAGCACAGAGGGTTCCCTGTGCTCTGATCCCAACTTCCTAACAAGCTAGGATATCTGAAGAACATAATTTAACTGTGCTGCATGTGTATATGCTACAAAGGCGACTTCTAATTAGAAAAAGTGACACGCAAGTTGTTCAGGGTGGATCTGTCCTTTAAGGCAAAGTAGTTCATTGTTGACTTGAAAACATAAGCACTCATGCTCCTGTTAACGGCAATGCTTCACTTGTGCAAATTCCCAAGCAACTGTCAGATTCCCTTCTTTTGTTCCCTCAACACCAACGGCATCCTCAGAAAAAAAAAACAAAAAAAAAAACAGCCTTTCACAGCATTGTCTAAGGGGAGTTTTACCATCTTGTTTGCTTTGCTGCTATGGTTTATCTTTCTCCTTTTATAATTACACTTGACACTTATTGAGGGTTCTTTGTATAGTTATTGGTCCTTAACTTCTAGCTTCTAGTTTGGAGGCCTTTCTGATAGAGAAACACTTTATATAGGGTTCTAAACAGAACCTTTAAGGGTTCTCCTAAACGGACAACCAAAATAGCCATTATGTTTAAATACTTTTATATGTTTTTTTAACTATCTTTCAATTACGTTTCATTTTATTTGTAAAGCACATTGAATTGCCTTGTGTATGAATGTGCTATATAAATTTCCCTTTTCTTAAAGGCATGTTGTGTGACCATAAGATTTGTTGCATACTGCATCATGAAAATAAACAAATTTGAGCAGTGTCTTCAATTCCCAAATAAGTGCTATAATACTAAATATCAAAACCCAAATTAGTGAGTATAATTTCAAATCTTAAAAAAAAAAAGTTATGATAACCATGTTGGTATTTGGTTCTATTCAATCCAAGACTAATCGAGAAAAATCAACACCACAATGTGGAAGAAAAAAAATCTAGACCTAGACTAATCCTAATTTATATAATGTACCAATAGCCTACACAAGAGTCCTTCAGTGAGCATTATAATCAGCAGCTTAACAATTTATACTCCAATTAGGTACACTGCAATGAGGCAGTTAAGCAAGAGCACAAATGTATTGCATCTTGTCATAGATTTGAGTCTTGGCTATTTAGGACCATGAGAGCTTGCTCATTATTCACCATATTATTTGCATGATGACCATCTTGTTCTCCATCAGAGCTTTGCTCTATGCAGGGCAATTAATTATGAACTGCTGTCAGTCAGCTGTAAATTATCCATTAGTGAGCATGATATGCTGCAAGTGAGAGTAATTCATGTGCTTTTTTAAGTGACTCTAATCGAGGGTGGTTGATAGAAGATGAAGAATAAGAGAGAAATTGTCGGAAGAATAATGACAGTCGTACGTGCCTAATTTATACCAGGGCTATGGTAGAAAAAAAACAATATAGTTAGGAGTTAACCAGTGTTAAACTGTTAACCTGGACACATACTGCTCAGGCACTAAAGTGGAGAAAAATGGATACTGATGGGCAGAGAGAATCTTTCTCAGTAACCTATACTATGGTTGTGAATCAGGATAAATATTAGATATTAAAAGACATCAGTATTTTGGTCAACTTCAATTGTCCTTTTTGTCAGGTTAGTCAAATATTACTACCTTTGGATAGGTGTTTCTCTTGAATGTACAAATCGTTTTATTTATATATATATCTTAAACTATAAGTAATACAATGTACAGGTTATCACTCAGAAATATGCCAAAGAGCTTTTTTTCCCCTCCCCAATAAAACAGGAGATGAGCAAATGGACATGTTGATCTGGAAGGATCTGCGCAGGTGTTTTATAATCTCCAATATTAACAAATACTTCCTAGAAGCCCCGCCCCCTTCCTCCAGCTCATGCACTCTTCCTTTCTGTCAAGGTAAATGGAGAAAACTTGGAGTTCATTAATGTGAAATAAAATCCATCAGCATATGTTCGACTTAGGTAATATTAGAGAAGTATATATTTAACATTTGTTTACTAGATTTTTTACAGATCCAAACGGTCAAAATGGCTCAAAAATGTCTCTTTCATGTTTCGGCTAAAAAAAAACAAACAAAGATTTGGACCCAAAAAGATTAAAAGGGCCTACAATGAAGTGTTAAATCACATTAGAAAGCAATTAAATGATTGTGTTTTTTTTTTTTTTTGACTAGCACTCTGCTGCTCTCTCATGCTCAACACTGAGCAGTATCAACAGAGAAAATGTCAGCCATGTGAACATAAGACAATCAATTTCGATTTCTAAAAAGATTAGATCAAAATGTGATTTTTTTTTTTAAACGGTTTATTGCATATTATAGCAGAATCACTTCAAAATCCACCGGCCTCCCCTACTCTCCTTAAAACCGAAATGGTGGAAATGCTTGTTGTCCTGTCCTGGGCAATTAAAATAGTTAACTGCAGTATTTTAAAATGGAAAATTGCAATCAGGGAAAAAAAATCCATACCACACAAGCTTAAACTCAACATTTTTTTTTACCATACCTTTAAATAACCTTTTTACCAGTGTCCACAAACCGTCAAACCATTGAGATGTTAAATGATCATTCCATTCGAGTATCTTCAGAGCACTCACATAAATTTTATTTTATTATACTAATCTATGTACATGGCCACAGCACTCTCTTCAAAGTGCACACACAACCAAAAATAGAGATCAGGCAATTCCAGCATTATAGAAGTGCATTTAAACTCGTATTGACTTGCCTGAACAAGATCTGCATCAATGACACAGTTTAAATATCCTGTTATGTGATCTTTCAAAAAGACCACAGACCAATGTCCAAAAGAGCGATATTAATTTACATATCACAGGCATATAGCAGTTAAACAACGCTATAGCATATTTTCAATTTTATGACCGTTATACACAACGTTACACGAAATAATACTTTTTGCCACCATGATTGCTTCCATCATTAACAGATCATTCACAGGGACTAGCATGGCAGACATTACACATAATCTAATAAAAGTCTAATAATAAATGGGTTCGAAAAACATGCTGTTATTTACCGAAGTAAAATGTACAATTGCTGATAATGTGAGGTTTTTAACATGTAACACTTTTGGAAGAAGTCTTCCCGGTCAGCACTTTGTAACAGTCAACTTACTTAACTTAATTTTCCAGCCCAGGAATGCTGCTTTTTTTGTCTTATTAACACGAAGAGAGAGACAAAAAAAAAAAAAAAAGAGAGAGAGGCTGGTTGAGGAACAACTGTTTATAGCTGCTATAAAGTAAGCAATATGAGGAAATGACTTTACAAACATTCCACAATGTCAGATGTAACTATAAATGGATAAAAGGTACAGTGTGTTGTTCCTTAATAAATGCGACCAAATTGCAGTGGTACAAGAGGAATAAAGCTTTGAGATTTTGGTAACAGTAATCACACCACCCTGTCGTTGATTATTTTCCTATAACAGTACACCCCCAAGTGCTTCATTCCTTACACATAACATGAAACACTTTTAGTTTTCTAAACGCATGTTGTTTTGGTATGTACATTACTGATGAAAGTCCAGAGTTGTGGTTGTGACGTGTATGAAACAGTGCTTTTAACAGTGATACAGAAGTCGTAAGTGCATAGTTAAACGAAAGGAAGAACTAAAAATAAATGAAGAAAGAAATAAAAATCTCCGGTGTTCCAGCTCCAGCCTCAGCCTTTCTGAATACAATAAGTAAACACTCGTAAGGGTTTTTGCTTGGTCTGTTGAAACAGCGCAGCATGGCTAGGTCAAAAATGCTGATTTGTGTGGAAGTGTCCTTTATATCTAAAGAATAAATTGTTTAAGAATTCAAATAACCCTAAATGGGCCAAGTAAACCTGTTTTTTCCTGTGCTTTTGTGTTAAACTTCTTACTGATAAGTAGAAATGCAAAATACTGAACACCCCCTTTTTTTTTTTTTATAAGAGCAGTTATCCTCGGTCTTTTGTCAAAGTTAGTGTTGCTGCAACAGTTAGTATAATAAATTCCGAGTGCTACCCAAAACAAGGCCAAGGTACTTTAAAGGGAAACGGTGCGGCTTGAATTGAGCATGTATCCTTCAAATAACAAGCACTAACCAGCATGAAAATGGAGAAACTTTTTCTGGTCGCTGTCCACTGATCTGAGCCACAAATAATTGCATACTAAAGCAAAGTATCACTATATGTATTTCACACCATATAATAAGATTAGCACTCATCATCATCATCATCATCATCCAGTAGCTACAAACACTGTATCAAAAAGAGAACAGCAAGCTAATGTCAGAAATAATGCCAGGCGCTCATACATGCACACTCAGTCACATATTTCATGACACTCATGTAAATGTCTATCAACCCATCCTTCTTTCGTGCCTCCCATCAGAAATGCTCATAAATAACCACATGCATACCATATGTACCAGAATATCAGACAGCAGTGAGGAACAGAAACATTCTTACCAGTTTGCTCCCTTCTTCAGGAAGTGCTCTTCTCTCTCCTCCCTCTCATCAGCTTCATTCTATCTATCTGCAAGCACAAGACAGAGAAAAAGAGAGAGAGAGAGAGAGAGAGAGAGAACACTGAGTGAGATATTACATGAAGCAAAGGTAAACCACAGCACAACAGGGATGAGTGCCGCTGTATTGGTTTTTAGCCTGGCTTCATCAGGAGAACTGCTGGAGCTTACATGTGGGGAAAAAACACAGCTTGGAAAGGTCAGAGAGGCAACAAGAAAAAGGTGGGAGAGTGAACAAAGAGAAGCAATAGATGAGAAAAGGAGAGATAAAGCAAGAAGTGAGACCTCTGAAAAAAGACACTCACTATCTTTTCTGTATCAACCTATTTATCCCCCAAAGCTTTTACATCTTGGGCAGCTCTGTAACACAAATATTACACCTTTACAAAAATGTTGGTTTGTTTTGATAAATTTGTGAAAATATTAGTTTTATTTTTGGTCCCAATTGTAACTGGTCAAAATTACAGAATAAAAAGTGGCATCTTTGATTAAATCCAGTTAATAATTTTTTTTTTTAAAAATCCATAGAATAACTTTTCTTCTCTCTGCAAACAATATCAATAGTTAATCAAAGATAATAAACTTTTTAAAATTTTCATTTTGATACTCTTAAAAAAACAACAACTATATTTTAAAAATTTGTGCACTGTGTTAGCATTATCAACAGCCAGTGATGCATTTACAACGATCCACTGTAACAGACCATTTAGACATTATATTTGTGAGGTGGCCTGGAAAACCCAGGGGATGTCACTGGGTCTGAATTCTAGAAAACAACCAAAAACAAAGAAAAAAAATCACACTTTCCACCCCACATGCTCACTATCACTTTCTAGGGCTCCTGAGTACTGATTGCACTCACCTGCACTCATTTTCACACACAGAGCTTTTAGATTTTCACACACACAGCTATATATCCACTCAAACAAACCATCACTTGACGTGAAGTATAGCTGGCCCGTATTCACAAAGCTTCTTAGAATTCTCTCAGAGAGCTCCTATCTTAGCCTAAAAAGTCCTAGCTGGGAGTCC
>CM075005.1:5175887-5189231 GCA_037576675.1 Pangasius sanitwongsei | reverse complement strand
TTTACTAAGATTTAGTCCTAAATTTAAGGGGAAATTCTAAGAAAACGTCATCATTCTAAGAATTTTCTTAGAATTTCATCACTAAGAGCAACTTTTAGGCTTAGCAAGCTTTGTGAATACGGGCCCTGATTTTTGGATTCTGGTTTTTGCGCTTGCTAATTCTGTTTGCTGACTGACTGACCTTTTGCTTCATGTTTTGGATCTGTTTGTAGTTTGTCTGTCTTTTTTTTTTTTTAATAAAGCATTTCCTGCAACTGCAGACTTCTCTATTGCCTGGCATGACCAGAATGTTTGAAATTTTCAGCAAATAATATACTTGGCATCTCTACTTTTAAGAAAACTTCAACATATATTGCCAAAATGATGTGGAAATCTTTTTTATTTAGGCTACCTTCTAACCTTGCCTTGACATCTATCTGCAAAGAGCATTTTTAACGAGTCAGTTTTGACAAACACAGCCATAAAAACAGTCTGTCTACCCAAGATGTCTAAAACCCTGCTAGCTAAGCGTGATTTTTTCACACGGTGCATCATTCTTTGATTAAGTTATTGGATATCTATGTGTTGTTGTGGAATAGAAAGTCTAATCAATTCAGTTTGTAATCAGATACTGGATCTCAAAATGTCTGTGATGCTTCTGCATCCTCACATGTTCATCAAAACAGAGAAAAACACTTACACACTCTGTACAGATGACAGCGGACAGTTTTAAAATTACTTTAAAAAAAAAAACAATATCAAGAAATTTAGTCAGCAGAACAGAAATGACTGAATTAATCATCGATTATTCAAAAGAGATGACAATGAGGCTTGTGTTTAAAGGCCATGAGTGACTTTTACCTCAGGTGGTGAGACAGAAACTGTCAGTTTTCCTGTTTAGGTTATAAATGTACAGTATATTGATTGAAATACATGGAAAAGAGAAACATTTACATTCAGGAAAACTTGAAGTTTCTTAAATTATAAAATATCAAAATTTGGCCATGTGAATGGTTTGTCTAGGCCACATGCAAATATACCAAATACGGTAAATGTATCTTATTGAAAAATGTATATTTTTATGAATCAGGCATTTTTGTTCTCAGGTACAGTACGTGCTGGACAGAAATGGCTCTGGTCATGTAACCAATAACCACCTACAGTACATAAAAAATTCATATGAAATCAAGACAATTGTTATTTAGAGCTTTATGAACTTTCAATCACAATTGTGAGCTGTAGTATTAAATGGGTTAAATATTTTATAAGGCCGTTAATTGTTTATTTTTCTTAGTTCCTGTATATATATATGTGTGTGTGTGTGTGTGTGTGTGTAGATCTGGTCCAAGGGGCAAATGGATTTGGCAAATGGATCAACTGCATCTGCATAGTGTGTGTGTGTGTGTGAACCCACATGCTCATGTAAAATTCATTAGTAGTCTATCCCTTTGGGCAGTAGCAGAGGAGTCATTGCGAAGAGTAAACTGGCTCTCACATAGCACCTGCTGAAAACAGACTACCACACTCATGAATTCTTATTATAAGAGTCTGATGAACTGCAATTCATTGATTAGAGTTTTGATTACCCCAGGCTGCTGACTCACTGTTCTTAAAGGACCTTGTCCTTGCTGCTTCTCCCTGCTTTCTCTCTACTCCAACTTCTCTCTAATCCTGAATCACAAACCATGAACTATGAACTATGAGCTGGCTGTTGCTGCAAACACCAAATAATTTGAACATGTCTCTTACCTTGGCAATCCAAATCACCTGTAACAGCCTGTCCACATAGATTCTCAGTCAGAGTCCTTTTTTTCCAAGTCAGGTGAATAGGCAAATCAAGTAGGTTTTATTCTCATTCCTCTCATCACAGATGGAAGTAATTTTAGGAATGAAATATAGTTCCCTTAGATTCACTGTGCTAAAATTAGCATGAAACAATATCAGGCAAGAGGATATGTAACACAGACAATTCACGATATAGTAAATAAACCATACGATAAACAAGAAATGCTACAAAAAACAGTACTCTTTTACATAGTAGTATTGATATAAATGAAAAACAAAAGAAAAAAGAAAAATGTTGGGCAAGTTGCTCTGTTTATGGGTAATATTTGTCATGAAGACAAGATCCTAAAGATCCAAAAAATGACCAAAAAAACCCATAATAATTGTCAATATTATGTCAATATAAAGACAATGTACCAATGTGCTAAAATGTTGGTGTGATGTATGATGGTATAGTATGAATATAGATGATTACATCTAGGTTCACAAATGCCTTAACATTTTTAACCCTTTCTTTTTCTGCCAGTGGAATGGAAATCAACTTATCAGACATTTTCAATCAGTATAAACAAATGATTTATTTTATCGCCAATAGTCTGTTAAAGGATTAGTCAGGACACTGTTGGGTTTCTGTGTGTAGAGTATCGTGACTCTGTGTTTAGCTGCTGGTGGGCAGGGTGATGGGAAAGGGGAGGGGTTTGAGTCCCCTGCTGGACAAACAATTCACACCTCTCCCCACTAACACTGGTACAGAGATAAAACGGACAGCACAGTTAAGGTTTTTTGATAGTTAAACACCATATGCAACTGCCACAAAAAAAATTATGACATTTAAACCGAGTAAAAAGGCTAGGTAAAAAAAAAGAAATACTTAATGATGCAATGCAAATTCTTAAAGTCCTGAGTGTCTACTTTCATATGAGCCATTAAGTACTACTATAGAGTGTGACATCACAAATAAATTCAATGCTGAACACGGACACCCCAAAACAAGTGGAAATTCCTTTTTTTTTTTTTTTTGGCCTCTGATAAAAAGAGTTAAAACAGTGTAAAATTTTTATAACAAGGTGTTTTAAAACCTTTTTTTTTTCTCTGACGTCTTTTTGTGCTTTTGTGTTATTTGGATAAACTTCTGAAGATTAGGAACAATCTAAAGCTCTTAACAAGTACATTTTAAACTATAGTATTCTACAATGTATTCCTTTAATATCGGCACTGTTATTAATATATGTACTGTTATATGGTATTTAGTGTCATCCTCTCTGAAAATAAAATATTGTAAACAAGCTGAAGTTTCATGCAGTTGTGTGATTGCAATGAGAATTTAAAACATCCTATTAATAATTCATAGAATTTAATGTCACTGTGCATAACAGTGGCCTAGTAGTAAGCATAAGGTCAGCTGCAATATTTCTAACATAGACCCAATGGGCCTAAAAGGAAATTGTGAGCTATAACCTTTCCGGCAGACCTGAGTCTGCCCTTGCTACAGCTCTAGCAGGAGATGACCATGGAGGCATCCTTCTAAGGTGCCCAAACCACCTCAACTGGCTCCTCTTGATTCGGAGCAGTAGCAGCTTTACTCCAAGTTTCTCTCAGGTTGTCAAGCTCCTCACTCTATCACAACCCTGTGGAAGAACCTCATTTCCACCTCCTGGACTCACGACCTTATTCTTTCGGTCACTACCCACAGCGCATGACCTAAATTGAGTACGGGAACGTAGACTGACCAGTAAACAGAAAGCTTCATGTGAAAACTGAGCTCCTGCTTCACCACGGAATGGTACATATCTGAAACTGTAACATGGCTGTTTCTGACCTGACCAGTTTATCTCTCTTTTTCCACACTGTCTTTTTTCATCACATGCCATTAAGATCCCAGGATACTTAAACTCCACCAGGGGCAAGGTCTCTCTTTTCACCTGAAAGGAGCATTCCAATCTTTTTCAGGAAAGAGCCATGGCCTTGGATATGTAGGTGGTGAATTTCATCCCAGCCACTTCACACTAAGAAGTGAAATGTTTAAGTGTGTCAGAGATCCACCAAGAAGCCACGGTTTACAGTTCTTGCATCATTTACAAATAGACAAAATGTACTCTGAGACATAGGAGGGACCCAAACAAACTGCATCTGTTCGCTAAGTGTGTTAGAGACAGAGATGATTTTGTCCATTTAATCTGGAACACATTAAAAAATACTGGACCCAGTTAAAGCCCAACCAATTTGGTCTAATCATGGAGGTCCCAGATTCGAATATTATTATGAGATTTCAGACAGACAGCTGATGTCTCTGATCACCAAGCTGCATGTAAAACTATCCGGCTTAAATGGAATTCTAGCAAGTGTCTTCTAGCAACTTTATCTGATTGGCACCAGAAGATTTTTGATCTGGTACCTTATCTAAGAATATCTAACTCCTGTTTCAGAAGGTAACACCAGTCATTTTTTAATTATGTACGGCCAAGCCTTTCCAAATTATTCTTTTAACAAAACGCCAAAGAAATCATAAATTCTTTGTATGAGCTGTAGCATTATGATACAGGAACTGTACATGTCTATTTGTCCCAATATATCAGTGATTTTCATCATCTGTGGAGACCACAGAAGCTTTATGTAATTATAATTTTTTTATATAATTTTTGGGCTTGACTTATGTGTATTGTTTAATATTATTTTTATTACACAATTTATTATAATTATTAGAGATGACACCGATCCAATATCCAGTATCTGTATTGGGCTAATACCAGAAAAAAATGGGATAGGTTATTGGAGAAAACGGATATCGGATATTGGATTCCTGTAACAAATGGCCTGTAACAAAACAAGATTGGATTTTAAAAAAAGAAGTTATATTGGGATGGAAAATGTTTATATATAAAGTTGCTTTTTCTGGTTTAAATTCTGTTTGATTTTATTATATTTTATACTTTATTATATTTACAATATAAGTGATTTTAGCATGGATGTTTATAGAGTTTAACTGTGAAGTGCTTCAGTTAAAAAAAAAAAAAATTTAAATCTTAGTTGTTGACTGGATGGGTATCAGTATCAGAAAAGAAAAGGTGGTATTGTGCCATCTCTAATAATTATACTTATTTGTGTTTATTATACCCATGAATTTTATACTGAATTCTTGATTTATACAAAATCCACTGAGCTATAACGTTTATAGCAGATGACTGCTTGGTCAGCTTATCCATTAAACAGAAGGCCTCTTTTCTTTAGAGAAGAGTGCAAATTAGCTAAAACAAGGGCACAACTCAATAATTCTAAAATGCAAAACAGCATAATGAAAAGCACCAAAAAGGTACATATGACCTCAGTTTTGTGTCTCACTGTCACATCAACGTGCATCCATGATGGTACTGTCAGAGACAAGCTAGAGAGTAAAGCGAATTTACAATGAAAAGCAAGAGATTGGTTAGGGCAAACCCGTAAACCATAGAGAACGAAGTCAAACCCACAATGTCAGTCAGATCGAAAGGCTCAGCCTTGTCACTGGCAGAGAGCAGGAGAATGTCCAGGTTATTTAGGTTAGGAAGATTAGGTGTGCATGATTAGTAATCAGGGGAAAGGGGACATGGGTCATGACTCATACTCAGGTGACATGGTCTGTAGTTTGCTGGCTGAGGATCTTGGGAAATAGAGTTTGTGTTATGTACTGATGTAGGTCATGCCATGATTCACTAAGCATCCCAAAAACAGAGTTTAGGGTTTCAAGTGAGGCAAGCAGTGCCATACCTGGAGTATGGAATAAAAAAATTAAAGAATATTTTTGTGACCTGTTCAGTCACTTCTCCTGCAAATGTCAACAGCAGATAGAGCATTTTTCACACCTGCCTAAGCTTCACACTTTCTGCTGCTGGCAGTACAAAATATTAGACTATTTCTAGTTTATCATGGAAAAATTTGCTGTTTCAAATGATATTTTATCCGCTAGCAGGTAATTAATGTGGGCAGAATCCATATTGTTAAATTTGCAGTAATTGCAAATTAATGTTTATTAGAATTTTTTTGCTTTCTAATGATTTGTACATTATCAGCCATCCATCCATACATCCATTTTCTGTAGGCTTATCCTACGCAGGGTCACGGGGAAGCCTGGAGCCTATCCCAGGGAACTCGGGGCACGAGGCAGGGGATATCCTGGATGGGGGGGCAGCCCATTGCAGGGCATAATCACACACATGTTCACACTCTATGGACGATTTAGAAATGCCAATCAGCCTACAATTCATGTCTTTGGACTGGAGGAGGAAACCCCCGGAGTACGGGGAGAACATGTAAACTCTGTGCACACAGGGCAGAGGCAGGATTCGAGCCCCCAAGCCCAGAGGTGCGAGGCAACAGTACTAACCACAAAGCCACCCTGCCCCTGTATATTATCATATTATTCTATAAGGTTTTTTGTTTGTCTCTTGCTTTTATGCTATATCATATTGCTTTTTGGGGGCCACAGAGGACAGTGCTTGTCTTTAAAGGCAGTAGTCTAGACACAACAGGCAACCTCCAAGGCATGTGAATATGGTTTAGCTAACCCTATATTCTTGCTATCATATCCATCAATGCATTTTGGAGTGGTGTGCATTGCAAAAGAAGTGACTAATTTCTCAGTCTACAGTGACGAACAGCTTTCAGTAAAATATCAAATTTATCATCTCACATTATCATAATTCCGACTTCACCTTTATGCACCACAAAACAAAGCTTGATAAGTTTATGTATCTATTTGCTGTTCATTTTTTGTTGTTGTTGTTGTTGTTTAACATGTTTGGGGTGGGTTCCTTATTACCATGATCTCCCAAAAACTGATATTGTGTTGTACAGTCATTATATATCAAAAATGAATCATACTGTCTCAGGTTTTGTATCACACCAACCAACTACCAGCAACATGTAGATGCATTTACACATTAAAAAGCTTTCTTTCAATCTTTCCTTCGGCCAGTCTGAGTTGTACAGTCAGTGTTGGACTGAGTTCAGCTGAAGAGACATGAGGTGCATGGGCAACAATCAAACCAGCCTCTTTAAGCTCAAATACAATATTCTGTTTGTGTGTTTGTGTGTGTGTGGTCAGATATCAAAGTTAGTTGCAGTTTCCTGAAATATGTGACCTTTTTATTTATGGAAACTTCAATCCTTCAAATGGAAATGAGTACATATTAGTGAGTCATTCCTCAGGTGGCAGTAATGGTCACATAAGTGACAGAAACCAGTGTTTCAAATCTTCTACAAGGAACAAGTTGAATTACAGATTTGTGTTGATTAATAGAATAATAAAAGTAAACAACATGCCTCCTTATCGATTATGCATGCCATATTAATACACAGTGAAACAGCCAGTTTTTAACCTTTCATATAAGACCTTTGCCTACTATGATGATACACAAAATCGACTACATCTGATTAGAAAAAAAAACATTCATAAAACAAGGCATATTACAATGTATGATTTCTATCCCTAGGCTAAGCATAGCCTGAGGCCAGCTTTAGCCTGAACACATACACATGCGCACACACACACACACACACACACACTTTTTACCATTAAGCATGCTAAACATGACAGTAGAAGCAAATACATAATACACAGCTCTAAATCTCAAACAGTCACACCACATGTGCTGCAAAGATTTTAAAAAAAACAACATATTTTGTAGGATTAACCCAAAAAGGTTAGAGTTCTGGAGAAACAGTTTAATCGTGCAATGAAAAGGTCAAGATATACAGTTCCATTCCATCACCTCAGAGCATGCACCATTCGAAGACACTTTCCATTTAACTTTTTAACATTCTATTTAAAGTTGAGTCCAAAAGTTTCTCTAGAACTTAAAGGAAAAATCCACCTAGAATGACTTACATATTATTCTTTACAATTAATGTAAAGAATTTAATGGCATCCAGGATTTATTTTGTAACAAAATTCTGAGTTGCTTTTTTTAAACTTCATCAAAACATTGCTATTTTTTCACATTGTAGTAAATAATTTCCTTCTTTCCTCACTTTCCTCACCATATATATAAAATGGCAAGTGAGGAAAGAAGCTCTTGCTGTTTTGTTTTTAGAAGCTAACAGCAAAACCTGACCGTTATCTCTTGAGTTTGGGATTGCTGAATTTTTTTCTCCTATTAAACAGCACCGTTACTGAGCTAGACATCAGTGCAGCACAAAACCACTAACTTCTCATGGGAATAATAAAAATATAGCACCAACTAACAAATTACCATCAGAATCACTAAAGACATCAGAAATATTTCAACATAAAAATTTAATGTTTGTTCAGGGTAGCGCTTTACTCTAAGCACTTGTTATACGTTGTCATAAGTGCTTTGAGAGACGACTGACATGAACTTCAGAAATCCCCGAGCTTTCATAGTCTTTCAGAATAGTTAAAAGCCTGCAGCTGGCCACCAATCAAGGGAGCAGGTTGTAAATAGTAGGGCGTGATATGTGAAAGCATGTGTTTTATTGCCCTGTCAAATAAAATGGCTGCGCGCTTCCACTGAGATGAAGACGTTGCCATTTTTTTCTGTCGCCTCATCCAAGGAAAATTGTACAGAATTGCATCGTCTAATGGAAAACTTTTAGTTGAAAACATGATTCAGTGCTCTTGAACTTTTCTTAGAGGTTAATTAAAACAGAATGCTTGCATGACTCTTCTCCAATTATGATTTAATTTTAAAATGCACTTAGATCTTATAAGTTAATCTTAGTCCCTAAACATTGATTCTGTATAAACAGCTTCACTGCTCTGACTTGAAAGAGAAAAGCAGCTACAATTGACCAACTTAAACTATTTTAAACTATAGTTAAATTATTTTATTCACTGCGTAGCAGAAAGGAATGTTACATTTAATTTTCCATGCTCATTCATCTGTTCAAAAACATGCAAAATATGTTCAGAAAATGAAATAATGTAGTACTTGCTTTCACTATTTAGAAGCTGCTGGCTTTAACAAGAATATAAATGGAAAAGCTTAGATTATAGTTAGATGATAAGTTCGATTTATTATGACCAACACTTTATGTGATGAGCATGTTTGAGGAGAAGATGTGATATCATGGTGTCGTAGATCCCATCGGTTTTAACCCAACATCCATTCACACGTCTTTACCAGGCGATCACAGTGGAAGTGTGTAGACACTTTGATTTCAAAGAGCGACTTTTCCGAACTGCCGCACTTCGCCCCATCCGAAGTGCCTTTCCGACACTCTGAAGGCGCCAGAAGCCCATTTGTTTGAAAGCATAATAAATAAATAAATAAATTGCATGATTAAGGCATTACAGTGTGCTAAGTTTCACAAAATTGTATTTTATTATAAGCAACCAAAATAGTATATGTTAGGATATAAGTACTGAAAATTTAAATGTCAGTTCTAGAGTTTGCTTTCTTTCTTTCTAAATGTGATATAAATATTCTCCTAACACTTTACCCTTTGCTTATATTCTGCCTCTAATCCCTTGCATATTCTCTAAGCAGCTTTGGGATTCCTTTAGTAGCATCCCACACACTCTTCCTGACACACACTGTCTTCATCAAATCAGGTCTGGAAACCAAAGAATGAGGTATGAAGTTAAATAGCAAAACGGAGGTACTTTTTTTCACCAACACTGATGAAGGATGTAAATTTTTGCACTGAGCTATAACATAGTTCTTTGAAATTGGGTAAAACGGAAAGAATCTTCACCAGGGGCAAATAGAGAACTTCAAAGTGATGAGAATAAGGAAGTCACGTACAGGTTCAGGTGGCTATAAACAAGCTGTGACAGATTAAAGAAGAAAACAGCACACGTTTATTAACCATGGAACAAGGCTCTGTGTTGGTGACAGATGGGGAGAGCAGCGAGGACTTGAGGGTAAGCTTTGCACCGGTGGGCCTCTTCTGGGCTTTGCATGCCACGTTCACGGCTTATCACTTTCCTTTCAACTCCATACGCATCGTTTCAAAGAGAAGTGCTGATTCCCTTTTAACTTTGACAAGGCCTATTACACAGATGGATGGCTCTGTTTCAGAGGGCCTCCTTCACTGAGCTTCTGTGAGTTTATTAAAAAAAAAAAAAAAAAGCTAACACAATGTTAGGCGGTTCTGATCAGATAAGATGGCTGCATAAATCAGTTCAAGTCTCATTGTCGATCAGCTTATCCCAAAATAATCATCATGCACTGTCATCACTGTATAGCATGATACAGTATACACTGTCTATAAAGCTTCTTATGAGAATGTAATAAGATTATAATGATTTTATCAAGGAGTCAAGGAGAATGACATGCCTATGCACTAAGAAGCAAAACGTTCAGCTAAAGGAATTATTATTATTATTATTATTATTATTATTATTATTATTATATAACTCATATGACACATTTTAAGCAGGTTTATTTTAATTAGCCTTAAATAGACCCTAATTATGCACATGAATCTTCACTTTCTGTAAATAATGAATTGAAAATCTTTAGAGAAAATCAGTTGTAGCTGTACAAAAGCCTTTACTCTTCTTTCACACCAGTATTCTCTGTCCAGAATGTGTACACTATTGTCTTCCTCTTCAGGTGAAGGTAGACAACAGAGTTCTGACCTGAGGAATTGTATGCTTCTATGTGGAGACACGTATCTTATAAATGTGGTTGTTTTGGTTTGCCAGTGTGCAAACCTGCATATCCCTTACGGTATATATTATTTTGCTCTCCTTCTGTTTTGGTGTCTGCACCTTTTCATGTATAATGTTCTGTCTAAATGTATTGCTGGCTTTGAAATACACCAGAACATAGTGTTTTTTTCCTGGCCTAGCTATGCTGTTCCGTTTGCTCTGTGGTTTCTGGTCTGGTCTTCCTGTTAGAATTTGCAGCTGGCTTGACAAAAGTGCAGGGTAACCACAAGCTTTCAGAGATTTTTTTTTTTTCTCAGATGTTTGCACTTTTTGTTCTTGGGCAAAAATGACATTTTCAGCCCGGTGGTTTTTCGCTCAGATCATTCCCAGCTTGTTGTTCAGGGGGTTGTGGGATTCAGACAGCAAATACAGATCACTGCAACTTGGTTTCCAATAAACTACAGTGTCCACACTGCCATCCTTCTTTCTGCATTGTTTATGAAGACGAGTTTGCTGTCTTGCGTGTCTCCCTGTGAAGTTGATTTTTATCCAAGGTGTCAGCTCACACAAGACTCACACTTGTTTGTATTGTGTGTCCACGTCTTCCATATGCAGGCTGGCTACACTTGAGAAGGGTTGTGATCCCATTAAGTTTTTATCTATAGAAGACATCCTTAGATTTTGATTAATTAAGAAACATGCATTTTGTGGTGAGATTTGTTCTGTTTTCGAGCCATTCCTAACAGTTTTGATTGTCTCGGAAGTTGTAAACATACAGTTTACAAGCACAGTAATTGTGTATGAAACAATTTCAAGTTATATATATATAGACATATATGTAGTGTTTTGTGTTTCCCACTATGAAGCTTAATATACTGACTAGGTAATTGGCAATATACTGTTTCACCACGTTAATACTGCAGACAATATGACTGAGAAGGGCTTCTTTTTGTGTACAACCATAGAGTGGAACCATGGAACACCAAAGAACTAGAAGAATCAACATTTCACCCCTGGATTACTGGCAAAACATCTTCATTAATACTATTAAAATATCTTCAATAGGACTTAACACTCATATGACATAACTACGCAAACACATCTGGTGACTGAAGATTCTTCTGAAGAGGGGACTGTCTGACTCCTCTGGAGATCAGACTCCTTGACTCATTTGGAGACCTGACTCACTAACTCCTCCAGAGATCCAACACCCTGACTGTTAGATCAGACTCCTTGACTCATTTGGAGACCTGACTCACTAACTCCTCCAGACAGCCGACACCCTGACTGTTCTGGAGATCAAACTCTCTGACACCTCAGGAGATCTGACTCCTCTGGAGATCTGGCACCTTGTAGAGCTGACTCCTTGACTCTTTGGAGATCTGGCTCCCTGACACCTCTGGATATCTAACTCCTTCTAGGTCTGACTCCCTGACTCCTTGTAGATCTGTCTCATCTGGAGATCTGACTCCATGTGGATCTGACTCCTTGACTCCTTGTAGATCTGACTCCTTGTAGATCTGACTCTCTGACTCCTCCAGAGATCTGACTCCTTGTAGATCTGACTCCCTGACTCCTTGTAGATCTGACTCTCTGACTCCTCCAGAGATCTGACTCCTTGTAGATCTGACTCTCTGACTCCTCCAGAGATCTGACTCCTTGTAGATCTGACTCTCTGACTCCTGTGGAGATATGACACCCTGACTCTTCTGGCAATCAGACTCTCTGTCTGCTCTAGTGCTCTGACTCTCTGACTCCTCTGGCGATTGGACTCTATGATGCCTCTGTAGATGTGAGTCTCTGTATATAAAGATATCCTGTATAAAAGTCTATCTGTCTATAAAAAGTCACAATCATAGAATCTATTAATTCCCTGATTTGGTGCTGGTGATTGTTCTGCCCTTGGCATACATCATTCTTCAACTCTAACACAAATCCCCACAATGCTGTAATGGGCTAAATTACATTTTGTGTAGTGAAGCATTTCAGAACAGCTGAAGCCACTCACTCAGACTTTGAGCATTATCTAAAGACACAGTCTTTAATTTAATGCTTCTCATTTAATGACTCTCATTTAATGCCACAAGGTGATGGGGGAAAAAACAATAAATGTAGAAAAGCCACATAGTGGAAAATTACTCTGGGGACACTATTGCCTGTTCCAGTATGTTATTAAAAGCTCATACCCGATATTTTCAGCTTCCAGTATTTTCATTTCATAAACGCTCCGGAGGGCGTCTTCAACGTAGACATGTAAACGAGTCTCTGGAGTTCCTTGGCTCAACCTCCCAGCACTATCTGAATCCAAACAAGCTCTCTCTGCCCTGTTCAGCATCAACATAATCAATTCTATCAGCTCCTTTGGCATCTATACTTTTTGGCTTTAGTCTCAGCTGCTTCTTTATGCCTGTCTTTCATCTTCCTATTTATGGCTCTCCATTGGTAAAGAGGTAGCATCAAACATGCCAACTTTCTATATGAAATAAGACTCCATTGATTGTGATTCCTGGAGGTCTCATAACCAATCTAAGCAATTGTACTGAATGCTGGTAAAAGGGAGAAGGTGGACACAGAGATGTTGCCGAGGCAAAAGAATGAGAGGAGGGGGGTAGATCAATACTGACCTCTTTCTGCTTTTGAGAATGGTACATCATGCAGCTCCATCAAGAAAGGTCTGGCATCATCCTTCTTTTAGATTTGCAGAAGAGGAGACTGACTATGAACATATGAATGAATAGTGATTAAGTACTCTAAATAAGATGGCAGTGAAAGATAAGAGGAGCATAATGGGAACATAAAATTCAGCTGACCATTTTGACCATTTCCTGAGATAACCTTAAACATCAGGGCCCATATTCACAAAGCTTGCTAAGCCTAAAAGTTGCTCCTAGTGACGAAATTCTAAGAAATTTCTTAGAATTATGACGTTTTCTTAGAATTTCCCCTTAAATTTAGGACTAAATCTTAGTAAAGATAAAAATGATTCA
>CM075005.1:5146111-5167354 GCA_037576675.1 Pangasius sanitwongsei | reverse complement strand
TTTTATTTCAAATCCATTGTGGTGGTGTATAAAGGCAAAATCACAAAAACTCTGTTATTGTCCAAATACTTCCGGACTTAATTGTATGTCTTGTATCATGGGTTAATGGCTCTCATGCCTAATAGAATTTTTTTTGAAAACGATGAAGTTGCAGCCAGAGGTTTCAGATACTGACAAAAATGTCTTCACACACAGCCTGCAAACATCTGACCAGCCTCAACTTCAGACTTCAGACCCAGATCCAGGTTAATCAGGCAGAACCGAATAGACTTCAGTAATATAAGACAAGATTCGGTACTGATCAGTACTGACTTCTCTAACACTAAAGATCACTGTTCTTATGCAATTATACTACAATTACATGAAATGGAACAATAAAATAATTAAATGTTGTGCTCTATCCTCCAATAATTCTATTATTTTTTTAAATATCTGACCACCTGATTTTCCACAGACCCCCATGTTGCCTCTGAGAGATTGTTGTTGGATCTACATACATACATTAAAACAACAAGCAAATGTGTCTAAGCACAATAAACTGATCAGTTTTTTTCTGACTGGCTGCTGCTCACTTTCATTCATTAGTATTAGGTTCAGTAATAAAGAGAAGATTGAACGCAGTAGGGGAAATCACTTTAGAGAGCAAAGTAGTATATCAGAGGCACAGATTAGATTAAAGCCTTAAAGGTACACCAGTCGTTAAGGTCCAATTACACAAATTTTCTCCAGCTTTTTTCTGAACCTCAGTCAGGGACATTTTAAACTGTATAAAAAAGACTCCCACAGTAAAGATTTATTTGACCTGAATTCATCTAAGAATATGATTTAAATGTGTACAGAAATATTTTGCTACTGGAGAATTTCCCACTCATCTATTTTATTAAAACTGTCATTAGATTCTGACATTATTTCGCACGTTTTTCAAGCAAAACATTTCCCAAAAATAGATTATGTTTAAAAATATTTTTAAAAAATAGATATACTGGTCATAATTAGACAAAAAAGTATTTGGAGATACATCCACTATATATACCTTGGGACAGCTGCTTAAATGTAATTGCAAAAATGACTTAATAAGTAACTTTTGCGAAAAGGTCTAGCATCTTCTGTTTGCACAAATAATGCCACTCTCTTTGGCATATCAACAAAAAACTAAAACTTCCTTCCTGCACAGTTACACTATATACTGTAAAATAAATAAATAAATAAATAACATTTATAAATAAAAAGCCTCTGTAAGATGCTCTTTTTATACCCAATCATGTTACTGGCCTGTTGCCAATTAATCCAATTAGTTTTAAAATGTTCCTTCAGCTGTTTCTTGTTAATATTATTTACTTTTCCAGCCTTTTGTTGCACCCGTCCCAACTTTTTTGAGACATGTTGTCTATGCTCTGTTGTGAATAAAATGTGGGTTTATGTGATTTGTAAATCTTTGCATTCTGTATTTATTCGCATTTTACAAAGCGTCCCAAATTTTTTTGGAAATGGGGTTGTACTAAAACTTTACTTTTGATTGAGACACATGCAAAAAAAAAACTTATTTCACTTCAGTAAAGTGCGCAGTTTTCTGAGGTATTTGAAATTAAAATATGTTTATATGTGTGTATACTGGTGTTCTCTGCTGGTGTGTTTGCCTGCTATTCCTCTTCCATTATTATGGATGTATTTACAACAATTCCGTTTGTGTGTTCTACTGTAAATGATACATTTGGAAACTAATGTCATTTACTAGGGTCACAAATGTCTCAAATTTGATCCCTGCCAGGATGAGCACTGCCAGAGCCCTACAAAATGACCTCCAGCAGGCCACTGGTGTGAATGTCTCTGACCAATCAATCAGAAACAGACTTCATGAGGGTGGCCTGAGGGCCCGACGTCCTCTAGTGGGCCCTGTGCTCACTTCCTGGCACTGTGGAGCTCGATTGGCATTTACCATTGAACACCAGAATTGGCAGGTTCGCCACTGGCACCCTGTGCTTTTCACAGATGAGAGCAGGTTCACCCTGAGCACATGTGACAGACGTGAAAGGGTCTGGAGAAGCCATGGAGAACGTTATGCTGCCTGTAAATGTGAAGCATTTTTCTAGGCTGCCATCACTATTTCTTTTTGAAATTAATATAATCAAATATTATCAAATAATGTAATAATAATTAAAAAAAAAAAAAAAGAAAACGGACCAGACCAAGCGAATAATGCCACATGATCATGGTGCAGTGTTAGTGTAGAACAGGCAAGAGCATACTGCAATGGGATCATTTTTCATAATGAGAGTGGCTTTCATAAGCCTTTTTTCCTGTTAATTACTGTTAAAGTACTGTTAATATAAGCACAAATGGGATTTTCACTACTACAGAGTGTAGGTCCACTGCAGTCATCTGAAGACTAAAGCTTTAAGGCATGATTTACATCATCATCATCATCATTAATGTTCTATTAATGCAATTAATAGATAGAAATATTGAAAAAGATGGCAAAAGAATGATGTTACATTTGTATAGGAGGTTTATGCTATGCTATTTATGCTTTTCTTTTTTTTTTCTTGTCACAGTTTTGATGATATCCATTAATCTGCTTATCAAAACACTGATCTGTTTATATCTTTTGATTATACTCCTGACAAAGATTCTGGGCTTTATGTCTTCATGGTTTCAATCCAAGACGCATCAGGACATAACTCGTGATGCAATTTTACAGACAACAGCTGACGTCTGCAGATCACATGATTTTGTTCTGGTGAGCAAAACTGTTTATATACTTTAAAATATTAAGCTTTTTTTTTTTTTTTAATTAGACTGTGTGTGCCTTTCTTATTGCAGCCAGGTGCACTGACAGTAGAGTCAATAGCAGAAGTTTGTCACTCTTCTGATTCAGCCAAAGATTTTCAAAGCAGCATTAATGAGGTAAATCATCACAATGCCTGGGTTGACTTTTGGCATTTTTTTAGAGCACGTTACCATTTTGACAACAAGGAGTTTTTGTCTGGATGGGATCTTATTACCAAAGGAGTCAGTGTGAAGCAGCAGAGCTCTCAAGCTGCCAGAGAGATGGTTGGTAAAGTCTTACACACTTTGCAGGTATGTCACCATTGTATTATTGAATAGTGGGATTGCTAATAATTGAGATGAAGATACACTGAGTATATTAAAATAAATTAGACATTACACTGCATTGCAAAATATCCAAAGAGGTGTCCTGGTTAATTGGGACATTAGTTTCTGTGTAGAAACACTGTTTGTCTATGTATCTGTAAATCTAGAGACAGGGGACAAATTAATGGAAAAACTAACATAAATTGTCTAAGGTTCACTGCTTCACTGCTCCTTGGCAGCGATACTCAGGCCCTGTGACATGAGAGGGAATTAATATTTTTGAGTGTTGTGTAATGATTTAATCTAGCACGATACTCTCAGATGACTATTAGTCAGTTTTGCAGACATGAGTAAAGCTTATTCTTAGACTTCCTTCCAAGCAATGGAGACTCTTGTTTGCTTTGAAATACTGTTCATTGTGTCCATGGCTAATCTGAATTATTCTTGAATATTGGCCCATTAAGTGGAAATTAATGTAGGTGTACACCATGACAAATGCAACTACACTACAGAACATATAGCAGATAATGAAAGTGCAACAGAAAAATTGAATTTCATACAACATTCTTATCTGTTTTGCCAGATTCAGAAACTTGCAGGAGTTGTTATGGTGATGTCTGCGCAGGAAACATCCTGGAGGAGATCATTGCAAAGCAGAAACTAACCTCAGGATACGTCGACTGGTCCAAACCAAAAGGTAATGTTTAAGCAGAGTCTGAGCCGATAAATAAAGTCAGATGCAATTGGCCTGAGATAAAAATACAGAAAAAAAATCTGTTTAATTTCCTACTGCAAGGTAAATATAGAAATTTAATATTTTATCCTCTCTGACAAACAATTCTAGTCTTTTGTGTCTTCACATTTTCATTTCGTCTTAAGGAAAGTGCAGTCATGGAGGATTACTGAAGTGGGAGCAAAGTGGCATAAATAAGTATACCGACACCTCCAGCCACGTTTATCTACTTTATACAGCAGCATCAGTAGCCACTAATGCTAGCAGAGAACTACTGCAGGATATTAGAGCGGCAGTTGGAGATTCTGAGTTTCTGAGGTATTAGTATTATACCTATACTATATTATACCTTTCTTAGGTATAGTATTATATTAAGTAATAATATATTTTATATAGTGAGAGACTTCATCTAAAATCACATACCCATACATGCTTTTATGTACTTGCTTACTTAAGCAGGTATGTTCATTTGCCTGTTCAGGAGATGTGTCCCCGCTTCATTTTTTATTTTTTTTTCCCTCTTTATCTCCCGAATTTGTCACCTGTCAATTCCTACCCACCATTTTTCACCTATTATATGACAGCTACAAGAAGGGTGAAGGCTAACAAGTGCTTCCGCCGAATCATGTGAACACAACCAAAGGCATCTTTTCTAACAGCTGCTTATGCTACATCACAGGACAGTGTAACACTCTTGGAGGAAAGCGCTATCTACCCTCTTCCGCATACATGAGCTCACAGACACCAACAGCTGGCTAGTGTCGCTGTGATTGACAGGGGAGAGAGAGTATGCCATCTCTGCTACTGTGAGATGGCTGTGGCACTGATGGGATTTGAATGCATTCTCTTTTGCCAGCAGTTAATCACAGAAATACTTTAATCATTCCTTAATACGAGTGCTAAAAATGACATGGGTAATCAGTCATATTAGTAGTCGATATGGGAGTTATTTCCTCTGCCTCCTCTTCAGCAACAAACTCAGGCTAGTCTGATCAGTAGTACAGTTATGCGCATCACTCCTCGTGTTTTTCATCCATCAGACTGAAGGGACTCACCAGACATCAGTGCTGTGTTTTGTTATTGACACCACTGGCAGCATGTCTGATGACACTGACAAGGTTAGAACAGCTACTTCATCCATCACTGACAGTAAAACTGGCACAGCAGCTCAACCTTCAGGGCCATTTAATGACCCTGGTAAGTTTGGAGCGTTGCTTGTTTATAACATATTAATTCTAAATAGCATGCTATATCTCTAATATATGCTGTATGCATTTGCATACAGATTAAATACAGAGGTAAGATTCAAGATTTTGTTGCAATATTAACAGGGAATAGACAATGAAATTCTTCCTTTGCACTTCAGGCAGGCAAGAGTAACTTAAATTCACATCACATATTGGACCACCTTGTTATTAATTATTTTCCTACAACATCAGTTCGTTCCAGTTATCACTTACATTATACACTACAAAGAATGACATCTTAACAAGTTAAAATATCTTAAATATAGTCAAATTTATCTGGTATTTCCTTTTATAAGATTCAACTCGATAAAACATAAGACTATTAAACCTCTCTTTTATGCGTTGCAAACATGAAATAGTCTTGTTTTATTGGCATAATTTTGCTAAATTTAAGCACTGATTTCCAGAAATGAGCAAAATTATCTGCTAATAAGAGGAAGAAAAGTGAAATTATGATATTATGATAATTGTATGGCTGAAAACTGAATGTTACAAAGCACTGACACTGGACACTCCTTTCATAAGTGTAAAATAAACATCTCTTCACAGAAAACCTGACCATATTAACAATTACACATTTTTAATCATTTTTTATGTCATTTTTGTTTATAGTTGACTCTTTATTTAAGGCTTTTTTTTTCAAAGTTGACTTATTTTATTTAAAGTTGGTGTCTTTTCTAAAACAGACTTTTTAAAAAGTTTACTTTTGGACTTCAGGTTTGTTTTTTAAGTTGGCATCTTTTATTTGAAGTTGACTCTTTGTATCGGGGTGCTTTGCCTACTGTAGAACTGATCACTTACAGAATGAACGTAGTATAAGTGTGCTGAGGATGAGTAACCTGTGTGGAGGTGTTTATTGCCATCTAATGTATAGATAGAAATGATGCACTAGTCACATTTTCCTGCCAAGGAACACCCACACATGCACAATCAGATCAGATTAGATCAGATCAGTAATGTCAGTCAGTCAGTGAGACTGATTGAGAGAACAAAGTCTGTAGTGAGTACATGCAAATGTTCATATATGTACTGTTATTTCGAATTTTTCACAAAAAAAAAAACCTAAATCATATAAATTATACTATTCATTTATTTTTCATCTTATCTCAGTTGCACCACATCTGAATAAATATGAGTTAACATGGGCAAAACACTCATTAACTCTTCTTCCTTCCCAATCTGAAGATGACCTTTATGCTAACTAATGGCTTTAGTTCTCGGTATCGCAGAAGGAGTGCCGAGCCTGTAGATGGCCAACCTCAAGTCTCCGGTTAGCTTTAACGCCACTCTATCACGACCTGGCTCAGGCCCCTTGGGGGGCAGGCTATTGAGGTCACCAGAGGAACACTGGCCCAGGCTACTGACATTATTACAGATACCTCCAGATCTACACTCATAAATAATAGCATACTTTTGACAAATATGTTAGTAGCATAATGCTAAAATTCAGCCGTATTTTAAACATCACTTGGACTGGCATACTCTGACATTTAGAGTACGTTGCTGTCGTACAGCCAGTGCTCTAGGGATAGGCTTCACATCCATTGCAACCCTGAACAGGGTAAAGCAGTAACTAAAGACATATGAATGAATAAATGAATGAATGAATGAATGAATGAATGAATGAATGAATGAACGTTAGCATCACTGACATGCTTTGATAATATTTTTCTTTCAGTTATTTTAGTTGACCTTTATTTGTCTTAGCCAAAAGAACTGTCCAGACACTGTTCATCCTCACTATTTAGTAAAATCTTTAGTAAATAATGCAATCGACTACAGCAGGAGTGTTCAGACTTATCCTGAGAGGCCTGATGTGGATGCAGGTTTCTGTTCAAATCAGACAGGAATGACACCTGATAATAGATTTAAAGTCAAGATCAGTTGATGAATTTGATGGAAGGCGGTGTGGCTCTGGCTTAGTCAGGAAAATAACCTGCAGTCTCACTGGTGCTATATGGATAAGATTGGACATGACTGAATGACAGACTATAAATTTTACATCCTAAATTGGTATTTGACATGAAATGACATGATTTATATGATTTATATGACATATGATATCATGTTTCCCATTTCTGTACAGCTTGCTGTTATCAGTAAAGCTCTGCACAGTTCAGTGCTGTACTGTTTAGTTTTTATTCAATTCAATCATATTAGCATTAAGTAATGAGTAACACTCACTTTTCTACTTCTTCAGGTGAATCTATTCCACGAAAGAAGAAGAAACAAAGCAAAAGCTGAAAGCTTCTGTCTTCATGGATTCTTCTGTGCAAAACCTGACACTGGGCACAGTGCAGATGACATAGTAACTCTGTTCGCTCCTGAAACTACTTCCTCTGGAGCTGATGTCACTGTGACGATCCAGGCTGAAGCACCTGATGGAAGCGACTCCTGCTACGCTGTGCTGCGTCTTGCTGTTGTAGCTCCGATAATTACTCACATTACATTAAACATTCCAGGGAGATGACCAAGGAACTGTCAAAGCCTAAATTTGCAATAAATACAATAATGAACAGAGAGACATTTAGGTTTCAGAGCTGACTGGTCATTATCATGCCATCATGCCTCCCTATGACTGTTAATCTGATTATCTCCCCCCCCCCCCAAAAAAAAACCCCACACACTTCAACTTTAAGAATATATTTCACCAAAATAACAAAAACGGTCAGTCTGCCTGAAGATGTCTAAGATCTTGCTAGCTAAGTGAAATTTCCTCACACAGTGAATCTCACACTTTGATCAAGTTGCTCTCTACCTTAGTGCCAGAAACAGACATAAAGTCTAATCAGTTCAGTTGGTAATAAGATACTGGCTGTCAAAATGTCAAAGCTACTCCCGCATCAGAATAAAATCTTTAAATTTAAAATGCTAGAACTTTATTTCAGGTTGAGATGCATGCATTTCTGTTCAGGAAAACCTGTAGTTTTCAAAAGTATATATAATTAAAAAATATTCAACATTTCACCAGGGTTTTCATAAGCCACTACAGATCATAGTTGCTACAGTCATTAGAGACTAATTACACAGAAAATGAACTGTTTTCTACTTCTCTAAGGTAAAAGATTTTACACCTCCATTATTTGAGGCATTTAGCATAAATGCTGACTGTTCAGGCAACTGCAGCTTCTCCTCATGGTACCTCACTGCCAACGTGACTGATGGAAAAGGATCAGGCATTCAGAGTGTGAGAGTCCTCCAGGGAAACGACCTCAACACCACCACTGTGCTCAGTGACACAGGCGTGAATGTCACTGTGGTCGTCTACAACTCCTCTTGCTGTTCCCCAGACCTGGAACTGGGTGCTGTGGATGCAGTGGGAAATGTTTCCACATGCTTTAAATCTGTAAGAGCTACAATAAAGTGTTAAACAACAGCACCAACACCACCACCACCAACACAACTACTACTACAACATCTACGGCTCATCCCAACAGCCAAGCCAGCACTAATGGTGTAGAATGTTGCATGTTTTTGTCCTCCCTTTGGTTTAATGTAGGAATCTCACTTTATCAATTCGTTTAGCTCTAAGAAAAAACTAAATTAGTCTAAAGTTGAAAAATATTGACATATTTAGGCTTACCTAATACTGTTTCAACTTTCATCTAATTATAAATCAGCATGTAACTGGAAGGAGAAACACACTCAGTGTATTTTAATAAGTCTAAACCCTTAGGGCATTAATCTTTGATTTGAGGAATCTCATTAATTTAATGGCATGAAATTAAGTCCACGGATAACATTAAGCTAAGCTTGTTAGAGAAACAGCTTTTGCTTGTGATCTGAAATTCCTGATTCCTTTGCTATTACATACTATAAAGGGTTAGAAGGTTTCAGCTTCTAATGTCGCTTTAAACTTTCTTGTTTGCAATTGTATGAGGGATAAACAATTTAGTTTATTATCAAAATGCAAGTGCATTTCCTTTTTAATGCAACTGAATAACATGCTAGCACTTGATGAAGCCCTTGCAAAGGGATGTACAGAGGATCATTTTCCCTAAAAGTACATGCCGGGTACAGAGTACAGAACGAAAACACACTATTACGTCAAAGAAATACTTGCATAATTGAATAATCATATATATTTTTTATATGGTGAAGTTTTCTGTAAGGAGACATTTATTTAACATTTATGGAAAGAGTCTCCAGTGTGAGCGCTTTGTAAGAGTCAGAGGTAAACCTGTAACTTTTATGCCACTGGAAAGTCTCCAGGACTGAAGTTTTGTTGGTAATGTGACAAGCTGCTTCTATTTGTCTTATTAAAAATAGAGAAGAGAGGCTGGTGAGGGAACGACTGCTCGTAGTAAAGATGGCACCAGTTCCATTCCCAGGACCAATATTGTTCCAATACAAGTACTTTCTAGAGATCATAACGGTTGGCTGAACCTATATGAAACATTATTTTCCATTTATTTAAGTAACTGAACATGAGACACTCCACAAAGACAGTAACCTGAGCTCAGGATCGAACTCAGGACCCTGGAGCTGTGAGGCAGCACACTGCCATGCTAAGGAAATTACATAAAATATAAAATATTTAAATTACTATGCTCGACAAAGCCACAAGAAACCATTTTCAAATGATCACAAAATCAGCAGATTTACAAAACAAAAAGGAATTTATTAGACAGACTTGTTCCAAAGGATGTTCCAGGGCAGGTACACATGTATACAATACTGATGACTCTTTAAAAAAAATAAAATAAAAAAAAAATAAAAAAAGGAGAAAAACTAAACAATTTATTCTGATAAGCAAGTGGAATGTAGTACATAAACAACAGCCATAAATACATTTATTTCAATAGCTCACAAATTACAGATACAAAAGGGTTTAAAAAAAAAAGAAAAAAAAAAAGAAAAAGAAAGAAAGAACAGCACAGCCGTAGTTTATCATGTAACTAAAAGATTGATCTATTTTACAATACTACGCCTTTTTAAAAAGGACGAGCTACCGTGAGGCAAGATGATACAGTACGTAAGTGGGACCCGTAACACAAATGCTCTACTAAAGCGCCTCATCCGTCAGTGGGGGTTCAAGTGTGATTTATAACTTCAGCTTCTTCTTACGACCGCGGCCGTCTGGGGTCCCATCCTGCTTACGTTTCTGTGCCTGGAACATCAAAACACACATTGGTAGAGTTTAAGTGTCCTATATAAGCTAGATACACTCCAATGAGTATGTATACTACAGTGTAAATTAAAACATACACCTGAAATACAAGCTTCTAAAAGAGTGCAGCAATTTAAAAAATAATAATAAAAAAAAAAAGTAAACTCACTGAAGAATTGCGAGGTCCCCGTTTCTTCTTCTCCGCCTTCTCCCGCTCTTCCAGCTCCATGTTCTCACGCTCGATTAGAGTAATCAGTGTGTTACATCTCCTCTGTAACTCCTGGAAACACACAAGCAGCTCAATTTTAAACACGCAACATTGAGAATATAGTCACTATTAGTTTTGGAGGCACTGTCGCACGTTTACTGAACGCGGTGATCATCGCCGTCATCACTCACCATGGCTGTGCGAGACTTCAGGAACCAGTCGAAGCGGAACTGAGGCGAGTTGCGAATACACTGGCGCAGCTCGTCGTAAACGCTCTCCTTGTCGAAGCCCAGCTTGTGCAGCATACAGATGAGGAAACGATCCTCCTCCTCAGTGTAGTTCTTCCCCTTGTTGGTCCCGTAAGAAATCCTTAGCTGATGGAATGGTGCCTTGTAACGGCCAATCTGACCAAAAAAAATAAATAAATAAATAATAATAATAAAAAAAATACAAAAATATACAAACTGACTCTTTAATGAATGGAACTTTACATTGAAGGTGTTATGTGTATAAACATGTTATTCACAGAAATCGTAGATTCCATATTCTGATGTAAATGTGGAATCACAACATGGGAATCATGGTGGCTTGGTGATTAAGGCTTCACTTCTTAGCGGCTTTGCTTGATCAAATAAGAGAGCTACTGCTATTATGACTTGACTTCAGTGTTTCATGTATTATAAATATCCCATATTATTAAATGTGAACGTTGCTGTTTAGCCCAAATATAAACCACGCAGATGGTCACAAGGAGTGCATAAGTATAAGCATCTATTTTAACGGAGATCATAATGTTTGGATTATATGTCCAGGGTGTCCTAAAAGTCAGGAACCAATGAAAGTAAAACTACATATATTTAATTTTAGATTTATTCTATACAACATATGCTCTACATAGTCACCCTTACGCTCTAAGCATTTCCTCAGCCGCACTATCATGTTTTTGAGAATTTTGCTCAACGTATTCCCACTGGGTCCTGACTTAACATAACATAACCACTAAAAAATGTGGATATTATGTAATTTGATAAATTTCAGTTCTTTTATATCAGTGTTACAGAAAGTGCAAATATTAGAATATTGTAGAATATCTGAAGAAAATAAAACAAGAATCCTTGAACCAAAGTCTACAAAAAAAAAAAAAAAAAGGAAAAAGCTAAAAAAGGGGAAAAAAGTAAAGCACATAAGCCCAGTCCCTTACCTTTGAGTCTAGTGCTTTCTTGATGCTGATTCTCCTCTGAATCCTGGCTTCACCTCGCTCAATCTGAGCCATGATCTTCTCAATATCCTGCAGCTCATTGCAGCGCTCCCAAAACACAGCTACACACGCGCACACACACACACACACACACACACACACAAAATTCAATTCACCTCAACTAAGCAACGATGCAAATAATGGGAACTGTTTGAACATGTGGAAGACGAGCGTTACTCTACCGGAATATTCCATGACTTCTTCAGGTGTTTTGCCTTCCACTTCACGGGCGATGTTCTCAATATCGTCTCTTCCCCATTTCTCATTAGCCTTGATGAACTGGTTGAAATCTCGCTTGTTCCAAATGGTGAAGCCCTATTGAAAGAGGAGAGGTATTATTACTTCATAAAGGAAATAAATACATTCAGCGGTTTAAGCAAAATGTCCAGCAATCCTTCAGCAAGTTGCAAATTTCTATACCAATTACTTCTTCTTTTTTTTTTTTTTTAACTGCTTCTTATATACAGTCATGGGAAAAAGAAAGTGCACCCTCCTTCAATTCTGCTTTTATTTAACATAATTTAATTGTGTGGTCTTCACCAACTCCTATAAAGAAATAACCTCAATAAATAAATAAATAAATAAACAAACAGATTTCAGTATGAAAAAAAAGTAACCCAACATTCAGAAACCAGGTGGGGAAAAAATAAGTGCACCCTATAATTCAGTAACATGAAGAACCACCTTTAGCAACAACATTGAAATACAAGGTTCTCTGTGAGAGTTTATCAGTCTGTCACATCCCTCTGGAGAAATTTTGGTCCACTCTTCTTTACAACATTGCGTCATTTCTTTGATGTCTGAGGCCATTCGTTTATGCACAGCTCTTTTAAGATCCCACCACAGCGGAATTAAGGGAGGGTGTACTTTCTTTTTCCCATGACTCTAGTTCTGTACATTTGTTTCATGAAAGACAGTTTCATCTACATATAGTGTTTTAATCAGATTGCCATTACGAGTGTTACAGATATTATTTCTAACTGTTAAGTAGTCCCTTGTGTCTAATTTGTAATATTCAAATATTCATAAAAGTTCATCAGAAGGGATTTGATTACCTGTGGGGGGGAAGGGGGCATCTTTTGCATCATGGACTCAAGTATAACTTTTCCAGTGTGTGCATATTGGTACGTGAGGGATGTCCAAGGTACTTTTGGAGTTGTACTGAACATTATTGAAACTGTATTATCTATGTTTTGTCCCATAAGCTATATATCTGACTGTCTGCTCCCGTGTATATGAGCAAAAAACAACAACGAAGAGGGGGGAGGGGGGGGGAAAAAAAAAAAAAAAAAAAAAAGCCATGCACACGGTGATAGCACTGGTCTATGAAAAAAATATTACCAGACACTGCATTTCTTTCTAAAAATTTTCTTTAAAAGTATCCCAAATACCCAAACAGTAGGTTCAGTATTCAGATATTCAGGATGCAGACCAGTGCCTCAAACTACTATTAACCGTTACTGATAACATGAATCTTTCCGAAATGAAACTCTGGGAATCTCTACTTATTTATTTTCTGTACTAAAATAATCTTGGTTCGTCATATGTTATGAAAAATGCGTTAAACTGGTCTGATAACACCAAGCAGGTGCAGGAGGTTACCTGCGAAAGGAGGTTCTCCTTCTCCTCCAGCTCTTCCTCATTTAGAGGTTCTGCTTCATCAATCTTAGCCTGCTCCTCCTTCTGCACCTGAGCAGCATTGGGCAGGTCAGGATTCCTCGGCACCTGGTGGCGAGAGTTAAAAACACAGGCTTTGTAAAGATGACTTCCTCGCTACAGAAAGAACGTTTCCTATCTTACTATACAGCAATGTGAGAATCGCAGCCTAACAAATAATTAAAGGGGTGAGAAAGAGAAAGGATAAACACACACCTTGTAACCAATAGTTTTCCTGTAGTACAAGATTTCCTTCTCGAGCAGCTCAAAAAGCCGAGGTGGGAAGAACTGGAAGTCTTGAACGTTGGGCTGTTTGGGAGGCCGAGGAGCCTGAAGGAGAATGTAGAGAAAGCAGGAATATTTGAGACTTGTTCACTAGGAACAGAATTCAAGTATTTTAATGCTCCATGGTGAGGTATTTTTTTAATGCTTTATTGTCTTCATTATTTAATGCTCCATTATGGTTAATCAAGCAAAGCTGGGACAGAATACCTTTGGTGCTTTAGGCTCACTAACACGCAGGGCCTCCCTGAAATAGGCATCAACAGCATAGTTCGCTTTACGCTCTCTTTTTGGTGGCTCAATCCAGTTGGTGATGACCTGAGAAACAAAATACAATAAAGTTTATTCATAAGAAAGCAAAAAATGTCTAGCAAATATATTTGGTTAAGATTTAGCTCTAGATATTTAGTCTGATGTTTTGGAAGGTGATATCACTAAGCAATACTTAGTGTTACAGTTCATTTCACTTTTACTTCAAAATTAAATTGTATTTCTATGACATCCTCATAGGAGGTAAAGTCAGTCTACTGTTACCTTTTTCTTCTCTCTGTAATCTTCGCCTTCAAAGTTGTACACGCTGTTTTCTGTGTCCATGGTGAAATTCCTCAGAGAGCCTTCACCAAGTTTCGACATCTTCTCCTTCATCTCCAAGGTCTTAAAGATTAAGGACCACAATTTCAATTAAAAGGCAAAACTCACTCCAATACTGCCCATTTTTCATATTTTATGCCACAACACACACTACAACCAAAACACCAGGTGCAACTGATTCAGTGTGTGTTCTGTACCTTCTTTTCGCCTCTCTCCAGGATGACATCAATGTCTTCGTCAGTGATTTCACTCTCCTTAGAAGCAAAGACGTGAGTGGCGCCGTGCCGAATGATGGACAACATCTCGTCTTTGCCCAGCTTGTTCATGTTGGGATCAACCAATCTACCTGGAAGTCGGAGACCCGCAGAAGAGGGTTTAAAGAAAGCCCTCGGTTTTGATTTAAGCATGATCTGAAAGCTCCGTTTGTCCTGTAAGGTCCTCACCTTGTTGGATGACGATGGAGTCTAGACGTAGTTTCATTTCGGCACGTTCCACAATCCTCTCCTCTACGGTGTTCTCTGTAATGAAACGGAACACGCGTACTTGTTTCTTCTGACCAATTCTGTGAGCGCGGTCCTGTATGACCAAGAAAAAGAAAAAAACAAACAAACAAAAAAAAAAAAAGAGCCCATGAGTCTTCAAACCATCCAAAAATTACACAAGTTTTGCTCTGTTTAAATAAATTTCAAGTTCAAAGTTGCTCCAAAAAGTCCTTCATTAACCTGAAAGGCGATAAGGAATCATTATTAATGATGTACACTGACCATGGCCTGCAGGTCCACTTGAGGATTCCAGTCAGAGTCATAAATAATGACCACATCAGCTGTAGCCAGGTTAATCCCCAGCCCACCAGCCCTAGTGCTCAGCATAAACAGAAACTTGGAGCTGTTGTGCTCATTAAAGACATTGATGGAGACCTGAGGCGATGAAGGGAAAACAACAGGACACAAAATCATTCATTAGAAAGTTAACACTGCATCTTTACCTCGGTGATTTAATTTCCGAGGGCCTGATTTATATGTTTAAGCAGCCAGGTGTTAACTGAAATTAACCGTTTTGGTCTCCTGCAGTAGTGTTAATATCTCTGGCATATCTAGAAGCTATTGAAATAACCGAACAAAAATGGAGATTTCAAAAGCTTCCCTTAAAGTTGGGCGTACCTGTCTCTCCTCGTGAGGCGTTTGTCCATCCAGGCGGCAGTAACCATAGTTACGCCACATACAGTAGTCTTCCAGAATGTCCAGCATCCTGGTCATCTGGCTGAAGATCAGCACACGAGAACCTTTAATCAGGGAGAGAGATGAGATTAGATTAGATTAGATTAGAATGGGAAGCTCAAACTCATTGTTTATCAAGTGGGCGGGATAAAAAATAATCTGTAGTAGACCCATCGGAAAAGTCGTATTCTGAAAGCACAAAAATATTCAATTACAGTCGACAAGACAAAATTGCAATACAGAAGACAGATTCTAAATTCATTTGGTGGGCCGGATGAGACATTTTTTTTTAAATTAGTGCTTCCAAACACACCAGTTATTCTACTTTGTAGTCTATAAGATGGTGGCCATGACTGGATCTTTTCCCCATGTGTACCAGCTTACCTTGTTCCTTCAGCTTGGGCAGCAGTTTATCAAGGACGGCCATCTTGCCGCTGTTGACGACAAGATGGAGGTCAGTGGTGTAAGGTGGGCCGGGCTCTGCGCCATCAAACAGATACGGGTGATTACAGCACTTCCTGAGCTGCATCAGCACGTTCAGCAGACGCATCTTATCCATCTTCCCTGCCGAGTTCAGGATGTCAATGTCCTTCATCAGGATTTTAGTATACCTGTCGAGAAAGATAATGTAAGTCCCAGCGTCTGGAGGTTTATTCACCATTCTGAGGTCTTGACATTTCTGTAATGATGTTTCCATACCATTCTCTCTGCATCTTGCTGAGCCCAACATACATCTTGACTTCTTTTTTCGGAAGCAGAGATTTCTCCACATCAGCTTTGATACGTCTCAGCAGAAAAGGACGTAATACCTACACGGTTAAAAGAGTAAAAATCTAGGCTTAGAGTAGTTCCCATTAAAAATACATTCTTGCACATGCTCAATCATAATTCTGGGGAAAAAAATCAAATAAAATACTCACAGTGTGTAAACGCTCAACCAGTTTCTGGTCTCCAAGACAGTTATTTGTGTCAAACCAGGAATCAAAGTCCTACAGAGTGGAAATAGGAAACAAAACTTAAGTAGAAATCTCAAAACAGAATTCACCCCGAATTAAACTAGTTGAGTTTTTGTCCTAAAGTGCAGATGCCTTAAAATAATAAGACTGCAAGTGTGTTTACATGACAACGAGCAAGCCACTCTTGAACCCAACCGGATGCATAGCTTCGTTAACTACATTAACCCTTGTGTTGTCTTAGGGGTCAAAAATGACCCGCCACTATGTTTACCAGCCGAGAAAAAGAGTGGTGTCCACTGCTTAAATGCAGTCTTTCTGCACTGTGAAGAGGGAAAACCCAGATATTCACAAAGTTTCTGATGAATGACAGATTGTTTCTTCATGAAAAATAGATTTGAGGTTTAAAATTCAATGAAGCCTGTTTATTTTAAGGGGTTAGAGGAGGTGGGTCATTTTTGACCCTTAGGACAAAGGGAGTAGAAATAATGTTAAGACCACACAAGGGTTAATACTTTCATATGGAAGCGACGTTTATGGAAGGAGTCTTCAGTGTCAGCACTTTGTAATGGTTGGTAAGTCTTTAGGAATGGGGAATTTTCTTGGTAATATGATAAGCTGTAATTTTTTTGTCTTTTTACCTTCAGGACAGAGAATAAAGAGAGAGATTGGTAAGGGAAAGATCGCTCATAAGCTATAACAGAAATAAACTTATGATGCGTCTTTGATTAATAAATTACAAACTGTAATCTTTGGCAAACTGCTGTGGTATAAAAGGAATAAATCACGTACTGTATCGTGAAAATAATCAACTTTAAAAAAATAAGTGGTAAAAGTAAAGCCACTTCAAGTCGGGCCACATTATGCCACCCTGTCGTTGATTATTTTCCTATAATATCACGCTCCTTATTTAAAATATGCTGTATACAGCGTAGACCACTTGAGCATTGTAGTAAAAGACATATTTAAAAAAAAAAGCTTTGGCCAGTGGTAGTTCAACAGTTAAAGCTTCTGGGTTACTGAGCAGAAGGTCAAGGTTTAAAGGGGCCTTGAGCAAGGCCCTTAACCCTCTTTGCTCCAGGGTCACTGTATCATGGCTGACCCTGCCCTCTGACCCAAGCTTCATAAAAAGCTGGGATGTGTGAAAATAAAGGCTGGTTATTCTTGTATGATTTTGAGTGTGTATACGTTGGTTTCAATTTGAAACGTCTGAATATATGAATGCCTTCTAGTGGCGCTGCTTCGTAACATCTAAGAAACGTTGCCTGATAAATATGTTGCTGAGTAACTTCCCCATTCTGCGAAAGCTCAACATGTTGCTGATGGTGAGGAAGCTACCTCGGAGGAGTTGAAGACGTCAGGCAGGAGGAAGTTGAGCAGAGCCCACAGCTCGTGCAGGTTGTTCTGAAGCGGGGTTCCTGTGAGCAGCAACCGGTTGGTGGTCTTGAACTCTCGCACAATTTCTGACAGCTGATAGATAGATAGATAGATAGATAGATAGATAGATAGATAGATAGATAGATAAGAAACTTGTATTCACAAACTGGCCTTACATAACACTCATTAATGTAGATCAGACTTTCTGGTATATTCATAGAGCAAGACTTAACAGAAAATAAAATTTACAATAGAAAATAGTGTGTTTTGTACATATTCAATTATACATAGTTGACGCGGACCTTTGATTTTTCATTCTTGATACGATGAGCCTCGTCGATCACCAGGTATCTCCAGTTAAACTTCTTAAAGACGGCCCTCTCAATGATGAGCATTTCATAGGAAGTGACGCACACGTCCCACTCTCCCGGCAACAGAGTATCACGGATGAAAGCCGTCTGCAAGCGGAAAAGCACGATTGAGACAAATACAACAAACATAAAGCGGTCAGTGTTGTGTATAAACATTTCCACGGTGTCGAATTGCTGGCACATGACTCGTCGCTCACCCTCTCGTCCCTGTCTCCTATGAGGCAGACAGCTCGGAGTGAGGGAACCCAGCGCTTGAACTCGTTCATCCAGTTATACAGCGTGGACTTGGGAACCAGCACCATGTGAGGCCCGGGGATGTTCCTGTAGTGTTTCATGTAGCCCAAGAGAGAAATGGTCTGTAGGGTCTTTCCGAGACCCTGAAGAGAAAACAGAGGAGAGAATTTTACTTTTCATGCTCGTTTACTGAACTTACAAATGTTTTTTTTGCTCAAAGTAAAGACCGATAGGGTGCACAGAGGGTTTTAAAGTAAGGATCAGGGCGTTGTACCATTTCGTCGGCCAGGATGCCGTTGATTCCATTCTCATACAGTGAAATCAGCCAGTTCAGTCCACGGATCTGATAATCTCGGAGTTTGCCCGTTTTCACATCTGCATGAAAACCAGTCACATTAGAGATCAGAAAGTTCTCGATTCACCACAAAGGGACCCTAAGAATCTTATTTTACATTCACACTGGAGCGTCACACACAGATCACATTAAGTTAGGAATAAAATGCTCTACGGCATGCCGTTATAGGAAAACAATGAACGGTGGGGCAGAATTACTGCTTCCACTCTGAACTTGATTATTTTCTAATAACAAGAAGAAATGTTTTTATTTCTCTAATACCAGTGCGATTACGTTTTTAAACGTTTATCAGACCTTGCACAACATTAAATGTGAAACAAGTTCCTGTCATCACTTATGTTGTAACAGCTATAAACATCATTCCCTCAGCTGCCTCTTTTTTTCCTTGCTCTTGAAGTTAATGAGACAAAAAAAATTGCAGCTTGTCATGTTACTAAGGAACCAGAAACTCAGTTCTGAAGACTTTTGCCATTGTAGAAAACATAGTGATTATAATAAAGAGTTGAAACAAAAGACTCCTTCCATACATGTTTTATATATATATATATATATATATATATATATGTAGTGAAGTTTTCCCTCCAACAAACACTTTTAATATAAACCTTTGATTTCAATTAGAGCCGGAACATCTGTCTGAGCAGCTGTTACAGAAAATTAATCAACACCTTCTAACCAGTCAGAATTGAGAATTCTACAGCGCTTGAGCTTGCAGTGTGAATGTGGTCTTACACCTGAATTTAACCAAACACATGTATATACACATCACTCACTATTACTTCTGTAATCCATGTAACTAAGTTATACTACAAAAATCTCACATGCATGAGTGTGTGAAGGTTTTAACTTACAGGACGGAGACTCGTCAAAGCGTGTGCACACGTTGGCAGCTTTACTGCTCTCACTGAGCAGCTCCTCATCCTCCTCCTGCTCGGTACGACGGTGACGGTTACTGTGAAAATCAAAGTGTCAGTCGGTGTGAGCACACCAAGATGCAGCACCTGACACGCATGATGGTCTGCACCTGCTAATTCAAATGCCTGAAGCAGGAACATTCGTATCTGCCCTGCTGCAGTACATCAGGTTTAAGTCATCATACCAAATAATGATGATGATGATCAAAAGAGAATCATAAAAATCCCCCTAAACATCTTCTGAGGATGTAATCTGGACTGAAGTGCTGAACTTTAAAACAAGTAATACAGCTCTGTTGGTGGCTGCTTAAAACAACCACACATTCATGATTACACATTTAACGAACTCATGATGTAACATTTAACGAGATGTTATCAGTAGGATTTCCACTGAAGCTGATTGATCTCTAGAGTAATTTCTCAAAGAGTAACTTGAGATTACACATCAAACATTTACATTGCCCACAGGTCTGTATATTCTTGAGCCGGTTTTATTGTCATTCCCTCAGAATCACATGTCACGTCACACCGAGCCACGAGCCACTCACCCTGCTTATTCGTTTTATAAATTTAGCCGTTGTAGGTGTAGTGACTGGAAACGTAATACTGTTTAGGACAAATTTGTTACTTCTGATTACAAGCAGGCTTTGGGTCATGTTCAAATTCACACGCAACTTTCTCGCGTTTATCTTCTGTAGACTCGCTGAGTCGTCACACTTCAGGTCATGTGGTACAACGCCTACGCCCGTTGGTCACGGTGAAGATGAGGGAATAGTGGCGCAACATAATAGTGAATGCTACAGAAACGACACTGTCGTTGAATCGAATGGCACTAAGAAAAGAAGAAAAGAACAGAGACCATGATATCTGTGCAGCCCTAGTAGTATTTCTGGTCATCATACGAGCATATTCCGTCTGTCCTACAAAGTGACATGTTACTCAATAATAATCGTGAGGAATAACGGAGAGAAGCAGGAGGGAGACTTACTCGCCGGCAGATAGGAGGTTCTGTTTCTCGTCCTTTTTAATGCGAGGGCGGCCGGGCTTCATCTTCAGCGGAGAGGTAGGGGTCTTCTGGGCAGCAGGTTGAATAAAGTGAGCGAACACCTCCGTCTGCTTCAGCAGGTACTCGAATCTGTTGGTCCGGTCTGTTTTCTAGTGTGAAAAACATTGAGGGGGTTGAGGGAAGATTTTTCTCCATCTGAGGTACCGGCTATGATGTAAACCCAAAGCAAACAATTACCACTTTCTCTTCATAACCCGCTGACTGCTCCGCCTTCGCCTTTTCAGCCGGAGGAGAGGACGACTGCTCACCTCCATCCTGCGCTGCTTCTTCAGCACCTGAAGCACCATCCTTAAAGACAGATAGGGAGTGGTTAATCCAAGTGTCCTGAAGAAATAAAGAAATAAGAGCCTCTAAAGAATATAATAGCGATGTCTGTTACTGTTGTCTATTATGATGGCATATATATATATTTTTTTTTTTTTTACACACAGGTCCATAATTATTTGTAATTTTGCCTCTGTACACCACAATGGATTTGAAATGAAACAATCAAGATGTGACTGAAGTGTAGACTTTCAGCTTTAATTCAAGGGGTTTAACAAAAATATTGCATTAACCTTTTAGGAATTACAGCCATT
>CM075005.1:5135282-5146011 GCA_037576675.1 Pangasius sanitwongsei | reverse complement strand
TTCCATTGGCAGCCATACATGCCCATGCCATAACACTTCCTCCACCATGTTTGACACATGATGTGGTATACTTTTGAACATAAGCCCTTCCTTTCCTTTGCCATACTCTTCTCTTCCCATCATTCTGGTACAAGTTAATCTTGCAGTAGAACTGCTCAGGCATTTTTTTTTTAAGCAAAGTCTTATCTGGCCTTTCTGTTCCTGCGTGTTATCAGTGGTTTGCATCTTGAGGTACTTTCATGAAGGCGTCTCTTGATTGTAAACTTTGACAATGATACGCCTACCTTCTCCAGAGTATTCTTGACTTGGCTAGATGAGGAAAGAATTCTGCGATCATCCATGTACCAAACTGTTGATTGGCCACACCTAAAGCTTCTGCTCTCTGACAGGTCTGTTCTGTTTTTTTTTTTTAGCCTAATGATTTCCTCCTTCACTTGCATCAACAATCTTTGGACCGCAGAGTGAGAGTTCCCATGAACAGCTACCAAATGCAAATTCAACACGAATCAACTCCAGACCTTTTATCTCCTTAATCTGCCATGAAATAACCAGGAAACAGGCCACACATGGCCATGAAACTACTTATCAGTCAACGGTACAATTATTTCTGAGCCTGTGAGAATGGAGGAACTCTGCAAAGAAATGGCTGTAATTCCTAAACATTCTTAAATATTTTTGTTAAACCCCTCCATCCTGCGTTGCTTCTTCAGCATATATATATATATATATATATATACCCAATCCATTGAGGTGGTGTACAGAGGGAAAATTCTGAAAACTGTGGCACTGTCCAAATACTTATGGACCTGACTGTGTGTATATTCTCTCGGAGCTCCATTGATTCTGCTTTGCTAGCTTGTTAGCATTAACGTTAGCATCACAGTTCATATCAAAAAATGTTCATGAGGGTTTGTTCATTTCTCATTCAAGATAGGAGTCACGATAAAAAAAAAAATAATTTTTTTTTAAAAAAACAGCCGCTTACTATGTAGGAAAATAATTTGCCGAATTTACATTTACGCTACATGCACCGGAACTAATATTATTTATTTCCTGTTTTTTTTTTTTTTTTTTGTTGCAATAACACACAGTAGAAACAAAAATGTTAAGCTACAAAACAAGTTACACTGTCGATATATAATCTAAGGAATCCATTTCAATAAATAAATAATTAATTTAAAATAAATACATACATACATAAATACATACATACTGCGAACAGTGTGTCGCGAGCTCAACTCATCACCCAGCTAAGCTAAGCTAAGCTAAGGAACAATACACAGCGGATCTAGCGAGCTAACATGCTAACACGCTAGCTGATTCATTTCGCCAAAAGTTAGTACACACGGTTATGTTCACAGAAATCTACAGCAGTGTCACACAGAGTTATTTCTCACATGTAAGGGCATTAGTGTGTACTAAAGTGCCAGTGTCTCGCCATGTTTGAGGTGCTGTTTATTTCACCTGTGTTGTCCCGGGCTGCTCAACTTCAGCCTCTTCTTCCCGCTGTCTGTCCGCGCTTCCCTCCGTCTCAGACATCCTGTACTTTATCTTCCCTTCTTTCAGTACAAAACTGATTCAACCACGACTTTATATCCTATAGCCGAGTCAGCTCTTTCACTCAACCCGAATTTATTACAATATACACCGTTGAGAACAACAAAGCCACGCGCTTCGTCAGTCACTTCCCACCGGCTTTTTTTTTTTTTGCCTTCGTTTCCCGCAAAAGTGAGGCCCGTTTCAAATCTCGCGAGACTTTCTATCCTAAACCACAGGGCCACCTTGCAAATATCGCGAGATGTCTGTTCACTCAGTTCGATTCAGTGAGTCAAATCATTTGGATCAGTTCACCACTCTTTAAGAGTCGACTCTTTCGGATCCTAAAGGCCTCCTTACCATTTTCTTCCCCTCATTATGGTCAAATACACAAGCTTTACTTGCTTTCCTTTGTTCTTTCATAACGTTTGTGCGTTCTCACAAATGCTGCAGTAAAAAATTAATTAAAAAAAATAAAGGATAAATAATAAAAATTAATGTTTTAGAAGTCGCTCATATCGAACCAGAGTAAGAAAAGTCGACGAAGCATCACAGCTCACCCTGTACACCTCTGCTAGCAGCTTTTCCAGAAACTTCCCTCTGACAAGTGCTTCTCGTCAGTAAAATCAAGAACCACAAGATACAGAAACAGCTTCTTTTTTCGAGACATGTAACAATTATCAACAAACTCTGAATCACACACCCACTTCTCAAGACTGTTCAATATTTTTGCACTGATAGAACCTCGATCCACACACTCATGCACATGTGTTATGCACATCTTCTCCACATTCTTTTCACACAGTTACACTTTTTTTGTTGTCATGCTCATGTGTGTATGTGTGTGCGTGTGTTGTTGTTGCTTTTGAATGCTCTATGTTGTCCCTATATGTCTGCACTTGTACCAAGACAAGTTCCTTGTACATGCAAATGTGCTTGGTGTAATAAAGTCATTATGATTCTGATTTTAAAAAATATACAAGATGTGTAGATTATGCAATATAATGTATGGCAGCAATATGGCAGAAGAAAGAGAATAAAAACTATTCAATATAAATAAATGTGGTAGTTAAAAAAAGATACAGTGTTCTTGGTAATATTTACATGAAATATTGTGCATCTAAGGGTCATATTTCCAATATATTTAGTAAAACAGACAAAGACATTTGTGCTACGAGTGATTCTACATTAGAAATCATCTTTAAATCTATATTACATTTAAATAATTCCAAAATCCATCTGCAAGGCACAACAAATGTTAATGAATAAATAGAGTAAACGCCCCTGAGTTGATATTTTTGCTCCTGCTCTGTCTGGGCTTCATTAAGAGGAATCATTTCCATCTGTCCTGATAAGCAGACCATCCTAAGTGTCTGCATTTACAATACATGCGGGTCGACTCTCAAAGTTCACCTAAAAGAGCCGACTCATGGAGTCGACTCCTTCGCGTGGGAAGCATCATTGGGTCAATCAAGCTGAGTAATGATTATTATATAATGATGTGATGTAATGATGCTGTTGCTATGCAAGAATTTCGAACTAATTATGAAAAGTATTGTTTTCAAATATGCACAGCATATGTGTAAAAAGAGTATTTAAGGTCATTTGTATATGTAAAATTAATTCAAAATTCAAATCCTTGTTTGTGGATTAGTATAATATATTTTGTACCTTTGGAGATTTATATTCGTTTTACTTCAGGATTATTATTATTATTATTATTAATAATAATAATAATAATAATAATAAGCTTCAAAGGATGAACATGAAAGCAAAAATTATTTGCTTTACTGACTTTTTACTTCACCATATTTGCAGTGATTGATGGGCTTTGAACTATGCACCCCTGTTTTTTTTTTGTTGTTTTTTTTTTGAATAATTAAAAAAAAAACATCTGCCCAGATTATTACTATTGAGTTGTTTGTTATGTGTTGTTTTTATTCTGTTTTATTCTGCTACCTTAGACCACAGAGGAGATGACTTTTAAAATTTCTTTGTGCTATGTGCAATGACAGTATTCTACAGTATATTTCTACAGTATATTTCTACACACACAGTGATGTCTATCGCAGAGCATTCACTCTTACCCTTTTCTATTTGCCTATATAACAGTAACAATATATATGCAAGCACACTGACTGTGGTTCAGTACATTATTTCATAGTCCTACCAGATGATATTTGGTAAATTGAACAATTTAAGGCAAATTTCCTTTTGAATTATGAAAATTTTCAAACTGCACTGTAAAGTTTGTACTTATAATCTTGTTTAAAAAAAAAAAAAAAGAAAGAAAGAAATGTAAACTCTAAACTGATCTATTTTGCAAAATGTAATACCACTACACTTGTGAAAGTGGTGGGCTAATGAAAAAAGAAACAATGATCTTTAAAAATGTAACCTGATGATGGTTTTGTTATCCACTGATTAAGGAAAGGTTTTTATTCAACCTGATATGCAAAGACACGTTTTTTATCTGTGATTTGTGATTTTACTAATACCACAGATTTCCTGATTTTTGTAGATGCTTGCTAAAATTCACAAACTATTAACAGAGTTATTAAAACTGTATTTTGACCTGGAAAGAGTTAGTCATATAATGTAAAAATCACTGTATAATGAAATATACGATATACAACACAATATGCAATATGCTAATCTAAAAAAAATAAATTAATATTCCTTAATCACCATAAGTTGTTTTCTTTTTAATCTTATGGAGAAAAAAATAAAACGTTAAATTTATTAACGTGAACTATTTAGTTTAAAATTCCTTAATTAATATAGTGATTTTTTTTTTTTTTTTAATTATTTCTCATTCATTTCTTCTCGGTCGTGAAAAATGGCAATATTTTAGACAGCTATATGGGGTCCTGTCTTTATCACCCGACGCAGGATGATGACGTTTATGTTCATCAGCTGATTGTAGGACTAGAGAAGAATCAAAACACTGCGTTAAGATAAAAGTGGATTAAATTTATTTATGAAGCACATCGTTAGAGATTGTTCAGGGATTGTGTAAAATGACGTCTTTTGGTGAGTATGCGTTGTTTATTCTGTTTATTTACGAAAGTAGAAAAAAAGAAAGAAACGTTAGTCTGGCTAAAATTCTGTTAAGTCAGTGCAGTCTCTTGGCCTGCCTACAGCGTAATTTAGTTCCTACCTGTATTCCGACAAATCCCGCCTACTGCGCTGGGATTGGCTAGTCGAGCATACTTACAGGCTCTCTGATTGGTGGAAGGAATCTCTGGCCAATCCGAGCGCAGGGTGCGAGTTTATCGGAAAATGGGTAGTTAAATGTCGATGTCTATGTAACAAGGCATGGGGGCTTTGTTTGGATTTTTCTAATCGAATCTGATTAGTTGATTTATATCTATTAGTCCGAGAAGCACTAAATATTTAGCATTAAAGTTTAATCCAATATTCCAAACATTCCTCGTGTCTGATACTTTAAAGAGTATTGATCGGATTTCGTCATTGATGGCTGTTTAAGCTGCTAGCTAAGCTAAACTGCTAACAGTTGATTAGCTTTGATCCAGGATCATCATCGACACCCAGATGTGTTTAGATTAGATTTTATATTTCAAAATTAACTGTAAATAAAACTGTACTGAGCCAAAAGCAGAGTGTGGCACCATGTGAGGTCATCTAATCTAATCTAATATAATGTAATATGATATAACAACATTTATATTATTTTAATATTTAGTGACTTTATTTATTATAATTTTACAATACTATAAATTTAATTAGAAAAGTCCTGGTTAAAAGAAAATATATATGTGGTATACTGTAATATACTATACTATACTATACTATACTATATACTGTAATATAATGTAACATAACAACATTTATATTATTTTAATATCTATTGAGTTTATTTATTGTAATTTATAATACTATAATTTTAATGAGAAAAGTCATGGTTAAAAGAGAAAAGTCTCCTAATTAAACATTAAGTAATGTGAAATCAGAAGCATGATCAGCTTTAGAATCAAATATTTGATTAAATTCTGCTAAAATGGAAACTTGTTAAATCTGATCGGATACTGATCCAGAGTTTTGGCTCTGTTGATGCGTTCATACAATTTTTTATTTTATATATATATATATATATAAAAACATGTATTTAATAAAACATAAGGGTGAACTCTGAAGCTTTTCTTTCCGTAGATGCTTGTGCAGCTTGATGTTTGTGTCGTCACTCTGCTGTTTATCATTTGCGAAGTTTTTGCGCTGTTATTGCCGATGAGCTCAGCTGTAGTTCGAGCACATTAAAGCAGTAGGATGTATTTTTCTTGTTGACAGGTTTTCTCGTCGAACCCTGTCCACGTTTTCCCCTCACAGCCGCTCCTTTCGTCTCCAGCCTCCCCATGGTGCAGTAGAGCTCTGTAATGGATAAGATCCTGGAAGGGCTGGTGAGCTCGTCTCACCCGCTCCCTGTTAAACGCGCCATAGTGAAGATGGTGGTGGAGGCGGCTGAGAAAGAGGTGACGAAGGAGCAGTGTCAGGCCCTGTACCAGCTCACTGCACGCCTCATTCTGCTGGGCGAGGACGCCTTCCAGCGGCAGGTGGGCCTCCAGGTGCAGGAGGCGTACGCGCGCTACCACCGTGACGAGTTCGCCCACTTCCTGAGTAAGGACTATGTCCTTGAGCTGCTGTGTCACGGCTACGGCCCTCTGGACCCTCGTGATCCAGCCATACTGGACTTCCTGCACGGCTGCCTGCGGCTTCTCATCAGCTGCCCAGCTGTGCTAGAGCTCGCGCCGACGCTACAGACCGAGGTCCTGCGCATGGTGTGTGAGCGCCCTGACGCCGCGTTCTGCAGCAAGCTCGCCACGCTGCTCAGCGACTTCCCCCAGTGTGTGCCGCGCAACAAAGCCGCTGTGCCGCTCTGCCAGCAGCTGGTGCGCACGTTCGCGCATTTCCAGTGTCCGGCGGCCGAGGAGGCGGAGCTGAGGCGCTACGTAGGGCAGGTGGGCTGCGTGGCGGCGTTGCTGCAGGGCATCTGGAAGGCAGAGCCAGCCACGCTTCTGCCCTCACTGCAGGAAGTGTTCGCTATTATCTCTTCAACAGGTCAGGAGCTATTGCAACGATTTCTTTTCATACAAACACAACCAGAGTGATATATAAGCTGTGTTTAAAATAAAAACGTATAACTATAGCTCGCTCACTTACCGCCTGTCGATCACGTCAGTTCCAGTAGCCGTGCCACAATAACAGTAAGATAAGGTAAGAGGAAGTGTTTTCCCTCTGACTTCAGTCCCCAACATAACACCTGCATGTTTTCCTCCACCATGGAGTGGAGGAGGAATTATGCTTTCAGGTTGTCCATCCATCCGAGATTCTCATTAGCGCAATATCTCAAGAAAGAGTGGTTAAATGTTTGTAGAATTTCTATTCATTACAACCAGCAGATGAACTGATTCGATTTTGAAATTGATCCAAGCAGTATCCAGGTCACAGCAATGTCACATGTCTGAAATAGTTTTTCTTCAATAACTTCCTTCCTGCTTGTCATACAGAGATGTTACTTACACATTCATGATCAGGATCTCAAGACCCGTTTTTAACTAGCTACGATTTTTGTCATCGGTCCATTCGTTTATCCGTCTGTCTGTGTATCTGTCTGAGATTCGAGATTCTCATTAGCGCGATAACTCAAGAGTGAGTGGCGAAATGTTTGTAGGATTGATATGGAGTTATCATTATAACCAGCAGATGAACTGATCAGATTTTGAAATCGATCCAAACAGCGTCAAGGTCACAGCAATGTCAGATGTCTGAAATAGTTTTTCTTCAATAGCTTCCTTCCTGTTTGAAATATATATTAAGGATATTTGAGGCAGACAAGAAGGATTAGACTTGGTGGTGGTGGAGGAATCCCGATTGAAGCTTGAGGTGTGGGGTTTGACTTGTTTTAAAGCAGTAATACCTTTTGATTTGGGGAAAAAAGTATTCAACATATTAGAACGAGTGCATTAATATAAACATGTGGTTTGCTTTATAACCGGAATGAGTGTCTGAGCTGCTGTTAGAGAAAACTAATCAACACCTTCCGACCAATCAGATTGAAGAATTGAACACTGTGTTGTAAAGCTCAGTAATATAAAATCGTGTGTGTGTGTTGGTTGCAGATCCGTCCTTTGAGCCGTCCATCGCTCTGGCCAGTCTGGTGCAGCACATCCCTCTGCAGATGATCACAGTCCTCATCAAGAGCCTCACCACTGACCAAAATGTCAAAGACGCCAGCATGACACAGGCCCTCAGCAGGTCAGCTCTGACGCCCGCTCGCTTCATCTCCCGCTCTCTCTCCTTCTGTTTCTCTCCGAGCATGGCCTAGTGCTATAGCTGGGGTGAATACAGAAATGCTGACCACATTATCCAGCAATCCATCTGGAGTCACGGTCTGGAAAACCTGGAAATGGACTAGAAGTAGACTGGATTTTCTGTCATGGGGGAAAATCAGAAAATGAGGAAATGGCTCATGTATTGTGTATATAGCAGGAGTGTCTAGCATACGGCCCGCGAAGGTGTCCAGTCTGACCCTTGGGATGATTTGAAGAATGATATAAAATAATACAAAATGAAATAAATTATATTCGTTACAATATTTTATTTTTAATTTAAAGCGGAACTCATGGCTCGTGTATTTGTGTTGCTGTTGCACCTAACACACGTGCGCGTTATAAAGCAGCGCCAAAATCTCCAGCACATTATTGATCATAGCCTGCTTGTGTGAAGCTACATGGAAAAAAGAAAAAGAAAAGAAAAATAGACCTCGCAGGGTGGATATTTCAGGAGAAATGGAAAGAAAGGTTTTTCTTCTGTGAGGTCAACGGCCGACCGGTATGTTTAATCTGCTCACATACTGTGACTGTAGCAAAAGTGTACATATTAAATGACACTATGACACGCATGCGGACAAATATAAGTCCACCGGACAGCTTAAAGAAGAGATGTCTGGTGTCAGGAAAGCAGGATTTAAAAGCAAAATACCTGTGTTTCATGACTCCAGACTCCATTTTGAATATTAGGTAATACGCTCCAGATGCAATCTGTAGCATTTTCTTTTCTTAGCTAACTGTCTGTACTCATTACTAGTGTTTAAAAATATTTGATGTTCATATTCAAAGGAAAGTTAATGGTTTTTTATTGCCATTATTTGCACATAATGAAATTATAGTTGTTGTTTTTCCTTTCCCGTAAGGCGTTGTATTATATGGTTAATATTAATGTAATTGTCAGCACACTAAGGTTTAACAAAAAGGCATTTGCCCCACGCAAGAGGACCTTTTTTTCCAGTCCGGCCCTCAACCTAAAAAGAGTTTGACACCAGCAGCACATCTTAAGAAACTATTTAGCTACTGTGAACGCATGACTGTGTTTTCTCTTTAGCTGACTTTTCATCTACACGTTATTATTTCTTTTATTATTTATTCTACCAGGAGTTTGCTCTTGAGCTAGAATCCTTTTGTAGACATTGTGCAGTGAGCCACTGGGGTTAAATTCATTAAAAAAAAAAAAAAAAGTCCCTTAAAAAAAGTGCAGAGAATGTAAAATCAGGTCCATGAACTCTTCGAATAGCCGAGTCCATTGATGTTAAGTGCAAAGGTCAGGAGATTGTCAGGCTTTGTGTGTGACAGTTTTGTCATTGCTTTTTGTTTTGTTTTGTTAGCATTGCCATTGACCACTGTTCTGACTTTGACAAACACTCTCTTTCTTTCTCTCTCTCTCTCGCTCTCTCTTTGTCTCTCTCTCTCTCTTTTTTCCTCTGTCCGTTCCACAGGATGATCGATTGGCTCTCGTGGCCGCTAGCCAATCACGTAGACACCTGGGTTATTGCTCTTCTGAAGGGACTGGCTGCTGTGCAGAAGTTCACCATCCTCATCGATGTCACAGTGCTTAAAATCGAGCTGGTAAACACAGGCTCAGATGGACAGGGGGTTGTGTAAACCCTGCACATGATGCATTATGTGCCTGTACTGGATAATAATCCAACCTATACAGGGAGTTAATCTATGCCAATATTTTGGAACGCACCACAAGTCTCTCTATATCGGCTTGTAACAAAACATCTTAATTCGAGTTACAGAATTAGAAATAGTGCATATAAGGATGCTGTGTTTGCTCACATGCATCATTGCTCATCATTCAAAACTTTAGAGGAACGAGACAACCTTATTTAAAAATAAGCATCACAAGATCCCCAGTGTGGATCATTTTTAACACCTTGAGCCAAAATAAGGGCATTTGGCTGGTAGTTATTTCACTTTTTTACATTTTGGGGCAGGTTTACATTATCCGATTAACTGTGTTTTGGTTAACATTAGAGGACGCCATGTTTAATCCTTCACGTGTACTTAACTAAAAAATGTCCATAAGTAGATTTGCACCTTGACACTAGTTATTCTATACCAAATATGTGTAAATGGTTTAAGGTGGTGACTGACAACTAAAAGTTTGGATTCACATGCAATTTATTCAGCGCTAGATTATCATTTTATTCTGCTTGCTGTGAAACTCACTAAAGATGAGTTTTTATGTAATGCACAGCAAATTTAGCAACACAATCACTATATTTTTCATATAGTCTTCTATACACTGTGTAGGCATGTGTGTTGTCTCTTTTATTATTATTACTTATGGGTACCTGTATTTTTTGTCTGTAGGTCTTTAACCGTCTGTGGTACCCTATAGTGAGACAGGGAGCATTAGCAGTCCTCTCTCACATGCTGCTGAGCTTCCAGCACTCGCCAGAGGCCTTCCACTTGGTAAGACCATCGCACAACCTTCTACTAAAACATTTCACTTCAGTAATATGCAAGTCTACTGATCTTCTTGGTTGACTAAGCAAAGCAAAAAATAGTTGTCTTACTTCTTTGATATTACTATTAAGACAAAAATGAAGTAAAAAAGCATTAAAGATAACCTATAATAGTGGATTAGTGGTTTTAACTGAGGCATCAGTGACAGTGCAATTAGTTTAGCCTTAAACTAATTAGAAGAGTATGTACAGGTCTGGAAGTATTTGGACAATGATGGAGTTTTTGTGATTTTGCCTTTATACACCAACACAATGGATTTGAAATAAAACAATCAAGATGTGATCGAAATGCAGACTTTCAGCTTTATTTTAAGAGGTTCCACAAAAATATGGCATTTACCATTTAGGAATTACAGCCATTTTCAG
>CM075005.1:5119655-5135182 GCA_037576675.1 Pangasius sanitwongsei | reverse complement strand
CATATTTTTGTGGAACCTCTTAAAATAAAGCTGAAAATCTACACTTTGATCACATCTTGATTGTTTTATTTCAAATCCATTGTGGTGGTGTATAAACGCAAAATCACAAAAACTCTGTATAACTGTATATTGAAAATGCATCAAGCCCTGTCACATTTGCATTAAACATTTCTTTCAGATTTATTTTGAACAGTGCTTTTAACAATAGACATTGTCACAACGCAGCTTTACTGAGATCTGGATGTAGATTTAGATCTCTAATGAACAGAGGTGACAGGGGCGAAGGGAAAAACTCCCTGAGACGCCCTGAGGAAGAATCCCTGAGAGAAAGAGAGCTCATCCTCTTCTGATTGACAGCGGATAGTGGGATTATAAATCGTTACAGTATACAGGTGCAGAAAACAGTATGGGGTGTGTTGAAAGGATGTTCAGTACGAGCGGAATGTGATTAGGAGTTCTGTGACTACAGCTGCACTTAGGAGTAATAATGAACATACATTTCCTGGTGAAACAGGTGGTCCCTCACGTGGTACCTCTGGTGAAGTCTTTGAAGAGCGATGGCCTCCCTACCAGCAAAGCCTTCCTGCTGCAGTTCACCGAGCTCATCCACTGCATGATGTACCAGTACTCTGGCTTCCCTGACCTCTATGACAGCATCCTTGAAGTCATTAAGGTGAGAAATCCTGACTAATCCCATTACTCTGTGGATGTAAATGGATACATATACAGATACGAATAGGAAGCACACCTATTTGTATTTTATAGATAGTTTGCCAAGGTTAGGCCACACCCACTATCGGTATAAATCTGTGAAAAAATATGGCTGTTTAGAGCTTTAAACAGATACAGATAGTGTTATTGTGTTATACTCCTACAATGGACAGTCTGATATTCAACAGATATTCTGCAAACAGATATTTCCACTAAACATGGCCAGGAACCTCCTGCTTTCTACATCTTGCTCTAATATCGCCTATCAAGCAAATACTCCTCAGACCAAATCTTTTCAGCAAACTTTCTACCCGAATAAATCAGGTTGTAGCAGATTAAAAGCATGATGATTTGTACAACAATAGTGTACACCCTGCTCTGATCCACCTGCTTCTGCAAATTATGGGCCTGATAATGAGTACAAACCTAATTATCACATAGTTGTCATGATTACTATAGCTGTGTGTGGGAGGAGAGAACATGGCAGCGTGTGCAGTGCAGGGAAGCTCTTGGACTAAAGATGATCTAGTCTTTAGATTGTCTTGTAGTAGAATTTCTTAATAAAAAGAAATGAATCGTTTATTAATCCTTAATACTGTTACTATCATCCATTATATTGCATTATATTACAGTGGTGTTGAATTCTCAAATCTGATGTGGTTTTCTGTGAAGAGACATTTAATTAACTTTTCTTGAAGGAGATTGCAATGTCAGAGTGAAAGATGTAAGTTTAAGTTGATAGCTGCTGTAGCATAAACGATAACATGAACTAACTTGTTTTGTGGACTTTCCATGATGTCAGATGCAAGGGGTGGAACAATACACAAAGTTCTCACAATGTTTTGACAAAATTTGAATGAAAAAAAATTATGATTGAAAAGACTTTTTATTTCTGAATCATAAACCGTGCAAAACAATGTGCATTGTTGTCTGTTTAAAACCAAATAAATTTAAAAAAATATATACAAAAAGAGGTGTAATATTGTAAACAATGTACTACACGTTCACCACATCGTAAAAATAAATAAATAAATAGATAAATAAATAATTCTTAATTGAATAAACAAAATTTCTGGAGACTTTGAAAGTGATTGACTGAAACATAATGAGCTCCATAGCAGATATAGAGCTCCAAAGTCAGCTAAAATGCCCGATTTCCACAGCCTTTAGTTTTGTATGAAAACTACCGAAGAGCTCTCTTCAACCATTATAATGAAGTGTGTAACTGTATAACATATAGTACGTGTTAGTTGTTGCAATCCAGAACTATCAGGCTATTGGACTTCACAAGTGCAGATGTCACAGGCTCTCCACGAAAGAACGCGATCATGTGACCAGTATGCTCTGTATATTTTATCTCTATGCACAGATTGGGACCTCTGGTGGTCAAACAGTGCAACTGCATTACATGCATAATTAATAGGATGCTGATTTGCACGATGTGAATCACACATGTCCGTGATGCACATCGTCAGATATTTGCGTCGCAATGCATCATGTCATGATGTATCGTTACGCCCCTAGATGTAACTATAAATCAATAAAAAGTATGATTATGAGTATGAGTCATTCTTTATTAAATAAAACATTGTAGTTGTTGTCAACTTGCGATGATTATAATAGAAATGAAACACTTCAGGACATGCTGTTACGTGATAGGTGAGAGTACCTCCGCTTCACCTTCGACTGCATCACATCACTGCGTTGGTGATGTCATTTTCCTATTACAACACACCCTGTTGTGTTTTATTCCTTACTCAGTGAATATATTGCATCACATATTTTAAAGATAGTTCCATGCCATTTTTTATTTACTGAAACCTTTGTATTGTTCCAGGATCTCCCTAAACCCAGTGAAGAGAAGATCAAGTATGTGCTGAACCAAAGTGCCTGGACCTCGCAGTCAAACTCTTTCGCCTCTGGACTGCTGAGGCTTACGGGCAAATCGGAGACAGGAAAGACGGGACTCATGAACTTGGGCAACACATGTTACCTGAACAGCATCATTCAGATGCTGTTCATGGCTACAGAGTGAGTTTTCTCTTACTTTAAACCATCCAAATGCTAATGTGTGTGGGGGGAAAAAAAATCGGGCATGGTAACTGAACTCATAGTTTCCAGAATAATTTATCTTGTGTAAAGTTCTGTGTTGTCTGCAGTTTCAGACGGAACGTATTATCTCTGAACCTGAACGGCTCGAATACGCTGATGAAGAAACTACAGCTTCTCTTTGCTTTCTTGGCGCACACTCAGGTTTGTAGGCTTCCACCTCTTCATCCCTGTAGATTTAGCTCTAAGTTTCTTTAAAGTTCAGTTTTAAGTTGAAAATGAACCTTATTGTAAATGTTATTTGTCAGGGCTATACTGTTTTGCTACCAAATAATTTCTTTTATTGCAACATGTACGATGTATGCAGTATTCTCATTAGTAAAATGAAGATAAAGTCTGGTGAAATGAATCTCCAGTGTTTATGCTTTAATGCCGCTTTTATTATTTGGATGTGTGTCTTTGATAGAATTGGAATAAATTGAATGTAGTTTTTATTTATTTCTGTATTAGCCTGCAGTAAAACTTAACAACATTTAGAGGTCATGTCAAGACTTTAATAAGTTGAAGCACAAATGTCTCTTTTTTTAATTAATGGCCAAAGATGATACTGATATTTAGAAAGCAATGAGACAGATGAATGATAAAATACCAGTATTGAATTGGAACGAAATTCTTTCTAAGAAATTAGTATTCTAAGAAATACATTAAATAAATGTACGTTTAATAATCGTAATTGGTAAAAGGTTTATGCTTCGAAATTTTGTTAAACATATTCACACACAATGTTACTATAGTCTACATTAAGCATAGCGTATAGAAGATTACTATTGTCATAGGCAGATGCTAAGCTGATAGATATCCTTTTTCTTTTGTTAATGAACAAACAGATCATCTGACAGAACTGATAGATCAGTTACCTAATGCAACTTTAATTTTTAATTTAAAAACTCTTCCTGTATAAAGTGTCCTAGGAAGTGAAATGTCTGTTTTTATTGGCCAAAAAAGAACAGTATTGGTCTGATATATTGGATGAACACTACTAATTAAGTTACATATAAGTACTTATGTTATTTTCATTTGTTTTAATGAAATTGTTTCTTCAACAGCGAGCAGCGTACGCACCGAGGAGCTTTCTCGAAGCGTCTCGGCCACCCTGGTTCACAGTGGGCTCCCAGCAGGACTGTTCTGAGTATCTCCGCTTTCTCTTAGACAGGTACATCTAGTAATTACCTTTCAGTGAAATTAAATATACAGGTGAAAATTTCTCTCTTTCGATACTATCAGTATATACTGTATGTTAATATCTTGATCAGCATATTAGGCTTTGTAATCCTGATATTAATAACGAAAATAATAATGCAAAAGAGCAATAATAAACTTCAAGTTCTCAGTGTGTTTTCATAAATCATTGCTTGACTGGTGTTGAAAAAAAAAAATCAATGCAGGTCAACCTTAAAATGTGACACATGACAGGTTCACCAGTTCGTAATTTTTATTGCCAGGCATATGTTCTTTCATTTATTATGTATAATATCCCAGTACATAGTTTCATAGTTGCTGAAATTTGTGTATGTATGGATGCTTATATTATTCACTTGTTTTGTGTTATTAAGGCTACACGAGGAGGAAAAGACTCTCCGAGCTCTCCAGGCGGCCAAACCTAAGACCATGTCCTCTGACACTGAGGGTACTGATGATGTAAAAGCTCAGAATATGACCAACACCCCGTCTCATTCTAAGACTAAACTGGTGGACACTGATAGTGATGGACGGACTCTGGTGGAGCGAATGTTCGGCGGGCGTCTCTCCACAGGCATCCGATGCCTGCAGTGCCACAGTCTTTCTGAGAAAGAGGAACCGTTTACGGATCTTTCTCTCGCTTTTTGCCCGTCGGGCACTGTGGGCTCCTTGACAGTGCAGTCCCACCAGGGGGCAGTAAATGGCGGCAGTGAGAACTCTGAAGGCACTGCGAAGGATGAGCGGAGTGAGGAGAGACCCAAGACGGAGGCAGTGCTGTCCCTGTCAGATCTGCTTGAGTATTTCCTGGCGCCAGAGATCCTGGAGGAGGAGAATTGTTACTTCTGCGAATGCTGCGGCTCCCTGCAGCGGGCGGAAAGGGCCATACACGTGGTGACGGCCCCTGAGTACCTCATCCTCACTCTCTTGCGCTTCTCTTATGACGCGACGTGCCACGTGCGGCGCAAAATCCTGGACAACGTAGGCATCCCGCTGTACTTGCACCTACCTGTTCACCAGCACAGCACCTCCTCATCTTCCTCATCACCATCACCACCACCACCACCATCGGTGCAAATGGACTCTCCAGAGAGTGGCGAGAACTTGGCCAAGAAGCTAAAACCTTCTCATAAAGAGAAAGAAGAGGAAGACGAAGTCTTAACGGACAGCGGGAGAGAGAGCGGGAGAAGGGACTGTGGGTTAGGGATGCGGTGTGTACCTTACGGCCTGTGTTCCGTCGTGATGCATTCTGGGATGTCCTCGGAGAGCGGCCACTACTACTCATACGGCAGGAACACGAGCAGTACGTCGGCCAATCCCTCTTTTAAGAGTCCGGAATCAGATTCCGGTGTCGGCCTTTCAGAGGGCTCGACAGCTTCACAGGAAGTACTGGAGTGTGCAGGGCAAGACTCCGGGGACTGGTTTCTGTTCAACGACAGCAGAGTGACCTTTACCAACTTCCAGTCTGTGCAGAACATCACGAGCCGCTTCCCCAAGGACACGGCCTACGTCCTGATATACAGGAAACAGGAAGAAGTTGGAGGGCAGGCTGGGGGTTCAAGAGCTACTGTTAATGGCTCAAGGTTCAGTGGGGAACCACCTCTTCATAAAGATCTAATGGATGCCATCACCAAAGACAACAAACTCTTCTTACAGGTGAGAGGACTCTTTAGTGCACAGTAGAAAAAGGTCTTTTTTAATAGTGACAAAAAAGTGGCCAGAGTAACCGATTGAGCCGTCTGTGTACAATTAAATACCGGTTACATGCTCCCTACCACTAGGGGGAGGTAATGGGGATTTGTTTTGGCTGCCTAAAACCTATCGAAGCTGTCGTTATTCCTTGCTGCATCACATTTCAGTGCTCTCAACACGTGAAAAGAGTGAACTGGCAGGTTTGATTCCATTACTAACATTCTACAATGTGTAATAAATGTGCAGTCTTGGCATGCCTATGCGATTTACTTTAGTTTCTCTTTTATGTGAGAAATGACATAATCGCTGTAACTACTGCTATTTACATTTTCTGTATGGTAATGACGACCAAGCTTGCTACAGCCCACCATTTTATAAAAACCAGTGAGCTTGAGCATTGTGCGATTTCTTGTGGAATTGAACAGAAGGAGTTGTGAGGTAACAGTCTCCTGGCATTACTGGTTAATTTGCAAATTGTTCTTTAAACCTGAATGGTCTGATTTTCCAGTTGTACACCCAGTCACCACTTTATTAAATACACCTAGCTTAAACCTACCATGTAGGAGCACCTTGTAGATATGCACTTACTGACAACAGTGAAACACCATGCAACCCTCCCTCCAGTGTGGTAGACAGTGATGCACTGCACGAATGCAGTATATACACAAGCAAGGTCTCTCCATAATGTTCTTTTTTAGCAGAAAGACAACTGATTTGTGGTCAAATAATGTTTTTTTTTATGCGTTCTGTAACTGGCCTGTGAGGATATTGTCATTTATATGAATTACATAGCTTTTAAATATAATTATAAAAATGAAAATATATGATGTGTCATTCTTTGATAGATAAGAATAAGTAATCGTTGGCAATTTGAGGTGATATAAGAGGAACAAATCACTTTGGAATGGTCTGTCAAAGGAAAATAATCAACTTCAGGGTGGTAACTACATCACACCACCATGTTCCTGTAAAAGCACACCCCACTGTGTTTTTTGTTTTTTTTTTCTTCTTAGTACTGTACAGCCTTTAACCATGTGTGTCTCCCCCCTGCAGGAGCAGGAGCTTAACGCCAGGGCCCGTGCTCTCCAGGCCGCCTCGGCCTCCTGCTCATTTCGACCCAACGGCTCAGATGACAATGAGCCCCCGGGAAGCTGTGGGCCCTCGGGTGGAGGAGGAGGAGGAGGTGGTGGAGGCGGCGGCGGCTTCAGCACTGTCAGCAGACTGGTTTTCTGAGACAGAGGCATTATTTTCAGACTCTAACAGAGCACTGGACTCAAACACTCAACACTGGACCTCCTTCTGTCTGAATCCAACATGCAGAAATTCTCAATAACTCAAAACCACCTCACAAGCTTTCCTTCACATACATATCCCTTTTTTAAGCCTTCTTACAAAGTGTTCACGAAAGCACTTTTTGGTAACGCTTTATTACACCACATAAAGGGCCTTTGTAATACATTGCATAAATCCTTTTCTAGAGAAATGCTGGAGAATTTATGAAATGCTTATCTCAGCACTAGAGATTTTATCTTATTTGGGTTCTTTACATGAAAGAAAGAAGAGAGAACAATCTGTAATTATCACTGCGGATCGACTTTTTAAACTTTTTTTTTTTTCAAACTTATTATTAAGTAGATTGATAACACAGTGAAAGCTCTAGAAGGTGTATATTAGGGCTTCCTAAGTGTTATAAATGCAAATCTGATTAGTTTGCGTGCATTCAAATAATTCATTCAGCTCTCACATTTGGTTCAAAATTGTTTGATTAAAAAAAAAAAAAAAAACGCAAACTGCATTGAAATGGTGCTTCATAACGCTTTTAAATGCAAATGGAGCACCAGCACTTCAGCCTCAACGCTCCAGTAATAAGTAGATACAGTAGCTACACACTTTTCAATATGATCACATGAAAAAACAGTGTCTAAGTGATAATGAGCTGTAATGATAATTGAGGGTTCTTCTGTCTTCTTTCTTTTATGTAAAAACAAAGCAATATACTTCATAAAAATGGTTTGTCACGTCACAAGGTTTTGACATTACATAAAAGCCTCAGCTGTTCCTTTATTAAATATTTGTGCAATGCTTATGAATGTGTTATGAAGGTCCCCATATAAAGTGTTACCCCTTGTTACGGGTTGTGACCGATCCATTCGTGGTCATGTAATCTTCATAGGTACCATTGCTGTCTTATGCAGTCAGAACTGATTCTGACTGCATTAACCTCTGTAAAGAAATCAGATTTTAGCTGTTTATTTTTTTTTCCCAACATGTAAGCAGTCATGCTCCACTCAGACTCACAGTCATCATACTTGAACAAGTGTTTGTCTACCTGTCCATGGGTTAGGTGGCGTACCTTTAGCCCATGGACAGATCACCTGACGTGCTGCAATACATTTACACAGAAGGATGCAATACTGATTTTTATTCCATTGTGGAATTTAAGCTATAGTTTAAAATAGCAAAAATAATATCACTGAATTATTATAATGGGATGACGTCCAAAAAAAAAGAAAAAAAAGAAGAAGAAACGTGTGTGTGTGTGTGTGTGTGTGTGAAGAGATTATCTTGCATGCTGAATATTTAAACTGAATTTGGTTTCAATTTTCACAATATTGCTGTTTATATTGTTGTTTTCTGCTTTCAGGGAGAATTTTTTTCTCCCATCGATTTTAAACCGATTTTATGTGCCTTTTGATAGACATTTACAATTTTACAGGAAAATTTGACTGGATTACAAGCCTTGTGTAGCTATATAGTGTGCATATTTGATGTCCCCCCCCATTTGGGGGTCCCCCCCGCCCCCCAACAGTAAAGGTTCATTGATAAGCAACGGCTGATTTATTTAATGTACAAATATTTAAAATGTATATAATGTGTATAGTGCTACTTATAATCTGTTCTGGTCATTTATGAATGAGATAATGGGTGATATTTTATATAACTGAAACTAACTATGTGTGTTTTATGTGATCTTTTACATGTTAAAGGAACAGGTTTTCATTTTTAGAGCTTTGTAAACAGTCTGAAAGGAAGAAATGACTTGGGTCTATTGCATGGCAATAATTCAAATCACAGTTTGCAGCTCAATTGTGTGATTATTATAGGTTACAGAATTACAAACTGAACATAGACTGAGTTTTATCATATGGAAAGGAGGATGGATTTATTCTAAAAAAAAAAAAAAAAAGTGCTTGTTCCCACTGTGTTCTAGACTCTATTACCTGTTTAGTTACACATAAACTAAACATGCAATTATAATGTAACTACTGAGAATGTTTACACTGATTGACGAAAGGATCACAGCAGGACATCTTGTGTAAATACATAGTTTAATAACTTTTGGCTTGTGTAATTTTGACAGTATTACCTCCTGGTTTTATAGGAAGATTTTGTTTTTGATTGCAACACTGCATGCATACTAACTGTGGACCTTTTCCACATTTCGTCGCATTACAACCTGAAACTGAAATGGATTTGATTGTTACTTCTTTGATCTTCTCTGACTTTTGGTGGATGGCTTCTAGCAAGAGTCTTGGTTATGTTATATTCTTTCTATTTTTAAATAATGGGTTTAATGGTGCTCGACAGGATGTTCAGGAAGGTTTGGGATATTTCGCTTTTTTTTTTATTTATTATTATTTTTTTATAAAAATGCCAAACCCTGATTGATACTTTTCCAAAACCTTGTTCTGGACTCATTCTGATCGCTTGTCGGTCTTCATTGTGCTGTTTGTTTAGGCATGTTCTCCAAGAAACTCTGGATTCTTCAAGGAACAACTGTATTTATATTGAGATCACATGACACTTTAATTGCACACAGGTCAACTCCAACGTGTGCCTTCTGATGGCACCAGAACTAATTTTAGGCGTTTCACAGCAAAGGGGGGTGAATACTTATGCAATCACAACTTTTCCATTTTTTTATTTGAAAATAATTTTGCAAACTCTCTTAATAATATATATTATTTTACGGCGTTTTGGTAATAATGGCTATTTTGTATAGATTCATGACATATAATCCCAGTTAAATCCATTCCAGTTCCAAGGTGCAACATTACACAATGTGGAAAAGTTCAAGGGAATGAATATTTATGCAATGCACTCTAAGTGTGCATTTGGTATGAAGGTACTGTAAAATTATTGATTTGATTTTGTTGAGATAGCATGTTACAACTCAAATTTGATACAGGACTTATGTAAAAGCTAGACTTTCAAAGGTGAAGATACACTTGAGAAATTACACGAAATAAAACCGAAGTTGAGACGTGTGTATTTACAGAATTTGTGTTGCTGTGATCCATCGGTAACACTGCAGACATCCATAGTAGTTACATTATAATTGCATGTATAATTAATGTGTAATTATGCAATAATCAGAGAAACAATATGAAGTGGGAACGAGTGCTTTTACCGTGAGCCGCTTGAGAAAAGCTAATCTGCCGTACTAATGATATGGAGCATCTGATGGAGAACGGGATCCGGTCCGGATCACCTACACCTTCGTTTATGACGAATATATTTAAAAGCTCTTGCTAATCCTTTAGTTCTTCTCTGCTCCTTGAGGTTTAAGCTTGAAATAACATGCAAATTGAAAAGGAGTTTGGCAAAGTGTCAGCAATAGAATGCATTTAGAATGCTCCCATAATGCATTTTTTTGGTCATTCTCTGGAGGAAATATGTACTGTTTTCATATCAACACTATGGAATTGCAGCATTTTCAGATCAGTCAGTACTGTAACACTAATGCAAGAGTGGTTTTTACAGTTACAGAATAAAAGCGAATCAATGGAAATGCAACATTTTTTTCTCCTTCATTCATTTAGCTGATGATTTTGCCCGGCCCACTTTGAAGATGTTTAACAATTGTCCGTTTTGGCAAATGGCTGCTATTAGAGAGCAAAGACTGCTCATTAATGCATTAGAGAGCATTAGACACGGCGCAAAACAGATTATCAGAGACAAATGTTATCGGGGTTATCCCGGCTTTTACAGCTGAATTAGGAGCCCTTTCACAGTCACCGCGAGACCAGCAATCCATCAAGCTCTGGCAGCCTCCTGATTGAGCCGTTGGCCCTGCGTCCTGAGACAAACCCAACACCCCGCATCTCTCTCTGTCTCTGATTCAGTCTCTGTGTCTGTCTCTGCTCTCTCACACAGATCATAAAGCTGTGCAGTGCCACTAGTTTAAAGCTTTCCCCTCAAATCTCCTCATTCTCTCTAAATAGAAGCTGAGTGCTGCATTTTTGGATAGAGACGCTCCTGTGCATAATGCACCAAAATCAGCCTTGTGGTTTTTAAAGAGAGAAGAGGGCTGCGTTTAAGCTCTTAAATCTCCCCTTAACCCATTAGCTTTACAGCACGGCGTGTGCTGCGGAGTAGTACCACTCGTGCTGCCTCCAAGACCATTTGGTAAAATCAATGGCTCTCAATTATTCAAAAGCCAAGCACCAGTTCTCTCTCTCTCTCTCGCAGCCATTTCACAAGGACACATCGACACTTGGGCTCACTCCCACTAACCTACGACATTCTCATCGTCTCAGAACCAAAGTAGGAGGTGACAAGAAATCTCTGTATCTCTGCACTCATTCTTCTCTAAAATGGGACAAAGTCATGCAGAGCTCTCAGGAGTTAGGAGTTTGCTATGCATAAAACATGAGCAGGGTTTTGAAATCTTGGTCTTCTGCAACTCTGCAAGACTAATGACCACAAAATCGCATACATAATATACAGCTAATGCTTCAGCACTCTGAGTGGGCAGCAGCAGCAGGTCGCTCTTTTTCCTTCTACACGTTCACACATGCCTTGTAATGTACCACCGGTTTTGGTGCACCTCTCTTACATGAGTTAACTATTTGCAAAACTTGATCCTTAAAATATCTTGCTTGAATATCTTACACTTGTAGCACACTCATTTCTAAAAAATTATTTTTTAGTTTGTAGTTTTGTTTTTTCCCAGGCCATTAATTTTGTAAAGTCTTTGTTCATGGAGACATTTAAAAAAAAGTCACTCTTAATGAAAGTGAACAATAATATTACAAATCTATTCAGAATTACATTACATTTACTATTATTATTATTATTATTATTATTAATAATAATAATAATTTGTTTGTTTATTTTTATAAATGCAACTGAAAGTTTGCTTTACTGCAATTCTAGTCAACCATATGTGCAATCTTTTATACATTTTGAAAGGAAATGTGTGTTGCTTGTATGTGTGTACCACTATTTAATTTTTTTTTCAATAATTAACAACCACAATATCCAACCAAACAAATAAATGCATGAATACAACAACTAAAACTCTTTCATCAACACTATAAACCGTGTCAAACAGATGATTGGTGGATAATGTGCTCACTGAATGAATCATACATGCAAAGACATCGTCCCGACGTGGTTGCTGGAGTGGGCTGTGTTTCAGAAAGTCCTGAGTAAGCAGTTAGGAGACTTTGTTAGCAGGCTTGACTGGAGAAGGCGTTTTCCAGTACAACAGCATTCCACACATTCCAGTTTCACATGGACACAAATCCCAGCATGCATCACTGGCTCAGGCACATTCAACCACTGCTCCTCGCTTCTCTGTAGAAACCAACACAATAGACCTTGTGTCCTAACAGGGAAAGTTACAGAGCCGCACAATATGTTTAACATGATTGTATCATTGTATCATGTCATAAAGCACTGATGTTACATGGTTCAAGATTGACCGGCATTATTCTGATTTAAACTGGAGGTGGGTGAGGATGCTCACAGTGCCTACTAAACACTTTGGGATTAGTTAGAGGATTAGCTCATTATCATGTTATCAAAAAGGCAGATATCACAATTAGATGAAAATAATAAGCTTTGTATTGTGTAAATAGAAATACGCACAGGGTCAGAGTAGATTCTTTACATGGTTTTGTGTTTGTTTGGATTTTATTCACAATAGCTCATTTCATGTTATCATATATCTAAATCACTGATATTATGATTGATATATTTTTAAAGGTTGTTCAGTAAATAGCCAGTACAGTATGTCATTAAAAAACAACAACAACAACACACACACACACACAGGCCTTTAGGCCTTTTCTTCATTTTTTTGGCTACACAGTTCAGTAAGATTTACAGTTTGTACTGAAACAAATGGCACCATGAATTTGGGGCAGTGAATTTATAGATTAATAGGGATTTTTATAGCTTTTAGTTTTGGTACATCTGCATTTAAATTGGTGCATATCATCTGAGACTTGTTTTAATTAGTTCTTATTCTCTAAACAAACAACCAACAACAATATTACTACTACTAATAATAATAATAATCATCATCATCCTCATCCTCAATGGCCGGCACAGTGGTGCAGCGGGTCCTGGGTTTGATCCTGAGCTCAAGTTACTGGTTACTGCCTGTGTGGAGTTTCCTCAGGGTTCTCAGGTTCCCTCCCTCTGTCCGAAAACATGATTGCCTACACTAAATTGGCCCTAGGAGTGAGAGAGTGTGCACATAATGCCCTGGGATGGACTGCCGTCCCATCAGGAGTCCATTCTCCTGCCTTGCACCCAGTTCTCCCGGGATAGTCTCTGGATCCACTACGATCCTGACTAGGATAAAGTGAATACTAAAGATGAGGGAAGGTATTATTATTATTATTATTATTATTAAGTAGTAGTAGTAGCAACAGTAATAATACCAATGATATTTATATATCTATTTAATTTATTTATATTTAAAATAAATTAAATATTACATTAATAAATATTATTTATTTATATTTATTAAAAATCTTTGAATAATCATTAGTTAAAAGTTAGTTGCTTTAGGATGAAATCTAAATCTATACTCCCTCCCTCTCTCTCTATATATATATATATAAAACTGTAGGTATTTTCGTGTATTAGCTCTTTGATGTCTTCTGTAGGCTGGTAAAAAAAAAAAAAAAAAAAAAAAAGTGATGAGTCTCCCTGGTATTTTTAATAGGATTTAATTGTCGGGATGCCCGCCTAACTGCATGCTGGGAATTGTAGTCTTAAATCCTGAGCGTGGCAATCAACAAGTTCAATAATCCCCAGGAATACCGCGATTTGAATGAAAATGCTGTTTTGTTGGTTAAAAGTGGGCAGTTTTTGTTTACACACATACAAAGAATAAGTGGAGAGAAAAACCAAATCCCTGTAGCAGCTTGTAAGGGCGGCACCTGTCGACTCCATTTCCCATAATCCTCTGCTCCTTGGGCTTTTTCTGTGTGTGGTTTTTTTTCTTGCTCGGCGTCTCCCTGTCCTCCTCCACAGGCAGAAGGAGGGAGGTTGAGTTTTGAGGGAAAAGTATCGACGTTTATGCGCGTCGGTCACCGAGCGAAACTGGAGGCAAGGTCGACGAAACTGGGGCAATTAGTTGGAAAAAAAAGCGGCTTGGAGCTCGGAAAGCTCCAGAAAACCACCATGTGTGGGAAAACTGAGGGAAAAAAGCGCTGGAGATATTTAGCTTTAGTTTAAAAAAAAAAAAAAATAAAACCCCGAGCGCGTTTTCGTCGAAGAACTTGGAGCGTGAAGAGAAAAAACAGCGGATTATTCCCACTTTCCAAGTGTCGAAACCTGAAAGAGGCTCCCTATACACGGATAATAGCTGTTTCTACGTTTTCTGGGTGCATTTAGACTGACACAGGCTCTTTTTCTCCCCAAGAAAAAAACGAAAAGAAAAAGAAAAAGGAGTTAGACTAGCAGGCAGGAGTTTGGAGGAGTGCACGCGCCTGGAGCCACTGAAGCTAATTTTCGTGTACGTGTGTTGGAGCTCAGCGGGTTACACTGTAACTCTCCTCAGCGCCTCCTCACACGGCGACTCTGTCCACTTCCCGCAGATCAGACGCCTCCAGAAGCGCCTGGGACACGGAGGGAAGATGAGTGGAGGGGATGTGGTGTGCTCGGGCTGGCTCAGAAAGTCTCCGCCGGAAAAAAAGTTGCGCCGTTATGTAAGTAGAAGGGGAAAAAAAAAAAAAAAAAAAATCTCAGCTGTATTCAAATGCTCTTGGTTTTCAGTACACACACACACACGCACACGCATGCAAATGGCTGCTTTCTAATAATAATCATCATTTATAATGAATGCACTGTGTTGAAAAGTGTGACATGGCATTCTCCAAGCACGAGCCCAGGGTGTGTTGCAGTCTTGTTTACTTGTCAACACAAGTCTTCTGCTATTCTGGGACAATGCTGTCTTTCTGTCTTTTTCCCTCAAACACATAATTAGAGTGACACTTGCATTCTTTAGTGGTGGTGGACACTAAAAAAAGCTTGATTCGTACCCTTCATTCCTCCACCACCTCATGTGGGAAAGACTACCAACTTTTTTTTTTTTTTTTTTAAAAGCTAAATTGAGCCAGACTTTATCCCAAAGTGCAGAGCTCAAATCCTCAGACCTGATGTTGAAGCAGCACATTTTCTCTCTTATTCATCCTCAACCTCAACAAAACTCACATTTGTGAGTCGGTTATGCAAGCAGGAACTCATACGAATCAGCAGAAATGTCTACATTTGCGCCAAAATGTGTTATTTTTTTTAAATACTAATTTATCCCAAAGTGCTGAGCTCAAATCCTCAAACCTGATCGTTAGACCTGATGTTGAAGCAGCACATTTTCTCTCTTATTCATCCTCAACTGAAACAAAATCCATCATTGTGATTCTCTTATGCAAGCAGAATGCGTACGAATCAGCAGAAAGTTCAACGTTTGGACTAAAATGGTTTTTTTTTTTTTTTTTTTTTTTTTTTTTTTTTTTTTTTTTTTTTTTTTTTTTTTTTTGTTGGGGGTGGGGGGGGGGTTTTTTTAAAAAAATTTTTGTGTATTTTAAAAAAAAAAA
>CM075005.1:5105762-5119555 GCA_037576675.1 Pangasius sanitwongsei | reverse complement strand
TCCATTGTGGTGGTGTATAAAGGCAAAATCACAAAAACTCCATCATTGTCCAAATACTTCCGGACCTGACTGTATATGTAGTTACTTTCAATTTCCCAAAGGTTTTGTGGTCTTCATGCATGAACAGATCTGCACAACTACAATTTTAACACATAAACACAAATTCATCCCTCTGATTTTTATAAAGAGTTTTATAAATTTACAGCATGGTTTACAAATATTTTTGCAGAATTCCTGAACTGCATGGAAATACTACACACACTGTACAGATGATTAGGTTAAAAAGGACCAGCATTTATTTTTTTCTTTAAAACATTAGATTTCACAGAAAGGATGTGAAGCCCCAGAAGCTTGGCAAGACATTTTCATTTGATCTGAATTTGTTATGGTTCAGGCCGTTTTTGAGAAATGAGTACACATCATTGAGAAATGAGGTGCAAAGGGACTATCATGAACTCCACTTTTTCCACAAGCTTTATCAAACAGTTTGTGGTTTCGTTAATAAACAGTAATTGTAACATATGAACATTCTCAAAACCGACTAACTTATTTTTCTTTCCTCCAAACCAATAGCTTCCTCCTCTAGACAGAAATATAATATGCAGGCCTGACATGAGAATGTTTTAGTGTGGGCACTGAGCCCAAATTCCCAGCCCTACTGCTTCAAGCTGTGCCGAGCAGAGCAGTGCAGAGCTGAGCTTTGAGCAGCGAGGGTCAAAAGTCTGCTGTGTTCCTGGCTGTTTGGCGGCGAATCAAGAGCGCGGCTGTTCAGCTGACTTTCTGTGTGCTGCTCAATGGAAGCGCTCAGCATTCAGTGTTCAGCACAGGGCTCAAAGTGCGCGCTCACCGCTTCAATGTGGACTTTCTCACACACACATAGACAGCATGCAGCCATGGCAACTCTCATTGCTTTCTATCGGTGATATAGGATTGTCGAAGGCCGCTCGCTTTGCTTTTACAGCTGGCTAAAGAGGAATTTTTCAACACTCCACCATGTCCAACATGACATCCTCTAAATCTAGAGTTGTGACTCTTACTAGAGACTAACGATGATAATAATAATAATAAACACCCCCCCCCCCCCCCAGTCTCATTCACTGTTTCCATCCAGCGCTTATCTTTCTGTTTTGAAACTTCCTCTTTTTCATAACGTCATCCCCAAAGTGCGTGCACTCCTTTAAGCCCAGGGAGAGGCAGTGAAACCTGACAAGCTGACATGCAGGTTTGTGTGTGGCCAGAAGAGATCAGACTCTCTGAGACTTTAGCACAGTATCGATTTCCACTTTTATTTAGTTTGAGTCCAGTTATTAACCCTTCATTCCTGTACATGCAAGACTGAAATGGATTCCAGAATGTGCTTGTGTCAGTTTCTCTGATGGATATGCATGATCATTTTTAAATATGATATTTATATTACAGAAATGCTGATCAGCTTATTTTGGGAAAGTTAATGTTGCTGTCCCGTTCACTCCATTTCTTGTTTACCCTCCCTCTTTCCATCAAGAGGATCTGTAAGATTGGGAATGTCTAATGGGACTGTTCTCATATCTGTCATTTATACTCAGAATTGGACAATTCAGTAGCCAGAACTCCTGGGACAAGCAGCTTTTGTGTCCAGACGATTAGTTTTTTGTTCACAGTCGGCAGGTGGAGAAGTAGATTTACAAACGTAGCTCTGTTTAAACATAATGCTGCACTACACATATTGATCGAGGCACTGTCCGGTTGACGTTAAACAAGAGCAGAAACTCGTAGCTGAGATGACCTATACCTCAAGTTGATGAGTAGGAATTTCAAGTTGAGGGGCTTTCTTTGGCTTTTCCTAGTTGTAGGTTGGGAATTAGAAGTTGCAACCTCAAGTCGAACACAAGGAAAAAGGAACAGCCATCGTGTAATTCTCCTCCTAAGGAGCAGTCACTTTGCATTTCTTTCTTTCTCTTTATATTTTTTTTTGTATTTTGTGTATCTTCCTTTCTATATTTTTCATTTCAGCACATCAGGAGAAATTAAAGACACATGCAGGGCCTCGAATAGTTTTACATCCAGTGTGAGGACGGAACACTACAACTCATAGCCGAAACGTTTGCAAATGCTTGCTGACATTTTGTGGAAGTTGCAAATATTCTAACGTTTCTTAGAAGAGGAGGATGATCGTGAGCTCATGTGTTTCTCTTCGTCTGTAGTAATGCATTGATGTAGCGAACTAGCTTGTCATATTTGTCATATTTTATTACATTAGCTGCCACTTTTTAAGCCTAGTCATTTAGGATTCAGGGCATCAGAACATGGGAATGAGCAGTATGTTAGAGTTTTTACTTGCCCGGTGGGCTAACTAATGAATTTATGATTGGTTCACCGTGATACTGGTCATCGCTAACATAAACACAAGGAAGAGCAGATTTAAAAAGAAAATCAGTAGCGATGACCCAGCCAGTAAACAGAGCAGGAGTTTCATTGACATGAAGCTTGCTCTTCACGAGAGCTCTTTGTACATCTTTTACAGACCATATGTATGTCATATGTCGTAGCCCCAGTGGCTGAATGTGGCTGAGTGTGTCTTTGATATATTTTAAAACAAAAAAATTGTGGGCTGTGCTCATGTGCCGTAAGGGAGCTTGACATAAAGCTCTGCTGTTCCACTTTCCCACGATGCACGAGGGAAAGAGGAGATGATCGTGGTGAGAGAAAGGAGGAAAATTTCTGCATGTGTGTAAACCTTCAACAGGCTGCAGCTGTAGCCGTCTTAATAGAGAATTCCTCTTTCCCCTTAATGCGTCTCAGCGAGCTACCGGCTGCTCTTAACCACTCACATCCTCCATTACTCACGTTGTGCAGCGTGTGCAGCTGCCGCTTTTCCACCCTCCACACACACACACACACATGGAATGACTTTCAGTCTTCCTCATTACAGTGTGTTTATTTACTTTTGTTGGATTTAATTAAATCTGCTGGAAATGGATTCATGTATGGCTTAATGCTCAGCTCAAACAAATAAGGCAAACAGAAACAAACTGACGTTTGTGCTCGAGTCTATCAGCTTATTGCTGAGACAAACGTGTACTTATTCCTTCCTTCTTTCTTCTCCATATCGCTTTCATTTCCTTTTTGCTCAAGTTAACACTGTTTTTCTCTTAACCTCTCTCTCTCTCTCTCTCTCTCTCTCGCCTGCTCTCCATTTCAGTAAGTTGTGTTGTGTCTGAAATGATGAGCAGTCCTCTTGAAATGGATTCTCCTCTTAATAAATTATTAACTGTCTCTTACAAATGAAGACATACAAGCATCAAGTATTCATGCCCAAAACTTACTGCATTAGACGTAGCCTCTAGGTTGGCTCTTCATCTTTTTCTTTTCTTTCAATTTGCATTTTCTTTCTTTGTTTTTTCCATTTCTCTTTCTTTCTTTCTTTCTTTCTGCTTATTTTCTTGTATTTTTTTTTTATTTTGCATAGTTTACAGTTTGTACTCTATAGTTTCTTGTCTATATTTTTCCTTCCTTTCGTTCTTTCTGTTTATATTTTCTTGTATTTTGTTTTACATATTTTACAGTTTGTAGTCTGTTTTCTTGTCTGTATCTTTCTTTCTTGCTTTCTTTTTCCACTTTCTTTCTTGCTTTATTTCTTGCCTTCTTTCTTTCTGTTTATATTCTATATATATATTTTTTAGATATTTTCTTCTGTCTATATTTTTCTTTCTTTCTGCCTGTATTTTTGTACCTTTCTTTCTGTTTATATAATATATTCTTTCACTGTATATATGTTTTATTTCTTAAGCTATATCTTGAGATTTTAAGCTAATAATGACCTTTAACTCCATGATTAATAATAATCCTTTGTAATAAGTGATAGATTTTTACTTGTCTCATGCTTTAGTTGTGGAACACTTCAGAAAGGACGAATGCTCGTAAAAACACACAGCAGTTTTCGAAATGTGATTTCACTTCCTTGTAAAGTGACTTGATTGTCCTAGCACTCGTGATGGGTTTTGCAAGACTTTTTTTTTTTTTTCTTCTTTTTTCCCCCCTTCATTAACACTCAAGTATAAAAGTGACGTGCTGAGAAGAATTCATCTGGCAAGGATTAGCTGATTAAAGTGATCAGTTCAGGTAAGAGTACTCGTGAAAGAAGAAGAGCGACGCCTTCAATTATGTTTCATTTATTTATCTTTGTCATTTATCAGATCCAGATAAAGCAAATTGAGTGAAGTGACCTAATTCAGAAGATGCTTTTGGCCATGTTACAGTCAGGGGTTAATTTAGGATTTAGTAGGTGATTCTCTTAACAAAGGGGTTTTTATTTGCAAGCCCATCGAGCACATAAAACCTCCAACCTGCTGCTCATTCCTATGTTCTGCCCTGAAACCTAAATGACTAGGCTAAAAAGTGATAGCAAACATAATGTAATAACGTATCGTGAGCTAGTTAACTTAAGTTCATTAACACAGACTAATGCAAAAAAAAAAAAAAACCACGAGTTCATAATCATTATACTCTTCAACAATGGTTTATAATGTAGGGCATTGTTTGTGCTCTTGACAAAAAGTCAGCAAGTGGTTGGCCAGCGTTGAGATATTATTCAAGTCTGGCTAACATGTTTGTTTGTTTGTTTCTTTCTTTCTTTCTTTACGTGCTCAGGTTATTCAGATTTTCCTCATAGCTCTGTGTTTCTGATTCTGAAAAGAAAGCCTGTCATCCTTGTGGATTAATCTGCCTAGTGAAAACCGTCTGCCAGATCGCGCCTCGGTCAGTGTGGCAGTGTAGGGGAAGTGGAAGCTGAGTGGTTAAGATGTTGAACTACTGATTGGAAGGTTGTGAGTTCAAATCTCAGCCCTGCCACTGCTGGGCCCTTGAGCAAGGCCCTTAACCCTCAACTGCTCAGTTGTATAAATGAGAGAAAACGTAAGTCGCTCTGGATAAGGGTGTCTACCAAATGCCGTAAATGTAAGTGTGTGTGGTGTAGCAGGTGAGAATGAGTAAGCTCACGCTATAGCTCCAGCATTGAGATACATCACACCGCTGTGAAGTGTGTTAAGTTCATACATATATATACATGCATGAGGACACGAGATCTCCCTGCGTGCCCAGGCTACTGATTTGTCCAGCTGATTCTGATTCTGAACCGTTTCTCCCATTTTGTCTTGTTTATGTAAACAGTCCGAGCTGGGAAAGGGATCTCGCTCACGATAAACAATGCCATACCCACAGTGCTGACTCAGTCAGTCATGGCCAAGCCCGCAGGAAGAGCGGCCATGGTGGTGCTGCTGGTGTTTTTTTGGAGGCGTCATGTAAATACCTTAGCCTCCGTGGGAAGCAGTGTGTGTGCGCTCTGGAAGTCTTGCTGAGCTTTCTGAGAGATTGGCGTTAGATTGGCGTTAGTTAGGCGTTTACTTCTGCGGTTGATTTGGTTTTATTGGTTCAGTGGGCTGTGTGTTTGGATTGCATTTGTGCGGGAACAGGCCTCAGAGGCCATAACTCACTCAAACACACTGCTCTCTAGAGGGCCTCCAAATGCAACGTCTGTTCTCTTCCTGTCTCGCTCTCACACACACACTTGCGCGCACACACACACACACGAGTTACTGGTCTGCCCTCCATATTTGTTTGCTATAAAGTTTCAGAGTAGTTGCTTGTTATTTACTCAGGCTCTGACAGTTAAAGCTTTGAAGCTGCAAGTTCTAAACCTGCCTGCCTTTTTTAATATTCATGAAATAAATAACAGTGATAGACTCTGACAGACAGTTACTAAAAATCTTGAATGTGTTTTGGTTATAGTTTTATTTTTAATAGTTATGACTTCCTAGTTTTTATTTCAGGTCTGCTTTGTCATGAGTCTACTGCGTCATGTCTAGTGTTCCTCAAACTAAAGAATGGCTCACCAGCATGCCCACTTAAAACTGTACAGCACATCACTTTGCCTGAACTTTAGGGATGTGCACTTCTAACTAAGCATGCATTATTTCTTTTATTTCAGCCCGAGTGCACCTTTTTGTTACACGTTGATGTCCTATGAGAGACATATGTAGTGTTATGCAGTCGGACATCATGGAACGTTTTATGTAGCTCTGGAGATCATTGTTGAGTCCTGCTAACAATAATCTCCTTGTGCTGACTTTTCTGTTGAAGGTATTTAAAATCTCTTTAATAGAGAGTAGGAGGATGGCTGACCTGAGCGTGCAGAGCAATAGCAGTCCATTAAAATTGAGTGCAAGGTGCCGTTAATTCACCTTGACTCATGAGGAAAGAATAGACTGGAAGCACTCAGTGCTCGCTGACCTGAAGTGCTCTCAGACGCGCGCACTAGGCTTGAGATGATTGACGATAGTATCTGGAACTGTCGATAGATTACGTAGAAGTATTGCAATAGTTATCAAATCGGGCGATTTAAATGAGTATCGGAAAACGTGGTGTCTGTAGCTGTAAGATCGACAAAAATAAATGGTGATGTATCTCATAATGTGTTTCCTTTTCACTTATTGTTTATCCTTTGCAAACCTTAATAGCCTGCTGCCTGCTGTCTGTCTCAGCAGAACAAAACGTCCTTCTCTGATGCACCCTAGCTTCCCATGTCCGTGCTGTCCAACAGATAAATCCATGAATGTCTTCGCTTTCTGAAATCGAGAAAATGAAACAGCGTGTTGTTTATCAGCACTACTTCACTATACAAGAATTGAATGTGTACTTTTATATAATTTTACTTAAATTTAATGATGAACTTGGTTACAGCTAATATCTCATTACGTTTATTTACAGTCCCGACTTCAGTCTTCTTGACCTTCAGCATTCCTGAACTTGTTCACAAGTAATTATGCCAAAAAAACTGACTACATGCTAATGCTAGCGATAGCAGCTACAGCCGACTCGTAACAAACCTTCGATATTTTTTCCTTTATAATGATGTAACGTGTACATGACTATGCCCCCTTCTGGCCACGCCCCCTTCTTTTCCCCTCAAAGCCACAGGCGATACTATTATCAATCTGCGATAGTTAAGGGATAGCTTTTTAATAGGAGGATAGTTTTTTACACACGATCTCACAAGCTTTTGTATCATAGGAAGATGCTGTAGTTCCTCCTCGTGATTTTTCCACCGAGCAGTTTGCAGTCTGCTTTGCTTTGATTATTAATCCCGAAACACGTCCAGATCTGTCATTTTGTGTCATCTGTTCATTAACGTGGAATCACACAGTAGGCTGTCACATAGTATCACATCGTATCGGAGCATTCGTTAACATACGAGTAAAAGCACGATATCAGACCGATACCCAATAGCAACATCGGTATCAGTGCGCACCTCGTCTCTCTTCCCTCAGCTTTCTGAAATCAGACTCTGAGCTGAGCTTTTTCACCTGCAGTGTTACACTTTGGAAAGCACATCCAGGGTATCTTACAGAAGTCGTCAGTTCCTGCTTGAGTACACCGTACCTGTTTGTCATCTGGTTAAAAGGTGTACCTGCTGCAGTTTGTAAACAGATGTGCTCTTTCATGTGCTGGGATATTTGCTCAGCCATGCTCGTTCCCAAACCGTGATAAGATACGGTCAAAAAGAGAACTGTGGACCTGGACAGAAGGGGGATCACGCTTCTTTATTTTTTATTTTTTTATTTTTACTGTGTTAGACATTTTCCACAGATAGTTTTTTTTTTTTATTATTATTATCCTTATTTCCGAGTAGATCACACTGTAGATTACAGTAGATTACACTGACATTATCGCTGATGTCTGGTGTTGCTTAATCTTTTTAACTGTTCTCCATTATTTTTTTTTCTGAAAATTGCCCTATATACGGTCAGTAATAATAGCCTGTTAGAAAAATCTGTCTCAGTGCCGCGCCTCAACAGTAATTACTGTCTGTCACACTCAGCGTCTTTTTTTCTGAATAAATTCTTGTTGTGCAATGTAGTAAAACTTTCAGTTCTACTTTTAGATCATAATCTAGTAAAGACGCACACTTCCTATTCAACGCATTAGCAATTTTAGAGCTTAATTCAGTTTTCTAAATCTCCACCTTGCAGTCCCACTTGTACTTTTCCACAGCATTTCCCAGCATGCTGGAGCGGGCAGGAATGCGAACCTACCAGGGTGCTTTCTCTCTCTCTCGCTCTCTCTCTCTCTCTCTCTCTCTCTCTCTCTCTCTCTCTCTTTCACCTCACGTTCCCGTTCTATCTCTCAGCCCTTTTGTTTCTCTCGTATGGCCATGCAGCAGAAAGCCGATGCTCTCTGGTGTCCGAGAGCGGCATGGAGATCATTTCCTCTGCTTTTACTGATGGCTACCAGATGGCTACAGAGCACACACTCTCTCCACGCTTCACTTGCTTCCTCTGTTTTGTTTGGAACGAGGGCCCTTTCGAGCGCAGGGTATGCGTATACCTTAGCATTGCCTCACGCTGTGAAAATATGAGCCAGATGTGCATTAAAGCGGGTCTAGGGTCAGATTTCCACCGTTCAAACTTATAGGCCAGTCCCAGACAGGCACTCAGACTGCAGATCTCATGCCATGATGGTGCTTTGTCGTGTTGCACTGGTGCATCATGACTGACACGCTATCTCCTCAAATGATGTGTACTGATGGGCAGAATACAATTGAAAAAAATGTAGAGAAAGCAGTTGGACTTTGATGGATAAAGGCAAGGAATTAATAAGATGCAAGGAGGATTGTATTTAACTGCATATTTCTTCTATGTCTGTTTCTACACATTATTTGGTTCAGAAAGTATGCGTATGTGGATTTATGGCATGACTGTGCACTATTTTGACTAGAAGCAGAGGATAAAATAGAGTAGTTAAGATTGTACATAACTCTGCCGTATGTTGGTTTTTTGTAATACGTATAATTAGTAATTCTATTTAATGAACACGGCTTAATGCTCCTCCAAGATCAGAAGAATGAAGATTCTTGCACTCATTTCAAGAATCTTGTAATATTCAATAATAACGATAATGTAATAACGCGTCACATCCACCAGTAGAAGTGTCCGGACACTTGCATGTCACCGGATGACGACTGCATGGCGACCAGAGACAAGTCTGTACGTTCAGCCAGCGTGACTGAACACTACGACACTAGAAAGTCGTAGGACCGCAAACAAACAGCAAACTTGTGGGATGATTTGGAACAGCAGGTGAAACGCTGGTGTAAAGTCTCACACAGGTCTGAGTCAGTGTGTGCACTGCACTAGTCAGGGTAAGACGGGGATCATGGACCTCCGCTTGTGTTCAGCCACTGAGATTTGGTTTTCTGTGCACTGTGAACTCTCTCACAGGGTTCATAACACCCATGCAGCTTATTTACATTCTGCATGTGCAGTACTGGATTCTCAACCAACACACTCCCAATCATTCTCTCCAAAAACTCAAACAACATGTTAAATGCAGGTTAAGTTTGTAAAGTAACACATTCTTATACAGAGTATTCAACACCATTCCGAGACCAGGAAAACATTTTTAGACTCCTTTTCATCCACATTTATCCAATTTTCCATTGTGATGATTAAGTCTGTACATTTGAAATGACCAGTTAGTCACCGGCAGCAAGAAGTTTCTCTCTGTAAGACGATAATTGTCATATGCATCCCCTTTTCAGCTCCTTATTGGAGAGTAAGGAAGAAAAAAAACATTGTTCAAACCTTTTTTAAATATTAAATCATATGTGTCTTTTGTAAAGCACATAAACTGTTTAGCCTAACTGTTTTTTTTATTTTTTTGAATGAATTTCCTAAAACAAGATATTTATAGGAAAGTAGATGTCGTTTAAAGCAACCCAGTTGGAACAAATTAATTACCTAAAAATTTCCAACAAATTTCACTACGCAATTAAATAAGCACAAAACACTAACTCTTCTCTAACAGGGTTTTGACTTGATATTATACTTGTATTAATCTGTAAATTGGGCTTTCAGGAGCACTGGCATGTCCAAAATGACCGCACGTTTGTTTGTTAACCGGGTCTGAGGTTTTGTTTTCCCGGGTGTGTCGAGGTGTAGGTTGGTTGGACGTTGACTCGGAGTTCCAGAAGGGTCTGAGTGTGTAGGAGGAGACCGACTAGAGGCAAGCTGTGAAATGCCGCCGCTGCCCCGTGCAATTCCTCAGGTTAATGTGAGGCCGTATAGTTCGGGTCTCTCCCCCTCCCCCTACCCTGACTGAAGAGCGAGCGAGAGAGAGAGAGAGCTCTTAGCAGTTGTCCCTTGTGACAGTCCTGCACTCGCCCTGATTGCATTACAGGGCTTTTGCACAGCATGACTCGATAGCTTCAGCCTGGCGCCATGCCAACACAGATACCGTGCCAACTTGCATGTGTGTGATTGCATTGAAAGAGAAAGAGAAACACGCTTCTAATGAAGACCTTGCCGTATAGGGTGCAACTTTGAGAGGTGTGGCTCATACTCCCCTGTTTGCCATCTTTATCTGTTCTGGATTCTTCCTCAATATCAGACTTCTCTCAAGCCTCCTCAGTGTCTTTTCAGCTCGGCTCACTCACCTTAGAAACTATTGTTCCGCATCCGGGCAAGAGTCAAGGTCAGTGTGCATCCCAAAGTTTACTTTACTTTATAACTGTGTTTGGACAGGCTGCTGTTTTTCCCCTGTGCTGCACACGAGTGCGTTACGTGGGATTTCGGCTGAGCAGGTGCCGGCTGCAGGTGTTGTAACACTCGGTTTATGAGCTAGATCTGATTTAAGGAGATGAGAGTCTCCCAGGATGGCCATTTTCACAACTTTTGCTCGCAGGAAGGCCGTCAATGTATTATGATGTGTATCCAGTCCTGTGTTATGATGTAATATCCAGTCCTGCAGCCTAACTGCCTGTTCAGTATTACTGTCAGAAGTGATAAACTGGTTTTATAATTCTAAGTTGTTTAGCTAAGGATTTATTTGCAGTATAATACATAAGTGAATGGAACACACAAGTGTTGCCAGGGTGGAATACTTACTTAGTTTGTTTAGTTCATGAACCCGAGTTGTGTTGTAGTATCTTCTGTCTTTTCTTCCAAATGATAAGAAAGCCAGATCTCATTTCCTCCACGACACTGGTACCAGGAGTCTGGGCCGGCCATGACGGTACCTACAGAACCCACAGCGCTGTAAACAAAGTCAAATTGTTTGGGCCGACTGCAGCTTCAGCAAGTCAGAGCTCCACTCATGAGAACAGAGACAAGTCAGGCCAGAGGAATGCGTTGAATGCGAATGCCATAGCTTTGACGAAGGCATGTGACTTTGTGAGCAACAGAAGAAGGGGGGGCCTTCTCATACGGGCAGAGTGCAACACTGCTGACCTTCTTCTACCAGGAAAAAAGTAGAGAAGGCAAATGAAAAAGATGATGGCAAGAAGGACGACAGTGTGTTCTGTCTGTGTGCGCGCGCACGTGTGTACCCTTTGCAACATCTCAGATTTCACACTTGTTTTCAAATGCCATTATTCTATCCTGGTCAGATGACTAAATCTGTACTGGCTCTTGGACGTAATTCTTGACCTTTGGACGGCCTTTTTAACGAACCCGTGCACTGAAATCTGTGACACGCCGCAGTTATTTTGAGACATTGTTTCTACGTAAGAGCTGCAGACTGTAAACATTGGCAGAGCAGCTGAGTTCAGAGCCGCGTGAGGGACTGAGAGAAGCCCGGATAGACTTTTGGTTAAGAGCTATTGATCAGTGACCTTGTTTCTACCACAACACGACATGGAAAACCTGGCGGCTGATTTATGCTCTGTTGGTTCGACTCCATGAATAGCTGAGAATTAACAGCAGGAACGTTGCTCGGGGGTGTGTATGACTGTGTATGCACGTGTGTGTGTGAGTTGTCTTAGATACTGTTTGAAATATTTAAGACTAGATAAACACGCACATAGTGAAGTGAAGGCTGTAAAGTTTTAATGCTACGTGCTGTAAAAAGTGTGGCATTAGGAAAATGTTTGATGTGTTTGAGTCTCATTGCAGTAGAAATCCGTGTCTGAGATGGATATGCATTCCGTCAGTGTATTGAAAAAGCAGCTGTGACACACCAGGCAGTGGTATAATGGTCTGTCTCCAGGAAAGGGAGAAGCAGATGAGGAAAGCCAAAGCAGAGCTATGTATAGTGCGAGTGCTCTTGGTATGGAGACCCGGTTTTAGCATCATTACACTTTTTACAGTTAGGGCATTATGTTTTCATGGACATATTGAGAACTTGTTTGAGAACTTCAAAATGGAGGACAAGGTTAAAGAAAGACTGTTTATTCTGTCCCTACACTTGATGGTTTCTTTATTTTGTGCTTTTGTTGAGGGGTCAAGCGTGCAAATAACGAAGACCCGGCCATTGCCGCCTGTATAAACAAAAAGCTTTTAGGCAACACGGAGCTTGCTGAGGTCGAAAAATTTGGGACATTTTGAATACTTGAGAAATAAACTCAGCATTATTGGTTTGGAAATGATCACTGTCAGATCACAATCAAAACAATCAAAACAAACTGCACGCTGCTCTCTACACTCTGCTCTTCTCAGTGTCCATGCCCAAGTCACTTTCTTTACTCCTGCACCTACGAAACAGACACGAACCGCTTCAAAAGGCTTCTCTCGGCTGCCGTGTTATATGACGGTCATAAATTACTGAATGACAGCCATCAGAGTTGGTATTGTTCAGCACTTATCTAATCACGGCAGGAGAAGTGTGTCAAGGATGCTTCACGATGTGTGTTTGCTTATCTCTCCTTGGCATGGCAGTCCATTTCCTGAGTGGCCCTCTCTCTTCCTTAGTCATAGAGGCACAATTAGATTTGTCGCACATCAGTCCTGGGTTGTGTGCTGAATGTGATTTGGCGTGATTAGCACGGCTCTGAGATTGGATTACGCTGTGTTTGCACTGTAAGTTGTCACAGACAGAGCATAATTCAAAGAGTTCTTATATCCACCCGGTTTCTCTGTTTTTTTTTTTTGTTGTTTTTTTTTTCCTGTCCTCACTGTCTCCTCCCTTTTTCTCTCACATATAATAATGTACTCGTTCTGGCCGAGTGTGTGTCTTTTTTCCGTAATGTAACACCACACCTGAAAGCAGGGGGAGTTTCTTGCCTGGTTATCACATAGTACTGTAAATGTTACCGGAAATTCAGGAGCAATATACTAATTATTTCTCCCACACAGGATGAACTGTTCAGCATCAACCACAGTTTTTTGAAAGCAGTGCACATGCAAGTGTGTCAGTACTTTAATCTTTAGTCAGTCTTTTTCTTGCATTGTGCTTGGGTAAGAAGTGTACATTTATGGGTAAGAAGTGTACATTTAGCTGCGGGATGTAAGATTTGAGAAATGTCTGGGAGAAAGAACATTTCGTAACGTGGGTTGCGCTGCGTCCTTCATCTATAATGCGCATAATGAGTGTGGAAATAGCAACAATATGCAGGATTGTGGATAATTTGCAGAGCAGAGGAAAAGTGCTAATACGATTATTTAGTACAGGGTGTGAGCTGCTCTTATATCTTGCACTACTTCAGAGAGCCAGTGAGTCTCTTATCTATTATCTAATCAGTTTTTTCCAGAGCAAATTAGGTTTGCGATTTTAAATCAACAGTTCTATCCATTTCAAAATCATTTTTGACATTTTGTATAAAAACAGGTCATATGACCCTAAGGAAATGTTAATCTTTTAAAATTATAAACTCAATCAGTAAACCATCCCCTTTAATCAAGTAAACCACCACAGCAAGCAGACAGTTAAACCAAATGAACAGGCCATTCTAGTGTCAATAAAGCTCAATATCTAACATTTGCTAATTAACTAGCCTCAGCTGCGATCAGAAGTACTGCAGTGGATTACGTTTCATTAATTCAGGA
>CM075005.1:5085762-5103262 GCA_037576675.1 Pangasius sanitwongsei | reverse complement strand
ACAGTGGGCTTTGGCACTCTGAACTAATTATTGGCTTCTGTCTTGCATTCACAACTCTTACAGTAAAGGGGTAAGTAGGACTGCAGTCTTACACCTTGCATGGGCGTGAATGAAATGATTGTAAAGTCTCACCATAAAGTATACGTCTTTTTTTTTTTTTTTTTTAACCACAGATGACCAGTCACAGCACGGTGGGTGGCACCAACATTTTTTTTGCCCCGTTGCGCCCCCCCCCCCCCCCTTTTCTTAAAAAATAATATAATAAAACTCCCAATTAAATCTTTACCATCAAAGGGACGTCATAGTTGACTTGTTAGCACCAGTAACCTTGACAGGGTGAATAGCACAAGGGATTAAATGTAATACAATAAATCTAAATCGTTTCATTTTCGTATCAACAAAACTCTATTAGGGCTGGGCAACAATATAAAAAATATCATATCACAATACATGAAGATTTTGTAAACAGTTTTTTAAAATATGTTGTAGATACACAGTATCTATTACAACATATAGGTTTGCGAAGAAGCTGCCAGCAAAACAAGCCTGAAAACTCAGGTTTAATTACTGTTTACCAAACACTGAAAAGAATAACTAAGAAAATCTGTAAAAATGATAACATTTAATTATTTTAAAGATTCAGTGTAGACTTTTGACATCAACTGCTTCCAATCAGAGTTTGTAATCAGTTAAAGTTTAAAACTATAGCCACAATATCTCAGAAAAGCGTATTGTGACAATTTATCACAATACTGAGGTTATATCATCATATTGCCCCGCCCTGATTTTCCAATAGTTAAGAGTAACCATAAAGCCTAAACAAGTCATTGCATTTCCTCAGAAAAATTAAGACCGTGATATTAGTGATATTTTGTCTGGTAGGCATTTTTGTGTGCGAATTTGATCATTGGTTGACAAATGGCCGCATATGGTGGCAAGTAAAGAGAGCAGGCGAGTAAAAATACAGCAAGTAGCAAGTACGGGTTGCTTTTGGATAAGCTTGCATCTCATTGCATTATATGTGGAATCTGAGTAAGGCGAGAAGCAAGGTTGTGTACCGATATCTGTCTGCTTATTGCTGTCGTATTTATAGAATTCATGGACTTTTTGCTTGTCTATGTATGTTATGTTTTATGATTTTTAACGTTCTGCACAAAAGAAGTCTGTGCACTTCCACACCTCATTCTGACCTCTGAAGTCCCACGACTTTCCTGTTTTCTAGCTTCAGCAGGTGATCTTTTCTAAAGCGAGTGCTATTTATACAGCTGGAGATTCTCTGTAGACTGTAGAGACCGTTCACTCGTGTCAAACAGCAGATGTTCGACAGCACCTCCTCTCCCCTACACTCCCCCTGTGCTTCCTCTGATCAGGTGCTGGACAACGACTTTGCGATTTTCTGACCGTTGCTGATACTTTGGTGTGATGGTGAGGTTCATGACCTTAACCGTTTGAACTAGAACTAAACCTTGGTGGTGAGGGAGATCGCGACTGCTGCCAAACGCACACTTCAGAAAGATTGGTTTGCTAACTGTGCTATCCAGTTTCATGGGCTAGGTCGGCCTTTTGGCCTCCTGGCTAAGCTGTTAAGGGCTTGGCCTGTCTTAATGAATAAAAGGATTGATGCTGGGTGTTCTTACAGGGGTGGACCGCGCAGCTGCTCCAGATGCTCCCAAGGTCATCCTGTTGATGATCAGGTCCGACACAGAGCCCATCCCTCCTCACACACACTATCCCTTCTCACCCACACTATCACTCTCTGCCTCTACTTTTCTTGTATTTTCTATATTAATAGGTAGGGAGTTTTTAGTTTCCCTTATGAAAACTGGAAAGAACCACACTGAACATAAATCATGCTGGCTAGCTGTGTTGCAGTGGGAGAGTTGTGGAATTTATCAGTTTGTGAAGGAGTGGAGTGATTGCCTTATCCAAAATTTTATTCCCAGGCCAGTGTGTTCTTAACCAGCAGGCTACACATTTGTCATCTGGACCACAGAAATGGCACTTACACTCATATCAGTATTTTAGTCATGGCAAAAGTGGATATGGATATTTCTGTTTTTCACTTTAGTGTAATTATCAATATTTAAGCCTCAGTAACAGTCACGTGTGTTTTAGCAGCTGTAAACAGTCGTTTCCTCACCAGCCCCTCTTTTTTCTATCTCTTGAAGGTAATTTAAAAAAAAAAACTTGTTACCGAGAAACCACAAGATGCTAAGCTCTGTGTCCTGAAAACTTTGTCAGAATACTTTCAGCTCAACTTAAGCACTGACACTGGAGACTCCTTCCAAAAACGTTAACAGAAAGTCTCCTTACAGAAGGCTTTATAACAACCAGACTCCAGGCCTTGTTTGATTAAAACAGTTTTAGATAAAACTGCTTACAAGCTGCTTTATTTAAAAGGTAGTGATGCTCTGTCCTCGCTGTGGAAGATGTAGTAAAACAAACACCATTGCAGCTTAAAGCAAGACGACGAAGAAATCCGATTACTGATGTAAACTCAGAATATTAAAGCTCCTCACTTCTGAGTCACATTAGCTTTACTTATCATAAAAATCTCAAGTCTCTAGCCCATAATGATTTGATCATTTTTCCCAAACTACTCTAATGCCAGTATCCCTCTCTACTCAGGTAGCCTTGCTGATTTTATCTAAGGTCCCCAACCCATTAATCCGTGTTCCCATGTTTTTAAAAAGACGGAAGGGGACAATAAGCCCATCTCAGGGCCACTGTAAGGTACTGAAAGTCACAGAGACATTTGGCAGGTCACTGTAAGTCAATATTCACGGAGACACTCTGCTTACTCATATGTGACCCAGCTCCTAGCTGCTTGGCAACATCAGGACCACACACGCACGCACACATGCACACACACACACCCACACACCTCTTCCACTTTTGGGTGTGTTTGGAATTACATTAGAGCAGCTACAGTCTCTAGTCCACTCAGATTTCAGTTCTTTTCTGTCTTTTTCAGGAATTGTAATTAGGTAAGTAAGAAGCAGAGAGAGGCGTATCGGAGAAGGAGAATGGACTCTTTCAGGTGCAAGTAAACAAGTTTAGAGGTGTTTTATATTCCTCATGTTCTGAGGGTTTTGTACATGTTCAATTGTACACGAGCAATTTGTGATTTTTCTTTAATTTTCTCTTGATTCCGATACCAGAGCTCTAAATATTGGCCAGGACCTGCTACTGATTCGGACACAGCTTTTTGTTGCTAAGTTATGCAAAGGCACGATGGCAATTAAGGCTGGGCAATATGATCATATCACAATAGCGATATTAGGTACCACAATACACATCTGAGAGATCAGTTATCATCAAAATTTATTTTTGGATTTTTTTTCCCCAAAATAATCCCCACCCTCAAGCCAACTCTTCTTGTGATACGACAGCTACGAACTGCGACGGGTGAAGACTAACACGTGCTGCCTCTGAGGCACACGTGAAGCCTGTCAATCGCACATTTTAAAAAAAAAAAAAAAAACCAAAAAAACCTGCTGTTTATGCTGCGTCATACTCGGAGGACAACGCTATCCACCCTCTTCCACGTACATGAGCGCACAGACGCCCAGGATTGGCTAGCGTCGCTGTGATGGACAGAGGAGAGAGAGTGTGCCGTCCCTCCCACCCAGAGAGCCCGGCCAATTTTGTTCTCTTGAGCAAAGCGGATGGTTGTGGAATCATCGAGATTCGAACTCGATGATGGGGTGAACGGTTTTCTTTTGCGCCACCCGGGAACCCATTGTCAGTATCGTTTATAATTACAAACTCTGATTGGAAGCAGCTGAGTAGATTTTTTTTCCACTGAATCCTCAAATTGTAAAAAAATTTTCTCCTTTTCAGGAAGTAAAAAAACCCCGTAGGCTTGATATAATATAGGTATAGTTTTATGCCATTTTGATATAGTAGGTGATGTAGGTATGTTGGCGAACATATATATTGTGACACATAATGTCTCATAGAAATGCCTTCAAGTGTACTATATATGTGATGCGTTTTTATTAAGGTGCCATGCTTTAAGATACTGTGTGTCCAGCGTGCACGATCTCCATTATGTCCGTCAACATCATACAAGTTCTCGACAAGTTCGTGGATTGAATCGTGGTTTAGAAGTCACTGAGCGTTCCGAAAAGTCACAGGTTAAATAATTCATTTAGAGCTCTATGAAACGTCATGAATGCTTTTAAAGGTTACTAAGAAAGCAGTAGTGTGAGGTTTGTTATAACTTGTAGCATGTTGGTCTAAAAACCTGGCTGGGAAATAATGTGTGCTAGAGCAAATAAATAACAATGTAGTTACAAAATCCTGGCTCGTGTGTGTGTGTGTGTGGTGCAGTGATTACAGGATAAGAGCCCCTGTTTTCCAACAACATTTATGTGCAAAGCTGTCTGAACTCTGGATACCCTCTTTTCCTGCTAGGTCAAGATATGGTAACTTAGATGCAACTGGGCCAGTTCTGGTAAGAAGCGATCTGTAGAGGAAGAAATTGCAAGAATGTTTTGTTAGAATTAAAGAATATCATGTACCAACAGTCTTTGGAGACTGGAGTGACAAGATGAAAATACTTCACATTTTTGTGGTTTTTGTTGCTCAAAACAAAGCTTCAGATACTCTGTATGTAAGTGAAATAACGTCTTTCCAAGAAGGAAGTGTGTGTGTGTGAGAGAGCGGAGAGAGAGAGAGAGAGAGAGAGCGAGTTTGTGTATATGCATGCACCAGCAGTGTGTTTCCACATTTAAACGTTTACACTCCCCCCATGACACCCCCCCCCAATGAGCGCGTCTCTGTGTGACAGTTTGTATACACACACACATGCACACACACACTCGCACACACATGATTGTCAGAAGTGTCCTGTGCCCTGTTCTGGTGCTTAAAGCAAAAAATCCACCATGAACTACTTGCACAGTTATATTTATAATTAATTGACCACCCAGTTATACTGTCTCCTCATTCTCCTAATCCTAATCCGCTAACCTCTCAAAGGAATAACGCATCAGCACCAGAATTGCCGAACCCATCAGAAATATTTCAAGATAAGCATGTGTTTCATGGTTGAGTTTTTCTTTAAGGGGGAACTGGGAGGTCATGATTACCCCACACGGGAAGCCGTTACAGGGAGAACCCTTCACCTCAGCTCTATATAACGAAGCTGCAGTCTCCTGATAAAGCCGCACGCTCCTTAAACCTAACAGACGTCTCCGTCTTCTAGCTTCTGTTGCAATCTAAGAGGTATGCTAAATACTAACCAGCCTTTCCATCTTCTCTAGCTGTAGAAGAGCATTGCAAGGGTTAATAAGACCCAGACAGTTTCTCTTAAACTTTCTCCTCCATGGTAACAGATTGATTGATTGATTCTTGTTGTGCTTTTCACTCTCCCACTCCTTCTTGGACGGTGGCAGATGTGTGAAAGTGTTGCATGGCTGCCAAGGCGTATTGAGAGCACGCTGGGTCAGGCGTACTCTCAGCTGAGTTACTGCTCTAATTTAATAACCTCCAAGGAGCAGGGTGAGCCAGTGTGTCAGTACATCGTGCTTTGTCACTGTGTATGCGTTGCTTCCAGCAGGTCAGAGCGGTGCACTTTCACGCCGAGTGTGGGAGCGTGTGGCACATGACAGAGACGGGTGGTGACCCGAGATCAGGACTCGTACCTACACAGCGTTCAGGACAAACAGAGCAGTAATAAGTAGGGCTTAGTCAACAAAAGTTGGCAATGTTGATTATGAATAATTGTCTGTGGGGTTTTATTGTTGATGCTTAAACAGCAACAAACTGCATAAAGGAAAAACCATGGCTTTAAATTTCAGGCAAGATACAATACCTCACAGAATGCAACTGGGCTGATGTGAAGCTCACGAACATTCCCGGCATGTTTAATAAACATTATATAGCTCATTCGTTTAATAAAACACAAAATTGCTTATACCACAGCAATTTGACTTCGATTCCAAGTTTTTACTTTTACTTATTAGTTACATCCGATGTTGTCGAGTCATGAAACAAGTTTGTTCCTGTTATCACGTACGGTCTAACAGCTATAAACAGCCGTCCCTCACTTTCTCTTAAAGGTGATAAGACGAAAAAGGCAGATTGTGCCCAAGAAACTGCAAAGCCCCGATTCATTAGACTTTACCATTGTAGAACACTTTACCTCTGACTGTTACGAAGCGCTGACACTGGAGACTCCTTCCATAAACGTTAAATAAACATCTCCTTACGGAAAACTTCACGATATCAACAATTACGCCGTTTTGTGTGTTAAATAACGGCACTTTAGTATTTGCTGAAGATTATTTGGAGCATTCGCAATAACTGCACATCTCTCTGTGTAAGTTGTTATTACAGAATTGATAACGTGCTAGAACGAGTGCACTGATGTAAACCTGTGATTAGTCTCGCAAGCAGAGCTGCTGTTAGAGTTTCTACTGCTGTTAGAGCTGCTGTCTTGGTATTCGACTGAATAATAAGAATATGCAGTGTGTAGCTATAAGCTACACTGAACTGAACACTAAACTAAACTAAACAAATAACCAAATAAATGCAAAAAAATAAATGAAATGTAACTATATGCAAGGCAGATATGTAAACGTGTGTGTGTGTGTGTACTAACTTTGCCTCAGGAAAGGTTGTTTTTGTTACTTATTGACAGTTTTTCTCTAGGTGTAATCTACTAATATAGCAGGGTGTGTGGTGGTGTTGGGTTGTGCAGGGGTGAAAGGTGAGACTGGGGACTAGGTGAGATCAATTTTAATCAGTTGTAAGCAGTTTTAAACTCTTTCATTCCCTGTAACTTTTGTATAGAACTCTGAACTTATTCAGAAGCTTCCAAGAGGTCCTGTAAATGCAGTATATTTCTGTTGTGGCTTAAGACACACAGTAATGATCTCAAAATATTGATTGATATTATTCAGTTTTCGTGCAGGATTTATCTAACCGGTAACGTGTTTATTAGAAACATGAAGAGCCTTTCAGCAGGTTTCACTTCTGCTCTGCTAGGCCACGTCTGTGGTTGTAGATGTTTTGTGAGGTTTGTGTCTGAGGAAATTTGTCTTTGTAGACTGCGGTTTAACTGACCATTAGATGCAAAAAAAAAAAAAAATCCCTGCGTTCTGCTGAAATCTCTTACAACACAGAACTAACTGCCTTTAAGTGATGGTTTCATTTTACATCTCGACTTCTGATTCCCAGCACTTCATATTGGTTTTGATGTTTTCTTGAGTTTTGACGTAAAATCTGACTTTCCAGCTGCTTTTGCTGTTTCTTTTAAGCGGAACACATCTTGAGGCCATGGTGAGTTTAGAAGGACATCGTGAAGTGACTGTAAGATAAGTTTTATATGTTCCATGGCAAGAACAAGCTGAGACGAGGACAAGGCCGACTGTCACCCTGAACTCGTACTTTTCTTTTTCAAAACATGTCCAAGGTCAAACAGCTTTTTCTCATCACACCGAACATAAATATCCTGAAGTAACGAAAACAGAGACGGTTGATTTCTCTCTCTCTGTCTGTCTGTCTCTCTGCTCTATTTCTGCTGTTCTCTCTCTCACTGTCTCTCTCTCGTTCTGTCTCTGTCCATCTCTGTGTCTGACTCTCAGTCTCTCTCTCACTCACTCTCTCCCTCTCTTTCTTGCTCAAGCTCTCTCTTGTCTGTCTCTCTCTGTCTCTTTGTTTCTCTCTCTGTCTCTCTGCTCTCTTTCTGCTGTTGTCTGTCTTTCTCTGACCCCCCCCCTTCTTTCTCTCGTTTGGAATGTGTGAAGGTAGACCCAGCAGTCTGTCCTCAGCAGTTATCAGTGCTGTATGTGCTCTTTTGATATGTACAGTGCTGTTTGGCCATTCAGCACTCAAGGCCAGTGGTGGCTCTGCGAAAGCAAAGCTTTTTGAAGCTAAAACACGAGGGCGAGAGATAAATGTCTGAAGAGAGCGCTGATTGTCGAGAGAGAGAACCCGCCCTGCCGATGCTCCGGCACTGTGACCTTTACGAGGCTGATCCATTTGCGCATCTGCCTCCGTCACACTGTTGCTATCGCTGTCTTAGGACGTGTGAAAAGCGGACGTAAAAATAGACACAGATGTAAAAACCCCTGCCTTTTTCTTACTTATAACACAAAACAAAGGCTGATTATTCTGGCTATTGAAAGAACACAGAGGCGCTTTTGTGGCCCCTCCTTATCCGTTCCCCCCTTTCGCCATGCACCTCATCAACCCGGCCTCGGTGGCCAAAAACTCTGACGCTGTGGAGTGAGATTCTTTTAAGAGCATCATTGTTCCTCCTCCGGCTCGGGGGCTTTCTGCGCCGCTGGCTGGCATGGGGGGATTTTAGTGGTAGTGCCATGGAGGAGGCTTTCAGCCTGATACACTATGGACAACGACGATGATGATGATGATGATCACGGCGGTGATGATGATGACATCTTAGAATTGTTATGCAGCTTGATGATCATGGTGGGAATCTCGAGGCCACGCACAATTCCATTGTGATTCACAGTGCCGTAATGAGGTTATAAAACCATTACACACATGCATCGTGAAGCATTTGATATCTGTAGCATATTTAATGATTTTTTTTTAAAGTGCTTCTACTTACTACTTTAAAAACATTTAGTATTATTTACAGCATCTTGAGAAACCCATCTTCCTACAGTGTTTGTCATGACAACGTTTGGCTTGTTTTAATGAATAGGGCATTTCTTATATCAGTGGAGAAACGCAAGAATCATGATGCATCTAAGAAGCAATTATCTTCCCACCTCTACTTTAGAGTTGTCAGGGTTGTTAGTGGATTTTACTGCTTTTGATATTAATGCTTTAATTAAACTAGAAAGGTTGAATATTTATGGGTCTAAAAGCAATGCATCTTAATCTTTTTAAAAGATTAAAGCTAGATTTAAACCATAACGTACGCAGCTTTTCCTTTGTCTTCACGCACCATGACACTGGCACAAATCACTACTGTGGTGCAACGGCTGCTTGTGATTTCTTTTTTTTTTTTTTTTTAAGGGATTTATATGAGCTGTGCCTGTATACCATAGATCATGTACTGGAGTATACAGGACATGATTTTTGTTGTATGTAATTCAAAGAACATGTTTATATGAATGTGCTTGTTCGAATAGTTTCTGTAGTAACAGCTTACACAAGGACTTTATCTAAATGGATTTTTTTTTTTTTTTTAAATGTCATTGATATGAAGTTTTAACGAGTACATCAGAGGGACAGCTCATGTTGGACGTTTGGGGGACAAAGTTAGGGAGGCCAGATTAAGATGGTTTGGACATGGAGCTGCCAGGCAGGAGACGAAGAGGAAGGCCAAAGAGGAGGTATATGGAGGTAATAAATGAGGATATGAAGCTAGTGGGTGCAAGTGTTGAGGATGCAGAAGATAGGGATAGGTGGAGAGTGATGATTCGCCGTGGCGACCCCTGAAGGGAAAAGCCGAAAGAAGAAGAAGAAGATGATCGATATGAAGTTTTCTGTGATGAGACATTTATTTAGTGTTTATGGAAGGAGTCTCCAGTGTCAGCACTTTTTAACAGTCAGTAGTAAAGCTAGAAGGTTGTTCTAAGTCTTGTGAACAGAGGGCTTCTCACTGTCTCAGTAACAAAAAAAAAAAAAAGGAGAGGCTGGTAAAGTAATGACTGTTCAGATGTGTTATAATGTAAGTGATAACAGGAAGTAACTTGTTGCTGTCAGAGCAATGAGGTTTGGAAGCTAATGGCATTAAGAGTCGTACAGCAGAACTCCTCTCACCTACACTCCAGGAAACCTCTCATCAGCACTTAAAGGAAAAGTGATGAAGTGAATTCTTTCCTGATCGTCACTCAAGCCTGTGTGTGTGTGTGTGTGTGTTCTCTGTATCAAATCTTTTTAGTGTGAGTGTTGCACACACTGTGTTGTGTATGGACCTGTTGGTTCTGTTTTCGTTACTTTCTTGTGCTTTTTTTTTTTTTCCCTCTCCATGAACAGAAGCATGTGATCAGCTGAGTGCCAGAGGGGAAAGGAGAAGTAGGACAGTTTTATTTTTTATTTTATTATTTTTATTTTTAAAATTTCTCACTGTGTGCAGGTTCAGCGTGCTTCGGATGCAGAACTGAAGCCACAGAAGTGAGGCGGTTAGCCACGGTCTGTGGATGAGAAGCACTCACGGAGTGAAGCTTGTTTTCGTGTGTGTGTGTGTGTGTGTGTGTGTGTGTGTGTGTGTGTGTGGGAGGAGAAATAGTGTGTTACCCTATCTGAGATTTAGAGAATAGCTCAGACATCTTCCTTATCTCTGCAGTTCAGTAGTTAGTTCTGAATTTGAGTTTTTAAACTATCCTACACTGGTTTGTTTCGCTTTCTCGTCAGAGAGCGGAAAGGAATGAGCATATGTCTTATCACATGAGATTCTTAACCTTTACCTGATCATTTGTTCCCGTTAAGAGAGTGGCATTTGTTTTGCAGCTCTGAGTGGTACTAAGTGGAGCCGTGAGCTCGATATCCGCTTTACATTAGCGAAGCCATTACTGCCGAGGCCAGCAGACGATGATGTATATGAACATCATGTTTTTTTTTGTTCTTTTTTTTTGTACTGATTATTGGAAATTTAGGGACAGACAATGTGCCAAAAATACTTACAAAAATCAGATCATAATATTTAGATTTGCTAACAGTCCCAGCAAAATAGTAATGTGTGGGAAGCTGTGTAATTCTCCTTTTATTTAATGTCTACTGAAATTAAATTCTGTACAACAAAGTGAATGTTCGGTCAGCTACGTAACAACAGCATCATTCAGTTTTACAGCACTGCTGCTGATGTAACCGTAATATCTCAGAAAAGTGTATTGTAAGTAAGGAATAAAACACTCGGGTGTGGTGTGTTAGAAAAAAGAATTAATGACAGGGTAATGCACCCTGAAGCTATGCAGAGCTACTCTTACCACCCCGAAGTTTATTTTCCAACACCATCACATCCTCTAAGTACAGAAATTAGCCTACAGTTACAGTTTTTATTTATTCAACAATGATATGCCACGCTGTTCGTCCAATTACAGTTACATTAAATTTGTGGCACAGCTACAGAAGACTTAAGTTACAGCTTTACCTCTGACTCTTACACAGCACTGACACTGGAGACTCCTTCCAAAAAAGCTAAATAAACTTCATCATATCAAGAATTGAACATTTGTGGAGCGTCCACCGTACGTGTCCCTGCGTAAGTCACACTCATACCCAGCTGAACACCATCCCACTCCTTTTGCAACTTTTTCAAATTTCTGTAGTGACCACCTGCATTTTTGCAGATACTGTATTTATATAAACATTGTATTTAATTTCTTGTCACTACTACACTCACTACTAACTGCTATGTCCATATATGGTATAAGCTTATCTGTTGAATAATATGTTATAGTTATGTTTACATGAACTGGTCGGCGCTGCATTGTCCTGTTTTAGTAGTTACTGTAGCGTCTTGTGCTGTTTGGCCATGTTTGCACATGCGCTTGATGTTGTTTTATGTAGCACCATGGTCCTGGAGGAACGTTGATTCGTTTCTCTGTGTGCTGTACCAGCTGTATACAGTAAAAGCCACTTGACTTGAGATGGATGCAATTTTGTAAAAATATTGTCATATTGCCCCTCCCGAACCATCTTGCTGTCATGTGATTGTAAGAAAAAGGAAATGAGCACTCACATTTTTCCAGAATTACAGATTTTTAACAGTGCTCTGCGAATCCTAGATGTGTTTTCCTAAATAATGTTGTCCATTATTTCCTTTGACAGACACCATTTTCTCAAACTGCAGAATCCCTGTCTTTCACAGAATAATCCACGGTTTTGTATTTTGTCACTAGATAATAATAACCCTAACATCAGCGGCCTCCGCAGACTTTCCCAAGTTGTGCAAACTCGGTGACGCTGCAACTCCTTTAACATAGTTTTTCTTTTTTTTTTTTTTTGGCAGTTTGCCTTTGTTGTGTTTTCCGACTCATATTTCGTTCTGTTTTTCCTTCAAAGTCTGATTGATTGATTTGAAGCAAAGCATGTTTCCAGTAGTATTTATCTGGTGCAGAAGAGAGAAAGAGAGAAGGAGGATGAACAGGCGAGTGGCAGGTGTGACCCAGCCCAGGACTTTGCCCCGACATGTCACACAGCACACACTCGCCACACAAAAGGCATCCCGACACACCCTCCTTACACACCGCTCTGTGTGTGTGTGTGTGTGTGTGTGTGTGTGTGTGTGAGACACTGAGAGTGAGCTAAGGGCCAAATCTAAGGTGCCTAATGTAATTCCTCTTTACAATTTCATTTCTGAAACCTGATCCTGTTTGTAACATTTCGTCACACCCACTGCTGGTTATTATGTTTTTTTTTTTTTGTGGCTACTCTCTTAAAGTTCTGTTGTGCATATTATCCTTAGATTATTTACTTATTTCTTTTTCTTACAAACTGGCTTCTTATCAGAGCGATCTGTTGCCGCTGCATCTTGAGCTAATGCTTCATGTAGATGTGTGTGGAGTTTGTGCTGTAGCGGTGGCTTGGTTATGCTCAGTGCCTCCCTCGGAGCATCTCCCTAAGTGAGTATAGGGTGTGTGTGCGCGAGAGTTAACTCGGATCTTAATGTGTGTGAGGATCATACGGAGCCGAGAGCAGCAGGTGCGGGGAACAGAGAGATCGATTGAGCTGAGAGAGAGAAGGGATGAGGTCATACACTCTGGGAATGCACTAGCAGGGGGGAGGTCTGTGTGTGTGTGTGTGTGTGTGTGTGTGTGTGTGTGTGTGTGTGCGTGCGTGTGTTAATGCCCTGACAGACTAGTTCTGTTATTAGGAATATGTTGTCATGCTGCTGGTTGTTGACCTCTATAGCTGTGCTCCTCTTTTGTCTGCAGTAATCAGCTTCTTCCACTGATAGAGAGCTGCTTTTTACACTTCCAAACACTTACATAATGCAATAAATGCCAAGCCAAGCAGTAATGTGCTTTTATCTTTTTTCCCCTCTTTGTTCTTTTTATTATTTGTGAAAACTGAGAAGTTGATTCCTCATCCTTCCAGACCCAGTTTCAAGTAAAGAAATCCACAAAAGGCAAGCTGTATTAACATTTAACAGCTTTATTAATTTCGTCTTTTACACCCTGTACTGTTTCTCTGTCCACAAAATTAACACTCCATGGACTTATCAACTTCTGTAGAAAGCATACTGATGATGCGCTTAACGTTCATGACATATAGGGTAAATGTGATGTATTTAAAATGACCACCAAATATACTGCTGAGGGATAGGGTGCACTAACTTTTTCTTTGGTGAGTTTTTTTTATTTTTTTTTTTTATTTTTATTTTTTTACTATTTTTATGATTACTATGTTATAAGTAGCTTTAGACACCCCTCCCACAGGCTACGTAGCATATTTCATATCTCATATCTTTTGTACACTTTTCTGGCCACAAGCTTCTGAATCTTGAAAGTTGCCATCTGATTGGCTCTCTGCACTTCCCTGTGTGTACACTTCTGTGTGCCAGTTTCCGAACAGAAGACAAACTTGGAACAGTGACAGTGTGCGCTTTTAGGAGGTTTGGATTAAAAAAGCTCACGGCATACCGTCTTTAAAAGAGTTGTGTGTTTGTCAAAATGCTCCAGAAAGGTCTCTTCCTCAAATTACTTGTCGCTGTTTTTGCTGTTTATTTGAATTTGAGAAACGGAAGGAGCTGCTCTGGCCGATACCACACAAAACATGTTAGCGGTCCATCCATCCCTGACAGATCTCACACTTACAAATGATTCAACCATCAGTTCGCTCACACACTCGCCAGCTCTGGTATCCTAGAGACCACAAATCTGAACCACGGGCCTCGTTTGTCCGTTAGCACTCGCAGTGCTAAAGCAATTGAGCTGTCAGCATGATCGCTAATAAAATACAAGCTTAATATCCACAGACGTAAGGCTTTTACTACGGGTGGTTTAATAATTTGCTTGAGGTAAAACCCATCTCACAGAACGGCAGGTGGAAATGTTTATACAGATGACAAAAACTTCTTTTTGTTGGCGAAAAGCCAGAGAGCCAACGTACATGCTCACACATTACTGTTCCTGAATTTGCATGTGTGTGTGCATGTGGTTTTTTGTGTGTGTGTGTGCTGTCTAAGAAATGTAAACACAAAATTTGAATTATGGCCGGATAGAACCGTCTGTGGGAATGTGTTCATGTGTAGCACCAGTTTATTTTATTTTAATTTAATTTTATTTAAACCTATAACTCTTAATGAGCTGTACATTTAAAAATGAAAAATATATACAGTACAGGAAGCACTGTCGGGTTTATATAGCTAGCTAACACTGTAACTTAGCTTAACATCAGGCGTAAGAACAAAACAGTTAGTATTTAAAGTGATTTCCTTCTCTGATACAATCCCACTGGTATTAATATTCTACATCAGTACATATAAAGCTGTGATTAAATACAGTCACAATACCATGACCTGAAGTATCACAGGAGCTTTTGTAACATGGACCAACAACCATAAAGGATAGATTTTAGAACTCCTTATTGTACTGCATGTTTTCCCTAACTTTCCCGAGCAAATTAATTAATTTATACTTCTAGACAACAAAGTGAAGAATTGAGCTCCGTGTTTTAAAGTTTGTTAAATACAGCACTGCTAGTTTAAAGGGAGTTGGACAACTACATCCACAGCTTAGCCCTCTGCCTATACATTATGTTAGAGGAGATGGAGATGAAGAAAAGGGATAAATATTTTCTTCCAGGAGAGAGTCCGTGGGGTAATTCCACGAAGCGAGCTAACTCGATACGCCAGGCTTATTTCAACAAGCCCGGCTAATTTCCGCCACGAAGCTAATCATAAGCCCAGCAGAGTTACTATGACAACATACGCTTTTGGTCGGGTTAGTTGTGAAGCTCAGTTAGCTTGATGAATTCTACTGGCCAAGCAGACACAATACTCAGGAACAATTTTTCAGCCATAGTGCAGGGTGAAAAAAGCGAACACGTGGTTGATCACATACCTCAGAAAATGTATAGTTTACATAAATATATGTACTGATTTCGTTGCTTGTAGTAAACTTAATTTAAGCAAATATCTCATCTTCTAGTTTTAAACATAGAATTATGTTGCACGAATCAGTTGACGTAGTATTAATGTGATTGATTTACAACTAGTATTCAGTGAACTTGACTCAGTTGTGTGTAGTAGTGTAGCAGGCGGAGTTAAAGCCTCATAGCTCCAAGGTTCGAACCTGAGCTTGAGTGAGTGCATGTTGGCTGCAGGTCAGTTCATTCTCACCGAACCAATGGACGCATTTGAATCAAGTAAAAATTCCATGACCATTTTCTTTCAATTCAGTCAAAGCGTAGAGAGTATAAAATCTATTAAATCTGCAACATCTCTAAAATTATACAAACAAGATACACTAAATAAAAATCTGGCCTTAAATTAGTCCAGAAACAAACAAAAAAAAATCCTCAGTTATGTGACTTGGGTATAATCCATGTGCCTGGTTTGTGCTTGGAGATCAAGTATTAAGCACGTTAACTTTTACTATAGAAGCTAATTTATAAACATATTATCTTTTCATATTATTTATTTGTTCATTTTAATGATATGCTCTTGCACATTTATTCTGTCATATATTTTCTGCCATTGCCATTGTGTTGCTTTTATTTGCAATAATGTTTTTATACTCATTGTATAATTGTATAATAAGTTGTTCAGCTGGAGTGAAAAAGCGCCTCTCACTCGACTGCTAGGGCTGATTATATATCGTGTGCACGCGCATGAGCATCGATCGTTCAGTTCCAGCTTGAATTAGTGGAAATAAGTTGATGGAATTCACTGAGCCTGGATCAACCTGTTACGCTAAGTCAAGCGAGGCTACGTCAAATAAGCCCCACTTTTATTAGCTCGCTTTGTGGAATACCGCCAGGACTTCATTTAAATCTGTATGTGCAGCTGATAACGGGCGGCGGTGACTCGAATGCTGTGCGAAAGTTTGTGCTCCAGCGGCGTAGCTAGAAACAATGTTATTCAAAGTCAGATGACATGTTTTGTGCAGCAGTTGCCGGGATGTTCATAAACAGTCATCATATTTACATTTTCATGTTTAAACGCTTCAAACCTCAAGTGATCAAATGAACATGTCCAGTCCTGCTTTACTGGTTACCAGGTGGCGAGAAACCGGATTAACCAATCTGGGTCATGCGTTTTTCCCATTTCTGTTTGAAAGCCATCTCGCTAAATTGAGCGCAGGGATGCCGGCGTGACAGGAGGTGAAGTACTACAGGTTTACTTTGTGTAAAAGCATGAGCCTTCATATAGCACTTAGTAGTATAATAGTACAGACCATGTGGTGAATTTATTTCGTAGTCCAGAATCAGAGGCTATAGAGACTATAGAGGAATAGTGCGTAATTTGAGACACAGCTACTGAGTTTTGCTACGTTTGTCTGGTACTCGATGTAGTCTGTCAGCTCTCTGTACTGTGGTGTGTGCTGTTATTTTCATTTATTTCACCAATAAAATAACTATAACCACAACCGTATTAAAAGGAGTGAAGCGATGTAGGCGTGCTACTGTCTGCCTGTGCGAATTCAGAGGGCAGTAGTTTTGTTCTGGCTGCTGCAGTTTGGACGCGTGTAGTGGGATTGTGCATTGGCGGCGTGGTTGTGTTGTGTAATGTTTGGAGTGGCGGTTAGGGCGGATGTGGAGCAGGAGCCTGCGCTGCTCAGTACTGCCTGAACGCTTATCAGAGACGCAGAGAGCCTGGGCCTTCAGCGCTGCCTGATAAAGCCCAGACAAACACGAGTCTAACGTGCTGAAGCCTCTGAGCATGGAGCAGAGCTGCTCTCCCATCTGTTTCTCTCACTACAGCAGAGACGCAGCGGGCTGAGATGCATTGTGCATGAAGGGCTGCTTGAAACTTGTGCTAGAAATGCACAAAAAAAGAATGAAAACACTCACTTTCAGAGCCTTACAGCATGAAGCACACTGAAATAGGGCTGGGTGATATGATGACTATAATAATAATGTTATATTATAAAATCTAAAAAAAAATAAATTGTATCATGATATCTTTATAACTTTTTTTAATATTTAAATGTACATAGTCTCATTATTTTTTGTACAGAATTTTCAGTGTTCGATAATTTTTTGTGAAGACATATATGTTTACTCGAATTCAGATTTTTTTTTACTGTTATTATTTATTTATTTATTTATTTTAGATTTTTTTGTGCACACGTTAAATAAGTGTAGTCAGACTCATTTGTACAACTTTTTAACTGTTACCAGTTTTTACATTTTTTTTTTTTTTTTTTTTTACATATTTACATTTTTCTTTTTAGGTTGAATTATTATAATATTTCTTTTTACTGTTTTTTTTTAGTTCTTTTTTTCTGGCAGTTTGTTAGCAGACCTATATCACTATACATATTATTCAGTTCAATTCAATTCAGTTTTATTTGTATAGCGCTTTTAACAATGGACATTGTCACAAAGCAGCTTTACAGAAATAAAT